>CM031244.1:609131834-609672575 GCA_018340775.1 Taxus wallichiana var. yunnanensis
AAAAACTCGATCTACTATCAAAATACGCATTTTTATAAAAACACAAAATAACTAAAGATGTCCAACTAGGCCGTATCTATGGATCTTAGAAGAAAATTTTCAATTCAAAGTCACTTTTGCAAAATTTAGGATTTTTGACAAAAAGTTAAAGTTTGCAAACAAGATAGTGATTTTTCTCCGATTTTTCCAATTTTTAAACATACCACTATCATAGATCCGATAGATCTGCTTCGCTCTCACGGGCCGGAGTCGCCAAAATCAAGCTGGTTCAAAATGCTGCCGCTCGAGCATTTATGGATAGATTTGAGCTAACAATGTGCAGTGCATAGCCCTCTTTCGAGTCAACAAAGTGAAACTCGCTTATTGCTATTCTACTGATAGCTCAGGAATTTGTGCAAGTCTCACAATATTTGAAAGCTGGGTTTGGGATCTCATCCCGGTAGGGGTTATTTCCGATCAAGGGAAGGAAAGGAATGGAAGAGAGGATGAAGAAATATCATATCCGAAGAAAGAAAAGAAATGAATTCCAAAGCAGAAGGTCGAGGGTTTATGTTTTATGGGATTGGTAGTAAAATGTGAGCCAAACCTACTTACATACTAAACGAACAAAGCAATACCGATGAATAAATGACAATAAAATGGGTAGTAGATCCAACATAATAAACACATAGATCTCACATAAGAAAGATCTAATGCAAATAACACATATATTCAAAGACAAAGTCTAAATATTGTATTAATATTTCCTTCTATTACAAAAAGCTCAAAAGTCTTTTCTTCTCACTTCTATTTTTCATCCGAAAAGTATCCACCTCTCCTCAATACAACAAGTCTTCAAGTATTTATAAAGTTCTTTAGAGAAGAAAAGATGGAAGGCAAAAGGAAACCAACAACTAATTACAAAATATCTACAAAATATCTAAAAGTCAAATGCTGACTTCGAGGGCAATTTGGTGGATGACAACATCCTATGGTGCAACATGGATGATCTCATCAATTTGGGCCAACATAATTTTAAATATCTTACAAAAATGATCAATGGATCCCAAGAAGAAACCACTTTTTAGTGTAAAAGGGGCACTTTTCAAAGATGTCGATAGGACTTTCTCAGCGCCTTGGTGCACTCTTTAACATGTCGACAGAACTTATCGCCGCCTCTTTCGTACACCTTTCAACATGTCAACAGACTTTATCATTTGGCTTAAATGCGCACTCTTCAAAGATGTCGACATGAACTTCAGATCGCTTGCCATGCACTCTTCACATGTCGACAGAACTTATCAGCGCTCTTTAGCGCACCTTTCAAAGATGTCAACATGAACTTCCTTATGCCTTGGTGCACTTTTCAAAGCATGTCGACAGACATTCTGGCGCCTTTCAGCATTCTTTTCGCATGTTGACAGGGAACTTATCGGTTATCTCAGGCACCTTTCAAAGATGTCAACATGAACTCCTTGCGCCTTATTGGCGCACTTTTAAAGATGTCAACAGACATTCTCAACGCCTTCTTCGCGCAATCTTCAAGCATGTTGACAGGAACTTATCCGCCACTTTTCGTGCACTTTTCAAAGATGTCAACATGAGCTTCTCAAGGCTTCGCGCACTCTTCAAAGATGTCGACAGACATTCTCAGCGCCCTTCGGCGCACTTTTCGGCAAGCATGTTGACAGAACTTATCAAGCCTCTTTGCACACCTTTCATCGTGTCGCAGGAACTTATCAACGCCCTTTAGCGCACCTTTCATCGTGTCAACAGAAAGACTTATCGCCGCCTTTTCGCGCACCTTTTCACTCGTGTCAAGATGAACTTATTAGTGCCTTCGCGCACCTTTCATCGTGTCAACATGAACTTATCGGGCGCCTTTGGTGCACTTTATCGCATGTCGACACCACATTGTCGCACTTTGCGCAACTTTTCGGATGTCAAGACGCATAATGTCAAGCACCTTCGGGAAATGGCCAAAATGGCTAAGTCTTCAAACAACTTGATTTTTTCGAAAGGAGTTTTTGGGCTATGTGCGAACATTATCGTAGTTCTTCGGGGACCAAAATAAAATTTTTGGAAGATGGTTACCTGCAAATTGCCTCGACAATTTTGCAGATAACACATATGAATATGCAAGTACATCTAATAACTTTTCAACAAACCGGAAGTTTCTATTCCTCACCAACAACATTTGCCTATGTTCACCATCCTTAGTTGTTTCATTTGTTGCTGATGTTTATCTTGTCATATTTTTATGAAAATATCGGCTGATCCTTGGCATTACCATGGATGAACCTATCATTTTTTTCAAATAATTCCTCCAAAGAATACTTCTCTCCCTTCTAATCTTGTTACCTTTCAATTCCATTACTCTATCTTCCACTATATGAGAAACTATTACAACCAGTCCAGTAAAAACTCCCTCCTCACTTCTACTCCATATTTTTACCAGATCACCTTCATATTCATATTTGAATATATTAATTATATATTATATATATATATCCTGAATATGACCTATGGTCATATTTAAATAACCCAAAGGGTTATGACCTTCTTAAGTGATGGGGCACACCTCCCGATTTAATGTTAGTTAATTAAATAACTAACCACCTAATATAAAGTTTATATTTAAATAATAAGAATATAAGTTATTCTATATTATTTAAATATAAACTAAATATTATGATACACTTAATATTATAGTTCTAACACTCCCCCTTAATATTAAGTGGGGATCCATATGCCAACATTACCTATTTGTACAACAAGATTTACAAATCCATAAACCCTAAAGGTTTAGGCTAGCATATGTATTTGTGAGACTAAATCCCATCATTTCTCATGGAAAAATCTTATACCACATCTCTAGGAGCCTTTTATAACACAAGGACCTCCTTTACAAATAGATGCACACACTGGACTGTATTTTTTAAATAGATAACATTTTCCATAAACTCTATCAGTTTACATAAACTCTATTTTCCGTAAACTCTATCAGTTTACATAGATCATAAAATCTTTTTACAATGCTTTAAACTAGAATAGAAGTATAGAGGAGAAGGAGTCAACAACCGGCCAATGGCCATTAGGAGGTGGCATTTCCATGCACACTCCCCCTCAATGGAAACTCTGAAAGGCCAAGCATTGCATGGAACTTGTAGAACTTCACAACACACAATGGCTTCATAAACATGTCTGCAACTTGATCTTCAATTGAAGTACTAGAGATCTATATCACCACAGAGAACCTTCTCTCGATAAAGTGCATATGTATCTCGATATGCTTTTTCCTTTGATGTTGAACTAGATTTTTAGTGAGAGAAATGCAACTCTGGCTATCACATAAGAGGAGTACTTCCTTTAGCTTCCATGTGCATCTCTTCCAACAACCACTTCAGCCACATGGCTTCTTTTTTTTCTTCCATTGCACTTCTATATTCTACCTCAATAGAAGAAATGGAAATGTTGGCTTTTTTTTTACTACTCCAAGTAATGACACCTACACCAAACTTGAATACATATCCAGTTGTAGACTTTGATCTATCACATCACCAACATGGTCAAAATCACAATATCCATATAAATATGCATTGTTAGAAGAAATATAATGTAAACCAAAATTAATTGTGCCCTTAATATAATGCAAAAAATTATTTTTGCTAACTTCCAGTGATCCTGATAAGGCTCCTACATAAACCTTGAAGCAATCCCTACTGCATAAGCAATGTCAGGTCTAGTAATAGTTAGATAAATCAAACTACCTACAAGTTTCCTATACAAAGTAGGATTAGCTTTTTCACATGCAGGTTTAGGATCAAGTTTACATCCAACTTCTATAGGAATAACAACTAGGTTTACAATCAAGCATATTAAACCTTTTAAGTAAATTAGTTGCATATTGTGATTGAGATACTACAATAGAATTTTTATCCTAAATATAGCCATGCCCAAAAATGATGCAATAATCCTAAGTCTTGTCATCTCAAAATATTGCATTAATTTTGCTTTAATTTTCATAATTAAACTATTAGAATTACTAGTGATAAGTAAATCATCAACATACAATACAATGAGAATGATAGCATTTTCTTCAATTTTAACAAATAAATCATTGTCAGATGAACAATTAGAAAAACCAACTTCATTAAAAAATTGTTAATCTTAGAATACCAAGCTCTAGGAGCTTGTTTTAAACCATATAAATATTTTTTTAATTTACAAACATACATTTCTTTACCTTGGTTCTTCAAAGCCTTTAGGTTGGGTCATATAGATTTCTTCTTTTAAATCACCATTCAAAAAGGCATTTTTGACATCCATCTGATGGATTTCCCAACCATACTTGAGCAACTAAGGCAATCAAAATCCTTATTGTGCTCATTTTTGCAACAGGTGCAAATGTTTCCACGTAGTCGATACCGGGTTTTTGAGTAAACCCTCGAGCTACTAATCTGGCTTTGAATTTATCTACACTACCATCTACTTTATATTTAATCTTGTATAGCCATCTAGATCCGACTATACTTCATTTTTCAGAGGAGGGACTAACTCCCAAGTTTGATTTTTAATCAAGGTAGTATATTCATATTTCATAACATCTATCCATCTTTCATCAAAAGAAGCTTCTTCAAAATATTGGGGTTCAGGTTCATACAATGTCATTAAGGCATGATATGTATGATGACTTCTAGTCATTTTCTGAAGGTTTCCAGATTAGAGTCTTGAATAATAGACTCAACCCATCTAGGTCTTTTAGTTATAGAGGAACTAGGAACAATCTCATTTTCAATTATAGGTTCAATACTAGTTTCTTCATCATACATTATTTTCACAATTTTCAATTTCAAATTCATTTTCATTAGAATCATTATAATCATCATAAAAATAAAAAAAAAGAAGAAAAAAGAAAAAAAAGTTTTTCCAAAATTTTAACATTCTTATTTTCTATAACTTCTCTTTTTGATGGATCAAAGATCCTAAGACCTTTAGTTTTGACACCGTATCCTACAAAGATACAAGGAAAAGAGGTTTGATCAAGCTTCTTCCATTTTGATTTTGGAATGAAGAGGGAAGCAGGGCTACCAAAGATTCTCAAATGAGACACACTTGGTTTTTTATTTGACCACTTTTCCAAGAGGAGTGGAATTTACTAAGGCTTTAGTGGGAACTCTGTTCAAGATATGAACAACAATGTTCATTTCTTCATCCCAGAGGAATTTAGGAACTGAGAGTGAATGCATCATGGTTCTAGCCATTTCCAAAATGGTGTGGTTTTTCCTTTCCACAATCCCATTCTACTGAGGGGAATAGGGAGTAGTCAGTTCCCTTTGAATGCCACATTCGACACAAAATGAGTCAAATGCTTTACTGACATATTCTCCCCATTATCAGTCCTAAGCCTCTTAATTTTATAACTAGAAGAGTTTTCAACTAAAGCTTTAAATTCTTTAAATTTTGACAAGACATCATATTTATTTTTAATGAAATAAGACCAAATCATACGAGTGAAATCATCAATGAACATGACAACATACAGAGAACCATTAAGAGATGGAACTTCTAGGGGTCCTCAAACATCACTATGGACAAGTTCCAAAGGTTCAAGAATTATCATCATGATGATTATGAAAGGGATTAGCAGATTGCTTACCACGTAAGCATCCTTCACATGTTTCATGATTTTGGGAAATAGGTGGCAGACCAGTCACTAGGTTTAGTCGAGACATGTCATACATGCTCCTAAAATTGACATGACCTAGTCTCTCATGCCACAATTACATGTCACTTCTTTGAGTTGTTAAACAAGAAGCAAGAAGGAAATCCATTAAACACATACAAACCATCTCTTTGAATGCCTTCAACTATAGTAACATTATGTTCATTTTTAATAAACCATTTATCTTTTAATAATGTTACACTATAGTTATTTTGAGTCAACTTGAGAACAAGAAAGAAAATTCATTTTAAGTTTAGGAACTAACAAAACATTGTTAATAAAACCATTTGAAACTTTTTCTTTTCCCTGACCTTGAACATCGAGAATGGAATGATCACCCAAGTAGATCTGATCATTACACTCACTAAGTTTAGATAGGATATCATATCTAAAGGTCATGTGCCTAGAGGCACCACTATCCAATATCCACTCATTTTATTTTACAGTGACAAAGGGGCATACAAAAGCAATTACATTTGATTTTTGACTATTTTTCTTATTCTTGTTTTGGTTTTGGTTTTGGTCATATTTGTTACCCTTTTGATTTTTGAAATTTGACTTATTATTTTTAAATTTACAATCCTCTTTCTTGTGGCCAAATTTACCACAATAATGACATTTACCATCAAAGCTAACTCTTAGATTTCCAGGTTTCTTATCTTTTCTAGGAGGTTTAAAAGTTGGCTTTTGGTTTTTGTTGAATCTAGAGGTTTTACCTTTTGATTTCTGAGCGAGAAGTGCCTGAGTGGCATTCTCCTTAGAATCAAAATTTGACATTACTTGTTCTTCCTATATGAGGAGAGCACTAAGGGTTTGCAAATCTGAATGTCTTGTTTTGTTTGATATTTTGAATTCAAAATTGAAATGAAATTTCTAAATTTCTCATGAATATTCAACTGAATAATGAAATAAAGAAATTTATCCTGAATTAAATTACTACCACATCCATCTAACTGTGACTTAATATTTTTTATTTTTGCTAAATAATTTATCACTTTTTCATCTCCCTTCATGGGAGTTGTCATAAGCTCTAAAATTAATTTAATAATTTTTGATAATGCATACCTTCATGCATCGATTCCAATTGAGCCCAAGCCTCACTCAAACTTTCTTGATTCCCGATATGAAGCAAAAAATCATCTTGTACACTTTGAAAATAATGGACATCACCTCTTGTACTTTTTGTTGATACACAATGACATTGTCTAGTTTTCTTGTCTTCCGTTGGAGCTCTCTCAGTTCCATTCACAACTACCCATAATTTGTGAGCCATGAATTCTTCCCTTCAATCGAATCTTCCAAATGTTGTAATTGTTCCCATTCAACATCTGAGATTTATCAATTGAAAATTGATTAGACCCCATTTTTGCATAAAATAGAAATAAATAATAAACAAGGATTAAAATAAGAGTTTAATAGAAGTCCCCTGTCATATTTTAATCCTCACAATCAAACACCGATCAATTTACGCCAAAAAAGAGGTCTTGTTAATTGAATAATCTATACATGAATACGTTAGTATGATATCAAAAATAAATTGAAATGTAAGTGAATTTTTTTTAGTTTTCTAACAAAATGACGATGATAATTTATTCATCGTATCGTAAGAATATATCATTTTTAAAAAAATTATATTATTTTTTATTTTTTTCACAAAAAAAAAAATTTTTATAATTTGTTTATATTTTTGAAAAAAAAAAAAAATAATTCATATATATTTTTTGAAAAAAAAATGGTTTATAAAAAAAAAATGGGAGCTCTTTTGCTCCTTATTAGGTATGAATTTCTATCAACTCGACTTAGTTTGTTGAGCTAACTACTCAGGTGAGTTTATCACTCAAGTTATTTTAATCATATTATCACCAAATTCCATATATTATTTTTTCATATATATAAATAAAAACCATATTATAATTTATTTATAATTTAAAACCATAACCAAATTAACAAATTAATCCAAATTCCAATATTTACCAACCATCAACCCAACCACACAACACACACGAAACACAGCCACACAGACCACATACACACACACAACACAGCTCGGTGAAAGAAGCCAGCTGAAGCCATGCCATAAAGGGCTTTAAAAAAATGTGGTGGTGTGACCATAGTCACACCACCATCCCATCACATAGGATTTTAAAGCCTTTAACACTTCCATGCCATCATCCCCATGTGGGACAAAAAATTATTGCATAAGAGAGGAGGGGGGGGGCAGGAGGGTGGTCAGGGGGGGTCCAGTGGGGGACATGACATGGAGGGTGGGAGGGAGGGCAGTGGTGGTGAAGGGGGTAGGGGCAGGCAGGTGCTGCAGAGTGGCAAGTGGGCACAAATGGATGGGGGGGGTTGGAGGGGGCCACCCCCTATATATATTTTATTATATATATTTTTATATATATATATATATATATTTTAGGTTATATATTTATATAGTTATAGTTTATATAAATATATATATATATATATATATATATATATATATATATATATATATATATATATATATATATATATATATATATATATATATATTTATATAAAAATAGAATTTTTAAAAAACTATAGAAAATATAAAAAATATATAGTTTATATTGATTATAAACTATAGGTGCAAAAAATTTTATGGGGTCCATACAGGACATGAGATAGGTTTTTTTGAAATTCAAAGTGAAAGTAAAATTTTTACATTACTAGGGGACAAGATGATCTAACCGACCAATAAGAAAATTTAAAACTCCTATTTTCTAGATTCTTGTCTCCCCTGTGAACTTGAATTTCACTTGAATTTTTACTTTCTCTTTTGATATCTTGAATTAACCTGCACACATTTATAAACTATAGAAAAATATTTCACAAAATTTATTCAAACCTTACCTTAATTTCCAGGGCCTTGGTAATTCTTGAATTCCAAATTTTTCACGTGGTTGAAAAATCTCCAAATGAATTTCCACCTATGCACACCACATTCATTCCATCCATACGAGAGAGGAAGGGGGGGGGGGTTAAATAGGATTTCAACCAACTAACCACCTAACTTCCCAACCATTACAACATTAGAACATTAGAATTAAATTAGATTATTTAATCCCACTCTAGTACCATGTCAGGATGAGGGGGAATGAATATTTATTAACCTTATTAAATGTTAGGTTAACATTAATTAATAACATAAATATAAATGTGCACATAAAAAAATAAATAACAACATAAAATAAATAACACATTGACACAACATGTAACATGGAAAACCCCAAATGGGGTAAAAACCACGGAAAAGAATTATTTCCACTATATGAGAAACTATTACAACCAGTCCAATAGTAAAAACCCTCCTCACTTCTACTCCATATTTTTACCAGATCACCTTCATCATCCCGATTTCATTATATTAAATCTATATATCTATATATCCTTATGAATATGACCTATGGTCATATTTAAATAACCCGAAGGGTTATGACCTTCTTAAGTGATGGGGCACACCTCCCGATTTAATGTTAGTTAATTAAATTAACTAACCACCTAATATAAAGTTTATATTTAAATAATAAGAATATAAGTTATTCTATATTATTTAAATATAAACTAAATAAGTTTCCATCACCTTTCCTTGTCTCCATTGAGTAATAATGGTCTAATTCCCAAGAGAGACTCAAACCAATATCTTGAACAACCTTTTCTCGAACAAGCTAGCGACATTTTCCAATGAGAGGCACCGAAATAAATAATACAATCGTTAAGTTTTCAAAGCAATCTAATAAATGATCAACAGGAAACATATAAGTGTTCAATTTTACCAATGGATGAAGGGGTATAAGCTAGAAGATTTTGTATTAGGATTGGCTTGGGTGTGGGAAGTAAGCATTTGGAATTGGATGGTACCTTAGATTTAGAGCTTCCACCTTTGATAAATTTGACTTGTTTATCAAATTATTTGAGGTGAGTTTGCAAGAATTTAGATTCGTATATTTGAACTTTGGCCCTTTTTTACATGGTATTTTTGAAATAATTTTTCGTATTACAAATTATGTGTTTCCACTATGCTCACGGGCTACGCCCCTCCTTCTTGTGTATGGGGAGGCTCCCATTATTGAATGTAACTATCATAATTCTATCTAACTATTTTGGGGTGGCCAAATAAGTCGGATATCAAACATGCACAATTCACTCGAACCTATGGCAAAGTGCTTGTATGGGGTACAAGGGAGGAAATTACAGTGATGAAGGATAAATGAAAGAAATTGTGAAAGGGAAGGTTATCGTTGTAAGTAAAAACATAGTTCACACCCAATAAACGAAGTAGTTCAACATTCAATCATAGAGGAAAGAAACAATGTAAGCCATTAGTGAGACTAACAAACTAAAGACACACAGTTCTTCAAATTCATCAATCAAGGATGCAAAGTTCCTTCTTTATCACTATGCTTGTAAAGTGCAGAAAAGAGAGAGAATATAAAGGAAAACATGAAAAAGGAAATGGAAGAAATGTAGCTTTTATTTCTTGTGTTGGTGATACAAAGTTCAACATCTAAACCACAATCCACAATTATTGGAGAAAACTAAAATTTTAGGATCCTTTTGCAATGGAAAATCCATCCCAATTTATAGCATTGTGAATTGACCTTTCATCTACCCCCACATGACTCTTCATGTTCTCATTTAACTTGCGACTTTACATCTTCCTAGGAAATTAGAAATAAGTTCCTTTTTTATAAATCAAAGGACTTTTACAAATTAAATTTAGAAAGTCATGTAAGTGAATGACACAAATTACCATGATTACGTATAATGAAGAATTTGAAAAGGGAGAGAAGAAAGGGTGTGAAATATTAAAGAAAGGAAAAGTTTCCATATCTGATGAAGAAGCTCCTTATGATGAAGAACTTGTTGATTCATGATCCATGAGGAAGATTTTTGATTGGGCTCTTGTCCTTTGAATTCCTTGTTAAATATGTTAACTTGTCCTCCTATGGAATGCAAACGCAGATCAACACCTTGATCCATGCCCTAGAACATCATTGATCTTCTTGCATTGACTGAGCCATCTTTTGTGATCTTTTGCAATTTCCAAAATGGAGTCTTTGATGTTGGCAATAGACTCTAAGGTATCTTCATTGAAGGAGATAGAGTCACTTGCCTCTTTCTTGACTAACTCCTAGAAGGAAACAATGAGTTCTTCTAATGATGAATTCTCGATGAGTAGAGGGAACTCAAGTTTCGAACAAAATCAGAGACCTCATTTAAGATCTCAAAATCATGTTGTCCACAAAATTCAAGTTTGGAGCTGACATATGCAATCATATTGTATCTCTCATCAATGATGCACACCAAAACTGGAGACAAGTTCTCACCAACTGATGCAAACACATTCTTACTCATAAGGGTGTGAGATTTGAAGGATCTCATCTCTAAACCAATGGGAATACCTCATCCCAGTGGATCTTTTCTTTTTCAATCTCCTCCTTTGCTTTCTTCACTTTGGACAAGATGGCAAGAATGAACTTGATTAGAGAGACTCCTTTGGCAACATTGTCTTACCTCTTTTGATTATCTTCTCAATCCATTTCTCATTATCTTTCCCCTGCATCATATAACCTTGTGTTTTCTTGATCACCTCAAGATCAACATTGTTGATCGTGAGGAATGTTGATAAAAACTTAATTATAATAAACAACACCAAATAACAAGAATATAGAAATTAAGAATTCATTCAGATGGATTATTCATTTGATAAATATTACATTATATAAGAAGATGATCTCCTTTATCCAAGGAGTCAACATCAATCACCAATCCCCTATATCTCTCAATCACTGCTAGAATCTCTCACCTATCCCACATATCTCTCTATCATCTCATATCCCTATTCTAATGGTGAGATTAACTCACGTACATACAAATATGATATTAATATCACAATATTAATATCTCACACTCACCTAACTATTACAACTATATTATTAATATGAGTTCTATAAACTCATTATTAATAATATTACAATTTATTAATAATGTCACAATATATTTTTAACATTCACTCCCCTATTGTTAACATTATTAATTCCCAATATACACTCCCCTAATGTTGACAAGGTAGAAAAAATAATCACACTTCCTTTTGCAACTTGTCACCCATGTGTGCTCATGATCTAGATGGTTTTGTAGGACAACCAACAACCTCAAAAAAGGATGGTTTTATAGGACAACCAACAACCTAAAACAAAGGATGGTTTTACAAGACAACCAACAACCCAAATATCATGTTGTTGTTTTTCCTTTGTGCTTTCATCTATCCACTATGTCTTTCCTTCAGGGAATATGTAGGAACCACTGCTCACTGAATACAAACTGAATAGGGAGAAATTTGAACATTGAGACCATGTTCCAATTCCCCCCCTCAATGTGAACATTTCACTTATTCAAACAAGAACTCTGAAATCATATTGCAAATCTGAAATAAAAGAAAACACACACTGCCACCACAACTTCATGTGGCCCCGTTGGTGACTAATGAGAGGTCATTGATTGACCTCCAGCCTCCGTTGCCTCCATCCTCCATGAGTGTTGCTACTTACTCAACAGATTGGACCATGGAGCTCAAATTTGCACCACCTTTTGTTGATGCATCTTCCCCACAAATATTTTCTTTGGTTCTAAAATTCCAAAGTGGGGGTCTAGGGGTAGCAGCGCCTGCAGGTCAAGGGCAACGCCCTCGCAGCTGTCCCGGGGCAAGCACTCTAGGCGTGCTCCCTGTCATGCGGATAGGGGCGGAATCGAGGGTGGAGCCCCTAAAGCCAAGCATATTTTCCTTCTTTGAAGTCATCAAAAATATCATTAGAACTACAATATTTTTCATCTTATTCTCCCAAAAATTGGACATCGAGTAACACCGAAAATGCGTCCATGAGGCAAAAAAAAAAAAAATAGGTTTACAATATTTGACTCTTTTTTGACATTTAAAACTTATTTTCTGACACTTTTGACTGGACTACTACAACTTTGATGACATGAACAATGACTCAATTTTTTTATCCTTTTAACTATAGACACTATTTTGACACAATGATACAGACAAATTTTTACAACTTGAATAATACGACAACGAGATTCGAAATGAAATAATACTAAAAATCTATGTATTATTCGGTAACACATACATAACCACCGAGTTATTGAAAAAGAAGACTATATAAACTACCAAACCTTGAACAAGACAAATGTTTATTACTATTGAAAGACCTAAACTACCGAATGAACTTGAAGCTTAAAATACTTTCTTAGTGAAGATAATAAACAAAACCGAACTACTCATAGGGAGACAACAATATCTTTTAAAATACCCAAGTAATACCATTATACGACACTTTGAATGGAATAAAAAACGACACGTGTGTTGGGTTATTGGTGCCAAAATTAGATCCATCAAATCGAGGAGATGTGAGCACGTACAAGAGGTAGCTGAGTTTGTATCAAATTTGATAATTCAATCTTGGATGATGCACATGTGAGAGGCGTATGCGTTTGGAGAGCTCGCGTTTAGGAAAAAACCATCACAGTTGTTCTATTCAAAACCAAATTCTCAGACTGTTGATATACCAAAGAGATATGGTGTATGATAGCTCACACAAGCTGGAAAATGGAGAGAAGAATATGTATGGACCTAAGCATGTCAACAGAGGCTCAAAATTGCAGAACAAAATAGATGGCGATGCATAATGGTCTTTCAAATCAGAGATGATGAAGACGTATGTAGTTGGACATAGATCTAACAATAATCAACTGTAGAAGATCCGTCAATTGATGCTCCGCAAGTGATGCAACCGATAACAATTGATGTCAAAACCAATTTGAAAGGCCGTGTAGCTAGTGAAGAGGGCACGAGGAGAACAAATATGCTCAAGACTTTATTTTATTGTCGTGCACCTTCACAGATTACTAGCACCTCGAATACCAGTAGCATTATGGATTTCTATTCAATCTTCACACGCTCAACAACAATAGGAGTCGCACCAGTTCTGCATGCCAAGTTAAAGCACCATAGCCTTTTGTCTCCGTAATTGACAAGTAGATATGCACACACAGGACATATAAAGATACAGAGATTAATCACGCTGGAACAGGTATGAATCATGAACAGCTGTAATGCAATAAACAGTTCATAGTTTGAACTTGACGTGAGTAGATTATTAGCTCCTTTGCACAGAGATGTTTTGTGGCAATCAATTATATAAACTCCTCAAAACTAAATCAAAATGCCATGATACAAAATAGATCTCAAATATCTAGGTCTATTTTCTCATGGAACAATGAGACTGCAAGAATGGAGTCTGTAGATTCACAGTTGAGAAAAACTCCAAAGCCACAGATAGAAGAGCTCAAACAAACTCCATCAAACCTGTTCTGATACCACTAATAAAAACTGAATTATAATAAACAACACCAAATAACAAGAATATAGAAATTAAGAATTCATTCGGGATGGATTATTCACTAAAAAAATATTACATTATATAAGAAGATGATCTCCTTTATCTAAGGAGTCAACATCAATCACCAATCCCCTATATCTCTCAATCACTGCTAGAATCTCTCACCTATCCCACATATCTCTCTATCATCTCATATCCCTATTCTAATGGTGAGATTAACTCACATACATACAAATATGATATTAATATCTCACACTCACTTAACTATTATAACTATATTATTAATATGAGTTCTATAAAATCATTATTAATAATATTACAATTTATTAATAATGTCACAATATATTTGTAACAAATGTCTTCTACAGAAGAGAATATATTGAATCGTGATCCAAGAAGGGTCGAATGTTAACACTCGAGATATTTTACCCGTTCTTCTAATTTCTACCGAGTTTTCTTGTACTCTTTGTTCTCGCTCAAGGAGGCGGGAAGAGGAGTTCTTGTAAAAATGAGAATCACCCTCATGCAAAGCTTGACCCAGAGAGATGTGGATCAACTCATAGTATGATGGATTCATATCCTCTCGTATAATTTTCATTATTATGCCTAACAACTTCTACATACTGGTTACCTGAGGTGCCACTGAAGAAGTGGGAATTTGTTTGGGTCTTCTTCCTTCTCTTGGATTTCAAAGTTCTTGACATAACTTCAAGATTGCGCATGATATCTTATCATGTTTTTTCTGGGCTCACTTTTGAGCATCTCTTAAATCCATGGGAATGGATCTTCAGGAGTTGAAACAATATTGGTCGTTGGAGCACTTTCAGGAGCTTGATGCAAGATCACTTCTTGTTCATCATGGGAAAGCTCCGTCATTGGGGAAGACATACCCAATTCCCTCAAGCGATGGATGTCGCAATGGATCAATTAAATATCTTGAATATCTCTCTTGACGTAGATATCTCACTCACTTGACCATATCACTTAGTTATTTGAGCACATTCAACTTGTTTGGCTTATCTATCTCACTTCAACCACTCATCGAGCTCAATTCAACCAAATTTCACTGAGAGATGATGATGGATCCAAATTGACCGATGACATATGATTACCCACTTAGCTTGAATTTAAATGTAGATCTTAACTCTTTTAGAATATTTTCCAATTACACAATGTCTTTGAATTTTACCTGTTGCGCCCTGTTATGTTTTGTCTTGATCCTCGACACACCGTGACTAAAATGATGCTTCAAGATCCCTATAAAGAGTGAATTTCCTTATTTGAGCTATGAAAACACCTTGAAAACCTATGAATATGTCAAAATTAGTGATATGAGTGAAATCAGAGCCAATTGTAACTTTCTGCATTCAAAACTAAGACTTTCTATTTTTGGCAGTCGGACAGACCTCGCTATTTTTGGAGATTTTTTTGGTTTTCTCAAATTTAATATTTTGAATCCACCGACATACTCAATCCAACGCCATTGATGATTCTTTACCCTTTTCATAAAATTTCTATTTTTAGCAGCTTACTTTTTATGTTTTTTGCTTTTTTGATATTTTAGGAAAATTTGTCAAGTTTGTCATCTTCATTATTCTTTAAGTATTCTCAATGCATTGATATGATAGAACTTTATATTTTTGGGAATTTATTAGTTTTAGTAAGTGATGGTATCATATACTTTCTATTTTTAGGATCAGCACCTTTCCATGTAATTTTTCAATGAAAATGTCTTCATTAGATTCGACTCGTCCTCGCAATCTCATGCTCCAATTTTTGTTGTTTTATCTCGCTAAAAGTCTTGGAAATTGAAAAAGAAACGTTCTAGAGCACAAGTTATAGGCATGAAGCTATTATGGAAAATATTAATGGAGTATTTGATATTTATTTATCACAGGATGCTTTGAGAAGAAAACTCGCGTTCAAACCCTCGATACGATCAATTTTCCAATTTGTTGGCAATGAGGAAAAGCTTTGTTCTTGTGATCATGGATTCCCTGGAAATATTTTAACAACATGGTGGCTGTGTTTTTAGTTTTTTGGAGGTATTTTATCATCAAAAATGGCTTCAACCTTTAACTGTGTGAATAAAATGCTTTAAAACAAGATGTTTTAGGTTTTTAAGCTTTCGGCAGTTGTATTTTAGTGCACAGTGAAGTAAAAGAAGCTAGTTAAAAGGTTAGGGTTTTAGCTTCTAGGTATGGGAAAAATTTAGGTCCCCATTATCCCCTTGGTAATTGAGACATTAGGGAAAATAAAATGCACCCTCATCTAGGCTTGACAAGTGTTAATGTGTGATTGCGTGATGTGGGAAGGAGGAAAACTAGCACTTAGCAATCAAGGGGCTCAAACTGGGGTCATGTGGAAAACCTTTATAGGGAATAGAGTGGAACACATTTTCTTCTCCCCTTGGGAATGGGGATAAGAGGGACAGAAAAATTTTCCCTCATGTGGTGATGACAAGTGGCGGCACGTGATTTAATGAGGAGGAAGTGAGAAAAGACTTGCTTAAGCACTACGGGACTCGAAATAGGTCACATGAAAATCTAGAGAAAGTAATAGAGTGGGTCACATTTAACTATTCCCTTTGGAATGGGGAAATGAGGAACGAAAAATTCACCCCGACCTAGTGATGACAAGTGGCACATTCTCATTGCATGATGGGATGAGCTAGAAACAAGCATATATGCCATGCGAAGTGTTTGTCATATTCATGTGAGGAACTTGGAGGAAGATTTGGGGTGGGGCACGTTTTATTGTCCCATATATCCCCATGGGAAAGGGATAATAAAATGTTCCTCAGCTTAGAGGTGATAAGTTTCCTCACTGAAAATTGGCTAAGTATAAGAAACAAACCTCACGATAGAGAGACTTATTGACGAGAATGTCTGAGTCTCAGGAGGTCTTTTTATGAATGCATATATGATTTTGAATCCAAATATCCTTAAAAGAACAATGGGATGGTTATCAACCTCCAATTCTTCCTAAAACATCTCCTTTTTTATACAACAGGGTGTGTCTGCTAAAACCGAGCTTCCTAAGAGGTGTTTGAGTCTTCCAAAGATTTAAAAATTACATCATGTAGAGGGTTCAGCCAGATTTCCAATGAATACTAGTTTGATTCCTAACTCCTTACGAAGCCCCTGCACTGTCTTCCGAAGTTTAAGTATCGCTTTAGACTATATGCTCCTTAACCCCTGAATAACCCGCTTTCACCGCAATTGTCCCTAAACCTCCGAAACTTCCATAAATCTTCCAAAATCATTTCAAACACCTTAATAGATCTTCAATACCACCTCTCGAATGAGTGTGGTAATTTTATTATGTCTTGTAGGATGCACACCAGCTTTGAATGGAAAGAATTATCCCTTTCTATGCCTACTGAGAAACTAGTCGTTAAAGTACCTTACCAAATCAAATGAAAGTTCTTGCTACATAATTTAAAATAATTACACGAGATTTCTCAACACATCGAAGAACTGAAAAATTTTAGTTTGAGTATGATACAAAAGAAAAACTAATCCAAAGAGAGGTTCGGAAGGCTCGAAGTGAATTTTCACATTTGGGTCAAATTATCATGCTTGAAAGTTTGAAATTTTCATGCTACACATTTGCATGACAACACATGGTCAATAATATCAAAGTTTAAGAAAGGGGTTTCCATAGTATTGGAAACATTAGTTTGATTTGATTTAGAAGGAGTATTTACAAATTTTTCATTACTCTTTTGACGTGCAGAAGTGGAAGCATCATTTTTGGAAGGAGTAGAAGTACTTGACTTACCTTACTTAGAAGATGTCTTGTGACGAGGCATGGCTTCGACTTCTTATTGGATAATTCCAAAGATGAAGGGAGTGGGGATCCTCTCTTAGTTAATATCTTTTACTCGGTAGTAGAGTCACAATCGAGAGAATCTTCTCTCTCCCTTTCTTTATGTTTGGATGATTTATCCTTCTCAAGGGTTTTTGATCAAGTGAAAACAACACAAGAATGATTTTTCTTATTAGCCGCGAAATCTTCGTACTCTTCATTAGAGGAGGATGAATACTCAAAAACCAACCTCTGTAGATCCAACTTCTTCAATCAACAACTCACCTTCTTCTCCCTCACTTTCTGAAGCAACTTCTTCTTCCCTTTCATCATCCGATTAGGTCCCACAAGTCGCATTCACGAGTGGGGATTTAAGAGAAATTTTATGAGGTGGAGCACCAATTATTTGTTTGTTTGAGAAGTTATTCCTCAGAATGTCTTTTTAAAAGCTATTTTGAGAAAGTTGCTTCTTGAGAGAAAGCACATCATTGGCGTATTTTTGTACCTAAGAGTTCATAGCTCCAAAACTTGAGATTTGAGCTCTCTTTGGTTAGTACTTTCTTAATTATTCTAGACATAAATAGATCGTCTTCCACATCCACCGCAAGCCCTTATGCCTCATCTAGAGTATAAGGTTGACTTCTTCTCAACATGAAACCGTTGGAGCTCAAATGTGCACCCGCCCGAGTCATAGACAACTTAGGATTGTAGACAACATGGGATTGTCTCTCGCCGTGGGACTCGCAAACCGAGACAGACCTCAAATAAGGCCGATTCCTCTGCCTATCCTAATGCTAACACTACTCCTAAAATTGAAAGAAAATCCTAACCTAAAAGTGCCAAGGGACCAGGATAGAAGGAGATGTAGAAAAGGGAAATCCTAAGCTAAGGGCAGTGATAGCACCAAAAAAAGGGGTGGTTGAGCTCTCTCCACAAGGGGAGGAAAGGGGAGAAAACTAAGGGAGAGGGCAAACAAAATGTGCCACAAATCAAGAACCCAACATCCTCCACTCGCCTACGCATTAATAACACCGCAAAATGGAGCCTCGCAAGTAGGAAAACATAACATGCCAAAAACAAATGGAAAGGCAAGGCTGCAAAAATAAAATTAGCTAGGGCAGAAAAAGTGCCACAAAACACACTTTAAATTGCTTAAAATATGCATAATCCCATTATATTCATGGAAGAAGGCCTGAAATTACATTACAGAGGCCTAGATTTAAGGTCTGGAACTCATGGGAAATCGATCACCATTTGGGCATGGTGCCACTACAAAGAAAACTCAACCCTTCAAATGAATGGGTTTTACATATATATATAGAAATTTATCTCACCTACCCTCATTAAATTCCTGTCAGGTGGTTAAACCACCTCAACAATGACCATCAATGTGGTAGTTGAGCTATCTTTTCATGCCTCGCTATTGATTGATTTGTAACATGTGATCCATCCAACCGGGTAACCCATCGAACATCACACTAAAATCAAATCCACGGTGTCGCTTGGCATCAACAGCCCAATCTAGGGGGCATGAACGTTGTCCAACCCCGCATGCCATACATTTTTGTGGTAGACGCCCAACCTGATGGTCTTCATTTCTATACCATGGGTTGTCCAACCTAGGAGGGTTGGGCACCATCTAACCTTTTCGTACATTGTTGACTCGACTATCCTTATGACCCGTCCCCAACCGAGCCACATCATTTTCTCTGTAGGCCATCCAACCAAGTTGGATGTTCATCTATCTCCTCTCGCCTTACATCCGTAAAGTGGGTTGACTATCTCGTGTGTCATCCAACCCACCACCAACCTAGTCGACTAACCCACCACCAACCTAGCCGACTAACCCATCCAAAAACCCGGGAGTTGGACTGCCATCTTACTTTCGTCCCAACCTTATCACCTTCTCCCCGTGCCGCCTTCGCCAAGCCGCCTCACCGCCTCGGTCATATGTCTATCTCTCGTGCCTAACATAGGAGGGGATAGCCGATCGTCATCCATCCATATAAGGGGGTTCGACGGTTGACTAACACACGTCTAAACCTACATTGTTACACTCGACTCGGCAGACCTTTGAATCATTCATCATACTCTGCAATTCGCCATCATCCAACTCACTGCACAACCCGACCAGCTCAACTTGTCATGGCTCGCTCCACCGCGCATGAAGATCAACTCATCCAAGCCATCTTGTCTTGTCCTTCTCCTTTGATACCATAGACCAAAATTTGACGGCCTTCAAAATGTCACAACCCTATACCTCAAATTTTAACAAGTTATCCGAATTTGTAGGGGTGCAAATTGGGATAACATAAACCAACTTCCAAGAATCGAGCATTGGTGAATAATCTTAACTTATTGTCCTTTGTGGGCCTAGAAACTTATGAGATTTTAGATTAGTTTGTTGAAATTAACTACAAAGTATCTCATGGGTTCATGAGGCTCATTTTCCAATTGAGACCATTGTGGAAGGATTGCATGAACATCTTCGATGAGGCTTGAATCTAGCATCAAATTTGGATTTCATGTCAGCCCAATTTCTAACCGATATTTGTAGCAGTGGTAGAACCTATCAACATTGACTTCTTGTAGTGATTCCACAAATAGATGAACTAAAACATATTCATGTTTGATTCCCAACACACCGCAAGATATGATGAATGCAACAATGTGATCATTTAGATGTTTTTTCCATCTCCTTTGAACTTAGGGAAGTTCTTTCTAGATCCTTTTGGAAAATCATGCAGTGGAGGAGTCAAGGCCAATGTGCATGTATTATGTCCTCATGGTATGAATGTAACCATTCTCTCTTCTTCTTCTTCTTCTTCTTCCGGAGGAATGAGGTTTCATGCGGTTCAACAACTAGTTCTTCAATGGGACCTTCAAGAGGGAAGTTAGGATCGAATTCAAGAAAGTAATCTCATGGTTTGCCTTATTATCTAAACAATGGGAATCCTGAAATTAACTTCTTGTTCCTCAAATGTTGGGTCAATTATGCCACTAGCTCAATTAGCCCTTGTGTATCTTCTTTCTACCAATTTGTAGGATTTGTGTGCAACTCAAAATAGATCTCTTTATGCTCTTTTTTTTCTAATTAGGAACTTTTCTACCACATCGCAAATTTTGGGTACGTTATTCTTTAGAATCTAGAATTCTAGTAAAGAACATGGTAGTGATTAAAATTTACTATGTCACATGTATACAATTCCTCAAATATATTGTAATATCTTCTTAAGTTTCTTGAAAGAAAAAAAAAGATCGGGTTCCAAAACTGGATCACTTCCTAATAGTCATTAGAGGCAAAATGCAAGGTAGGCATTAAGGCTCACAAATATTTTAATTTCTAATTTTTTTAGTTTTTCAAATATATGATTTTTAGGATTTTTGTGGTTTTAGAAGTGGTGCAGAAACAACAAAATTTGCCCCACGGTGGGTGCCAAAATCATTGGTGAAATAATTTTTCGTTGGGACAAATTAATGAATTTTCACTAACGCTCTCGTACTAAGCACCTTCTCTTAATAATGGGGAGGATCCCATTTATTAAATGCATAAAAACAAATCAACGGGTGTCCTTGAAGCCGGGGTCACACATGAATACTCCACTAGACTCAGAAATTACTTGCACTTAGTGCAAGGGAAGAATTTTCTTAGTGAAAGTAGGTAGAGGGGAGTAAGAATATAGTGAAAGAAGGTTAACTTTGTGAATATGCACTTACATATTTTCACAACATTAACCAGAGTAAATCTACACTCAATTAGAGGAATTCAACCTTGAGAACAAGATAAGACTAACAAACCATAGACACAAAATTCTATTGATTTATTCATCAAAGACATCAAGTCCTTTCTTGGTTTTACAAGATCATCATGCTTACAAAGTTGAGTATGTAAGAAATAGAGGAAACATAGACAAGGATTAAAATAGAAGAATGTAATCTCTTGCTTGTATTTAGTAGTGCAAAGTTATTTGCTAGCTACTCACAACCGACAACCCATAGGAATGAAGAAGTTATTTCAATTTATAACCTTGCCAAAATTCTTTTCATCTACCCCCCACATGACTTTTCACTTCCCCTCATCACTTGTGACCTTTCATATTCCTAGGAAACAAGTGAGTATTTTCTCATTAATTGAAAATAACTCTTTATAATGTTAGACTATAGGTCACTTAAGTGAATAGGACAAAATAGTGAAAAGTACCTCCCTAATGAAGAATTAGAACATGGAGAGAGGGGAGGGAGAAAGGAAGAAGAGGAGAGATGATAATTCTGATGGAGATGAATCATTTTTTGATGAAGAGATGACTATTGATGAACCTTGTGCAAATGTTCTTAGAGATATTTCTTAACCCTTGAATTCCTTATCAAGCGGGTTTCCACAGGATGTACTTTTTCTCGCTGTGGAATATGAACAAATCTCAAAGAATTGATCCAAGTTTCAAAAGCACCGGTGATGGCCTTACATTGGTCAACCAAATCCGATGATCCTTCGCAGTATTATAAATTGAACAGAGTTGATTTTTGCTAGAGACTCCAAAGTATATTCGTTTAATGAGAATGGATCTCACACCTCTTTTGGTTCAATTCCTAGAATGATTTCATAATCTCAACCACCGATGAATTTTCACTGATTGAACGTAACCCAAGCTTTTGCACATTGATGTTGATACTTTCCAAAATCTATGATGAAAGCTCTTCACAAGAATCAAGCTCAGAGATAATGTCATTCAACATTCATACCGAGCACTCATCGTGCGAGACCAGATAGGAGACAAGTTATCATTTATGGTAGTGAATACATTTTTACTCACCAATAAATAAGAATCAAAATTGCTCATTTCTGACACCAATGGAAGCATATTTTCCCAAGGGGATTTCTCTTTCTCAATATCCTCCTTGTTCATTTTCATTGTAGAAGCGGTGACGAGGGAGAACTCAAACAATGAGTGAATCTCTGAAAATAATGTTTTTCCTTTCTCAACAATCTTTTCAACCCACATGTCATTAGCCCTTCCCTGTATTGAGCAACCTTGAGCTTTTTTATTATTTTGGGATCAAGCTACCGATATGAGTGATGGCTTCCGCGAACGAAGGTGGTACTCGCACTAAGATATAAGAATACTTACACATAAGCAATGAATGTTCTCACATGCTCTTCCAACATTTCCATTATTTGCTTATATTCCTCATTTCGAGAAAGCATTAGGGAAGCAGATTCCTTAAACATGTGTGCGTCACCCTTATGCATAGCTTGACCCAATGAAATCTTTGTCATCTAGAAATCACCCCGAGTCATTTATTCCATAGGTTTTACAAAATTTGGTCCAGAAATCTCTACTTATTGGTCACCAGAAGCTCCACTGAATAAATGAGAGGTTACATGTGCCTTCTTTCCTTGCTCAGCTTATATGATCTTTGAGATAACTCCAAAATCAGGTGTCGATGTTTCAGACTGCCTTAACTCACTCCTGATCAGATCTTGAATCCAAGGGGAAGTCTCTTCCGATGTGGCCTCAATATCAGGAATGTGAGTACTTTTAGGTTCATGGTGGGGAATCACATCTTGCACATGGTGGGATGACTCAAATTGTTAAAGAAGACACACTTGGGAACCGATGCAAAATTGGGGACTATGAAGGATCAATATCACCTTGTTCAATAGGTTCAATGGGTCTTTTAGTGACTTTGGATTTCTTGCAAGCCTCTTGGGGTGAGAATATTCAATGTGCTCTTCCTCCACAATCTTTCTCTTTGAGGGCTCTTCTAAGTGAGTGGAGCTCACAATCTTCTCGGATGTCTTCATAGAGGAAATGTGAGATGCTTGTCTTGATAGAGTCAAGAGGCCACCAAACTCAATGAAAGAAATTATTTTTCTCTTGAACCATTCTCTTGATCTCTGAATTACCATTGCAGTCCTCTCCTTGATGTCACTTGATTCTCTTGTATTCCATCATATCAGAGAAAGGGGTGAAGTTTTCATTGTTTGGTACTCGGGATCAAACAAGTCTGATATGTCATCCTCTATTCCCTCAATAAACCAATCATAGTGGATGCCCCTCATCTAATCAAATGTCATCCGCATATGGTCCCTCGTTGTTACTTTAAAGTCATCAAAGAAATTATCCAAGTAGTCCTCAATTTGAGGTGTGTGGTGCAATCCAGAAAAGTGGAAGTTTCAGGATTTCTCCTTATATTGAAATCAGTCTTAGATGCATAGGAATATAGATTGAGGGAATCAAAAGAAGCTTCAATAATTGATACATCTCGCAACATTATTACATGAATCATTCCCAGAGAGATGAGGAAAGACACATCCTTCTTTTTTTTGCTTCTACACCTAGTATGAACATAAGAAAGTTTCCTACATAATTCAAACATTACAATTTTATCAATGGGGTACCTAGGTAGTCTACGATGAGCAAGATCGAAGCCCGAAACCCCGATGTAAGTGAAGGTTGAAAAATGGGTGAATTAACTCTCATATCCATTGATTAACACAACTTCTTGAGAAGATATTGTCATCTTTGGATTCCCTCGAAAAATTTTATGATGAACATGGGGAATACATCATTCACCCTATCAAATTAATGGTTACTTTCTCTATGAGTGAGTTATGGGTACTTCTCATAGGCATGTGATTTTAAGGATACATTAAGAGTAGAAGTCATACTCTTGAAGGGTCTTATGAGGGAGAGAGAATATACTAGGTAGGAATTCATGGTAAACTTCCTGGTGGAAAGTAATCAAGCAATTACCAATGAATATTATCATTGATAATCTGTCCCCAATCTACTACTTGGTTCCCTTCGGTCATAACAAGGATGAACTAAGCCATCCAATCCTAGAATTCTTTCGTTGTTTCTCACTCATCACCCTACTCAGTAGGATAATGGCATCTAAATAACCTTCATAAAATTCACTCATGGACAAGTTCTTAAGAACACGAGAAGGATTTCTTCTTTACCTAAGCCACAAACGGAATGTAAGGCCTTACAAATATGAATCAATCTTTGCCCACTCTTGCGATGCAAACTCCTTGGTGATGATAACCATGTTACTGCTAGTGGGAATCTACAGACACCGAGAGATACCCTTGGGAGTGAGGACTGCAAAGATTGAATTGTCATCCGCTTACACTATTCTCGAAATCGGCTTCATAGTGTTGTGCATGCAGACTACTTCAAAGCTCTAAACGGACAAAGGGGTGACCTCCTGTTAAAATATCCTACTCGATGAGATCTTCTCTTCCACTGGTTCACAAGGTCCGCCAAACATCATGTTTTTCAATACTTCAAGATCCATGTGAGTGACATTAATGTCTCCCACACTAAGATACTCAGGATGATTAAGGTTGAAATTGGTTCTAGACTGAGTATTTGAACTTTATAGTGCCAAAAGCACTAAAATAAGAAGAATAGGAGTCACCACAAACTTTCTAAACTCAAATCCGAAACTTTGTATTTTTAGCAAGTGTTATCTAGGATTGCTATTTTTAGTAAGTTTCCACTATTTTCTCATTCCGAGGTTTCTTTCTCATTCGAGTATCACAAATGTTAAGGATGTACTATTTTTAGAAACTTACTATTATTAGACACCCATTGCTCTGAATACTTTCTATTTTAAGAAAGTGCACTTATAGGTGTCGGTTGCAATGAAACCACTATCAAAATTTTATGTCGAGGACCTTCTCTCCGAATTTCATGGTTTTTCGTCCATTAGACCTATGTAAAAATGAAAAAATAGTTTTAGGGTTTGATATTTTCAATTTTCTATTGTAAAAAATCTAGAGCATTAATGGATTTGCTTTGACAATCTTCCCAAAGGTGTTTTGGAGAGGAGATCACATGCAAAATTTCAAGGTAAATGGGTGCCCAAATGAGGAGATATGATCAAATCTTTGCTTTACTGGTTATGGATGTCCTGAAAAAAATTGGCAACATGTCTAGATGAAAATGGAGTTTTGAGGATCTTTCACAACAACACTTTTCAAATAAAATTACAAAGTGTTTGAGAAATGGAGAGTTAGTGAGATTTTATTGCATTTCTTAACTCACCCGCATCTGTAGTTGCTTAACCAAGGTCGGGAAAGGAGTAGATGTGAAATTTCACTTGGTCTAATGGAGAAAGAGGGGACACCAAGGAAACCGAAGTGTGGCTTGCACTAGATGGTGACAAGTGGCAACTTGTGGTGTGTGTGGATGGATGAGAGGCAGGGGTTGGGAAATAAGCACGAAGGATTTGGAGGTGGTCGTGATCATGACCAGGGGCTACATGGATGAGTAGGTTATGCTTATGTCACCCTTGTCCCTTGGGGGATGAGGGGACACCAAGGTGTCCAAAGTGTGACCTGGGAGAAGAAGGGGGTCACACTTTGGTGTTTCCCTTGTCCCACTTACACCATTAAGACAAATGGGGGACAAATAAGGCAATGATTGGGAGTCCAAAGTGTGACTTAGGGGAGAGTGAGGTTGTACTTTGGTGTCCCCCTCTTATCCTTGGGGAAAAAGGGGATACAAGAGTGTCCAAAGTGTGACTTACCCAGATTAGGAAAGTAGATTTTTCCTTGAATGTTTGAATTAAGACACTAAAACTGAGTTTTCACCTCAGAAGCTTAGGAAAGTGTTTTGGGGTCAAATCCTATATGATTATGACTCCAAAACACTTGATGAGATCAATGGAAACATAATTGAGACCCAATTATGCCTGAAATTTTAATTTTAGGACCTATTCCATCTTATACTAAGAGGGACAACTTCAATGTTCTCAAACCTGTCTAAGGAAATCTTTGAGCCTTGGAGAAAAATTGTTGTTTCCAACTTGGGCAGAGGTTTCCAAGAGATTTTTCATGCCTATTTTTTTAATTCTTAACTCCTAGATCTCCTAGAATCACTTGGAGAAGTCAATTTTTACCGAGGAGCTTTCATTCCCTACACCCTGAATTACCTAATGTTGAATGTATTGTTCCCGAATCAATTTTTTCCCCTAAAATTGCCTTGAAAACCTTCAATATTATCCAACATCACACTCGGATGCTTCATATTTTCCCTAAACGCTTATGGAAGGTGTTCAATTAGTTGCAAATGGCCAAAATGGCCTTTTTAGGCCTCCAAAGGAAGTTGTCTTTCATCAAAACTGAATGAGTTCATCAATCACATTAGGAACTCTTCCCTACACACTAAAACACACTTAATAATCTTGTTAACACTTTCTTTTGATCCTGGATGGAGGTGGGATCAAGGAAGGCTGGCCAGAGGAAGGATGCACAGTGACTGGGAAGCATAATTTTTAATTAGGGGCTTAGTTGTCATGCTCAAAATTTTCAATTTTTCATGCTAGCTATTTTGCATGACAACACCTAAATAATAAGCATCTATGCTATAAAACATCCAATGTTATGCTCTAATTATGGGCATCAACAAAATCAACAATTTAGAGCATCAACAATTATCGTCATCATCATTACCGTCATCATTATCATTGTCATCATTAGTTTCTTCCTCTTTTCTACATCATCTTCATTTTCAACCTCCCTATTCTCATATTTCTTTTCTTCCTCTTTCATCGTCCATTTGTAAGAAAATTATATATTTCTTCCCAACCCAAAACAAAATACCATCCTTATGAATGACTTTTTCCCACCAAATAAAAGCTTCCCCATGTAGATTATATCGTAGGGTCTTCTAATCTAAATGTTGTCATTCCCATTTTGAAGGTTGATTTTTGAAGACCTTAACCCATTCTTCTCCCCATGGGTCTAAGGAGGAAAGCAAGGGGAAGATCTGGATTATATTTTTATTGTTGTTTAGGTAGTTATTTTATTTATTATCATGTATCCTATTGGGAAGCCTAGCGCTCCAATAGAAGGACTTAAGTAGTTAGGAAATAAAGGTATTATGAGCATGTAGGCTCCAAATACCAATTAAATATTTAAAAGCACTTACCTTAAGGGGTTGGCCATCATTTTATATTGTAAAAGCACTCCTTGTGGTTATATAAGGAGGTCGCTTGGCCATTATTGAATTATGTTTTGGTGAATTTTCATATCTTGGTTAAGGTTTTCTTGTGAAGCACCTTTTCTACCTTTCTCAAGGATGAAACCCCTTGATTGAGGACCTTTCCAAAGACGAAAACCTTTGATTGAGGGCTTGTGGAGGACAAAACCCTTCCATAAGGATTTATGTATGCAAGCTGGTTTGGAAAGCAATAAATTATCATTTCCTTGCATGATTTATCTCTTTGATCAATAATCTATTTATTTGAAGTGGAGTGACCCACTTGGGAGTATTATTTGGTATGTGTTGATGATAATTTGGTAAATATGAATTTATTATCTTGTTCTCCATATTTTAAAATCCAAGATCTTAAGTTTCATGAATTTTGGAGGTGTTTTACTATTTTTCCAAGCTTGTTGAAGTTTGCTGGTTGAGGGTTCCAAAATTAATTATTTTCAAGCTCAATTCTGATTTCTAACAGCTGATTGTGTTTGTTGAGGGTTTCCTAATAATTTTGGCATAAGATTTGAAGGGTGTTAGCAAGGTTTAACCCACCTTTGAGGGGTTTAACCTCTCCAAGGAAGTCGCTGCCCTAGGAAGGGCCTAATTTGCAGATTGTAGGGTTTATATCAGCCATCTACAACAACTCCCTAATCTGATTTTTAAGTTTACATCTCAGCTTTTGGTCATTTCTTGAGTCCCCCTAAAAGGGACATTACAATGGTATCAAAGCATCATCCTCCCAGCTTGTGAAGCATGGAGAACAAGTCACAAGGAAGGATAGCAGATGCACTAGATAGGCTTACCCTAGCCATCCAAAATATGCAGGGTGGTGGTTCGCTCAAGGAGAAAAGGGTTTCAAGGATTGACAAATTGACAAAAGAATATCAAGCTCTTCGGAAGAGATGCGTGATGCCCTTTCCTTTGAGGATTTCGTGGAAATAGAAAATTATAGAGTGGGAATTGGCACAAGGCATGATGGCGTAAAGGTCTCACATTGAGGGAAGAATATTGTGAAGAAGCAAGTCAAAGAGCATGTAGTGGATCAACTACAAGGTGGAGAAGTCATGATGAAGTTTGAAGATATAACTTCCCTTTATAACAACCTCTCAAGTGACAAAAGAGGAAGATATCCACCATGTTAAGGAGGAAGAACCATCGCAACAACTACTTATGGTGATGGATTAGCCTTTGGGAGCCCTAGAAGCAACCACCGCCATTGTCAAAGGTGATCCCTTCACTCGATTTTCCTTACGGACCTATGAAAGATCAAGAGGATGGAGAAATTGCTAGAACCAAGAAATATAGAAAAGTAAAGAACCTTTTATTTTGTTAATAATATTCCCTTTATTTCTAATGATTGCATGTGGAAATACTAAGGGAACTTGGGAGAATGAGCAAATGGATGAAGGGAAGCATAAGGAGCAAATTGATGGTGGTATCAACAAAGAACAATCCCAATTTTGTCATCATCCTAAGAAAGATTTACAAAGGACCTATGAGGATGACATTATGGAAGATTGTATCCATGAAAGAAGGGTACCATTGGAATATTTTTTGAGTGTTGTTCCTAACTCGAAATTTTGAGTCATAAAAATGTCATGGGCAGCCCATGGTATGAGGATATCTCAGTTTTTTCCAATATGTCATTTCAGATTTGTTGTCACCATGGACAACTGGTTAGGAAGAGTAATCATATTTCATGTGTGTTGTGTCCTCCTATGTCATCGCTGATTGGATATCATCATGCACATCATACTTCACGAGATGATGAGGTAAGAAGTACTTCTTGTAGTAAAGAGCATATGGATACTTGGGCTCAATTTCAAGGGTGTTTCTGCATGTGGAATATAGGTGCTATGTTGAGCTCTACAAAAAGAGGAATATCTGATTTCAAAATCAATATGGAGGGAAATTCTATCATGATGTGTTTGGGGCATCAAAGGCATGATGGTGGTTCTGATTTTCCATTTCATATGTGGTTAACCCATGGTTCCATGAATATGGAAGAGCTAGAAAGAATATGGTGGAAGGGCAACATTCTTACTATAATGTGTGGCACACATACTTATCACCCATCCCGGTGAAGGGTCTTCTTCATGACCAAAGGGTCACCATGCTTGTAGAGAGTGGCGATACACATCAATTTATTAAAGAACTAGAAAGAACAATGGGGCCAAGTAAGGTTGGTTTCAAAGGCTACACAATCATTATAGCCTATGGAACATCTCTCATTTGCATAAGAAATATACCCCAGCTCACTATTTACATGGAAAGATATGAATTTTGTATTGACTTCTTTATTTTAAGTTTAGCTGAGGCACATATTGTTCTTAGGGGTCAAGGGATCCAAACTTTAGGGGAATCTACCCTCAAAATTCACAAGAGGGGGTTGAAGTTCCACTTAAAGAATGAAGAGGTCAGAATTCAAGGAATCAAGAATGGGAAAGGTAGGCATGTTGAGTGAGGAAAGATTGATTTTATTTCCTTACCAGCAGTTGGGAAAGGATTGATCATAGCTAAGAGTGCAAGGAAGAATTTGGCAAACAACATCATGAGGAGGTATAAAATGGAAATTAAAATATGCAGGGTTGTTATGGGAGTTTTCTTAGTTAATATATGTTTACTCACAAGCAATAGAGGGTTGTCACTCAAGAAGAACCTCCAAAAAGGAAGCAACTACAACATTTATGTGTCTATTGCATACTACTCTTTCAGCCTTCCACTCATGTTTGCAACAGGTGAAGGTGAAATTCCAATGGTTGGGATGGTAGACACTCAACCCAACTTTCCTAAAGAGGTCTGCCCAGCTCTCCTAAAATTAATTTCAGTCACTAATACTACCCAATTACAAGGGAACATGCCTAGCTACAACAGTTGGGAAGGTAGCAAAATGATGATGCTAAAGATTGACCACTTGGAAGAGGAAGAAACTCAATTTTTGAAGGGATACTCATCCCCTAAGCAGTCATCACCAACCCATTTCAATCTGATCAAAGGGAAGAAAATACAAATTCCTAATCATGGAGAGGCATTTCAGCTGAGCATAGGATAAAAAGTCAAAAGAGAGTCATTCCATTCACCAACATCGCATTAAAGGAGAGTAATAAGTATTGTGGTTTCCCTTAATAAGTTTGTTTCATGTGTAAGTTCAGGTTGAAGGGAAGGGTACAACTAAGATCTTTTTTCCATCTAAGGGAGAGGCTAATTGAGTTCATTACACTATTGGGAGGCCCTACATGGAGTTGGTCACCTTTCCAAACCAAGGAAGGTCAATTCTATCACTTTCAAAAAAAATCTAAAGAGTTGGTCTAGTCACAAACAAACATACACAACTGCAAATGGACTCAAATTTGGAAAATATCTAGAAGGAGAAGAAGAAAAGCAAGAGCCCAATGGAACTCCACTTTCGTTTCCCGCAGTCACGACTATACTTCAGCCACTTCTATGCTTGGATATGAGATATTTTGGCATGAGTAGAGTTCATGGAGAGGAGACTACACAAGAAGCAACATGAAATAAGGAGCAACTAAGATTTATTTGGGATCCAAGTACTTGCAATTGCTTGGGGACAAGCAATCTTGGGAAGGGGGACTGTCATGTCCCTTTTTGAAGGCTGATTTTTGAAGACCTTAACCCATTCTTCTCCCCATGTAGGTCTAAGGAGGAAAGCAAGGGGAAGATTTGGATTATATTTTTATTGTTATTTAGATAATTATTTGATTTATTATCATGTATGCTATTGGGAAGCCAAGCGTTTATAGGACTTAAGTAGTTAGGAGATAAAGGTATTATGAGCATGTAGGCTCCAAATACCAATTGAATATTTACCTTAAGGGGTCGGCCATCATTTTATATTGTAAAAGCACTCCTTGTGGTTATATAAGGAGGTCGCTTGGCCATTATTGGATTATGTTTTGGGTGAATTTTCATATCTTGGTTAAGGTTTGCTTGTGAAGCACCTTTTCTACCTTTCTCAAGGACGAAACCCCTTGATTGAGGACCTTTCTCAAGGATAAAACCCTTGATTGAGGACTTGTGGAGGACGAAAACCCTTCCATAAGGATTTATGTATGCAAGCTGGTTTGGAAAGCAATAAATTATCATTTCCTTGCATGATTTATCTCTTTGGATCAATAATCTATTTATTTGAAGTGGAGCGACCCACTTGGAGTATTATTTGGTATGTGTTGATGATTTGGTAAATCTGAATTTATTATCTTGTTCTCCATATTTTTAAAAGCCAAGATCTTGAGTTTCGTGAATTTTGGAGGTGTTTTACTATTTTTCCAAGCTTGTTGAAGTTCGTTGGTTGAGGTTTCCAAAATTAATTATTTTCAAGCTCAATTCTGATTTCTAACAGCTTGATTGTGTTTGTTGAGGGTTTCCTAATAATTTTGGCATAAGATTTGAAGGGTGTTAGCAAGGTTTAACCCACCTTTGAGGGGTTTAACCTCTCCAAGGAAGTCGCTGCCCTAAAAAGGCTTAATTTGCAGATTGCAAGGTTTATATCAGCCATCTACAACAGCTCCCTAATCTGATTTTTAAGTTTACATCTCAACTTTTGGCATTTTCCTAACTCCCCCTAAAAAGGGACATTACAAATACTTTTAACAATTTGGGGTTTTACATGCATATCACCATCTCTAACATCAATATCATCCTTTCCAAGATACTTTTGTAACTTCGTGATGGTGATTCATATAAAAATTAGAGTTTCAAGAACTCTCATATTCATTGGAACTTCATTCCTACCCTAGATCTAATAATAAAAACATGAAGACAAGAAGATCTATATATTTTATTTGAATTGCCAAAAATAGAAGTTGATTAGTTTACCCAAACTAAAAGATATGGATAACAATAGTATCGACTATAGAATCAAACTCCCTTGATGACACTCATTCAATCTAACACTAGATTTCCTTTAAATATGCTTATGAATTGGTAGAAGGAAAAAAAAAATTGTTGATTAATCTCAAGCTTGTTAATTAATCATTATGCAACATTCACAATTTCTTCATTTGAATTTAATAAGAATATACTATGATTATGATTATTGGTTCAAGAAACAATATTGTATATGATTAATATACCGTATCTTCCAACTAGGAGTGAAGTGGAAACAAAATGTTATACATGATATGGATAACAAGTTCATAATCCCTTTGGTCATTTGTTGTATGGAGTTTACCCCATTAGGTCCATTGTTTACTAACCAAAAATAGAAAACTTAAGTCTTCATTGCGTCATTTTTTATTTTAATGACCAATCCAATAAATGTATAATGTCAATTGACTAAAAATGTATAGAAGATAGAGGCCACAAATATTTTGAAATGGTTATTTGCTCTCAGCAGATTCAAACTAAAAAGGTGGCAATAAGACATCACGAGAAACAGCCTTAATTTTCAAGTTCAAAAACTTGTAGATGGAGAGCTATAAGACAACTTATGGGGATCTAAGGCCATTTGAAAAGCTTAAGACACACAACTCAAGTGAAGTTGACAAAGCATTGGTAAAAATCCCAAGAAGTTGAATATCAAACAAATAAAATAATTAATGTAGAGAAAATGTTGTAATTATCATTAATTTACGTAATTATGTGATTAACATTAGACAAGTGAAAGTAGAAATTAAAGTATGCTATCATGTTACATACTATCGTGGGCATAACACATACAAATACAAATTTAAAGTCGTAAACCTTTAAGCATCAAACTAAATACTTTAGAATAAATAATCATTTTGAATTGATAGTGTTGATCACCATGTTAACCACATCAATGCACAAAGTGAAGAGAATAGCTAGTGGAAATGAGGTCATTGATGAGCAAAATCAAAGCCAATGATAACATGGGAATCGCAATTTAAGTATTGAACATTGGGAGATGTAACAAGGTTTCTTTAACTATAATAGCAAGAATGAGTCATGGAGTCATGTATCAATAAAACCAACTCTACATTTAGGACAATTCATTAGAGACTCATTACAATATTTTATCGTCATGCATTAGCCTAAAATTATATAAACCCAATAGTGTGAACAAGAAAGTCCCCATGATAAAGGATTGGGGTGGGCTAGGGGTGAAGGAGAGGAGAGGATGAGGTGGAAGGGTCTAAAGCTATGACTCCAAGTCTTATGTGTTCCCTATGTTTATAATTTTGCTTCTTTTCTATCCAATTTCGATGTAAACTCAATAGCCAATGTTGTCATCTACCTCTATAAGTAATTAATTTTGATTTTGCTCAAATTTGATCTAAAAACAAAGCCAATGTTTGTGGCATCTGCTAGAAAGGAAAGTGGAGATGATAAGGGGATATGCCTACAAGAATTAAGGACCAAGGCAATTTCAATAATGTTGGGAGAGTGAGCAATAACACGAAAAAACTAGAAAACAACTAGAGAATATCAAGGAGCGCGTACCACATCAAGCAAGCATCCAATAGCTAAGGGCATGTTTATGTAGTAACATAATTTCGGTTTGAGACATTTGCAATGTCAAGTTTGGCATCCTTTAAGACATTTGGACTCGTTACACATATTTTGACTCTTTTGATACATACTTTTCCCTTTCAATTACCTCCACATTGCCTTGGTCACCTCCATCCTTTACAAGATACCCCATAAAGCTCATGCCCATAAAAAAGTGAGGTTGTTAACCTTACCTTTGAATTGTGACTTGGTCAAGTATATGAGCAACCACCACCATCTTGCATTGTATGGATTGGATGTATAGTCCTTGAAATTGTAAAAAAATTTGTCAACCCCATCGACCGTCTCACTCCGTGTCGCTTTCCTCTCAACCGACTCACTCAACAATCAGTTTTTATTTCAGTTATAAATATATCTCAAAATTAATAAGTATATCATAGGACAAGCAAAATTTTGTAGACAGCATGGGACTGCTACAAGCTCCAATTTTAGATTTGAAACCAACTTAACTAAGACTTATCAAATCACAAACCCATACAAATAGAAAGTAAAAGTCAATTCTCATCAAGCTTTCACCAAAATGAACCATAGATGGTAGACATTTGTTGCTCTCTTCCACATCTCTCAATCACTAATACCCTTCACTCTCGAGCATACCAAAAACAAGAATCATCTGATATGCTAATTATTCAATGTTATTAGTAATCAGCAGCATGCAACGTATCCCAAAAAGAGCAGAGAACACGATCAACGAGAAGAGTAGGCCATGAAATTACTCATACAAGTACCCACCTTCACGTCACTCTCCCCCAATTCATTACCTCTCAAATTTCCTAATTGCATAAGATAGAAATAGAAATGAAGGTTATTCACTCAAAGCTCTCTTCTCCCTTGTACATAAAGGACTTAAACATAAGAGACCCCATAAGAAATAATAATGTTAAGCAAGAAGAGCATGAGGGAGGCATTACCCACAAAGGGATTGAACTTCTATGGGATAGGGTGGGATCCAAAATTTGTGGGGGCTCCTTCCATACCACAAAAACCAACATCTTTATTTGCTCTCAAGTCAACAACCTTGTTACCTTCTTTTTGGACATGTTGGAAGGTGATATTATTGAATGTCATTGATAGCCATCTTGCTTACTCAATTATGGCTTCCAATTTTGAAGTTGAAGCATTGCCATCATTCATGGCATTAATGAGAATTTGATAATACCTCCTATCACTATCTTCCAAATGTGGATGATAGCAATCTTCACATATTTTAACATAGTTTGAGCTTCAGCTAGATTATTTGCTTCCTTTTTTACATTGAATGCAGAAACCACAATACACTAACAACTTGCATCTCCTCCACCAACAGGTTACCTTTTGCTATACCACATCAAAGTTTAATCTGATTTCTTTGTGGTAAAGGAGGCCATCTAATCTTAGGGTTCACGAGCCCATTCTCTAACCCATTAATCAGGATCTTTACAAAATCTCGGGTCTAAAATGATTTCCCAAAATATTTGGCATCCTTGTAATTGGAGTGTTTTGCATTCAAGGTGCACTGCTGCAGGACATTCGTAGCTAACGCTTTTGCTGCAATTAGATTCTACAGTACCGCTGTAATGGAATTTTCAACAAAAACCTTATACAATTTACACTTAAGAAATATTAAGCCAATAGGGAAAAAAGTAAAAACAACTTTTTCAAGTCTGGTGAGCCTCCTTTGATTGACAAGAAACAGCTGTCTTGTTAGACACTAGTGAGACACATTAGCAAGAAAAAGATCAAAATACTCAAATTTTTCAATCTTTTATTAACATGATTGAAAAATGGTAATACATCTTTTATTCCTACGATTAAAACATCCAAGTTTGAGAATTCAACAATAGCCATTCCATACCACACATTCAACTCATTTTCCAATTCCAATCACTATTTGTTTGTTTAAAAATCAAACTTGTATTCAGCATGCTATCGATATTACAGCATTATAGGCTTGAAGGAGATCTTTCAATTTAACTTGCAAATAGTTTGGTAAAATGAAAACTAGGTTCAGAATAATTGAAAGCACATAATGATCATCAAAGCAGTACAGGTAATGAAACATATAATTAGATGTTTTCAAGTAGTACATAGTCAAATAGCAACCATAAGATCAAAATCTACAGCCCTCTATGAACATGCATGAACACATTAACTACATGCTTGCATACCTTGGGAACAACTGCAATGGATCAAGCAATAATAAGAAAGGGCGGCATATTTGAGATTTTGACCATAGATATTGAGGATTTCACCAGCTATACCTGAAGCAGTAAATGTGTGTTTTATATCTGAGACTAAAAACCACGACATGACAGTGAAGAAATGTAGATAAATAGTAGCTGCCTTTCCGCAACAAATAATGCAGAGATATAGGGATAAGATAACTCCCACCATCTCAAAATTCATACCACTTCTGCTCATAAATGGACTGTTTATAGCCTCAATGTGTACAATGTCACCTGCTCTCAAATATCCCGAAGTAATGCAATAAAATAGGCAGCATTGAATTCATCACAGAATCCCCCTTACAGCAGAACCTTGAATTGTATACATCATCTATGGCAATTCCAAGGTCTTGCTTCCTCTTTTGCATCACAAAATGTGCTGGTCAAAGGGTTATTGTTGTCCTGACTCCTCATTAATCATTTTATCTATTATACAATTTTTACTCAAATGTTGGTCTTTAGAAAGACAAATTTACAAAATACACCTGCCAATGGTATATCCTTTGCTGCCTTTTTAATTCTTTTCCAGCTCGAAAAGAAACTATTTGAAGACTTACTTAGCAGCTGCAACTAATGCGGCGCGAGCATTCGTAAAGGCAGCTATAAGAGCTCCAAGTTGCAGTTTTTCATTTGTACCAAATGCCAATCTATACCTGCAAACCATGAACGGGTGCCAAAAACATTAAGAACATCCAAATATTCAAGAAATAGAATAGTTTTCAACTGCCATAAATGTAGAATACAATTGGGATTTTGAGAGTGCTGACATAGACATAGGGAATAAAGGAAAATGCATGTTAGAAAGCTCCCATCAAATGACAGTGCTCTTAAATACAATGGAATGGATCATTTCAGAGCATTTTGATACCATACAGATGCAAAGAAAGAATGAAATTTTCATTTCTGGCCTTACAACCTACAAAATAGTAAACTAAAAGTAACAAATGACATAGGACTTCAATACAATTATTTTCTCTCATGAGAAACAAGGGGGGAACTCCACTCTGGATGCTTCTGTTGTTAATATGTTGGACTCTATACATAGGATGAATTTGGTTGATATTCAAACCCAAAACGGACTAATGACATGGTCCAATAGAAGAGTAGGGGAGAGTTGTATAATGGAACGATTGGATAGATTTTTGATATCTGAAGAATGGTTTGAATGCAACATTATACCCATTGCCAATGTTCTAGACAACTCAGGATCTGATCATTGGCCGGTGTTATTGGAATTGGGCAAATCACAACCGTTCAGAGCTCCCTTTAGATTTCAATTGATGTGGCTGCGAGATGAACATCTTCCTCCCTTAATTGAGAAATGGTGGAAGGAAGGCCAGCCTCAGCATGGTACCAAAATGTTTTGCTTCGCTAAAAGAATGCAACATCTCACTAACCAACTCAAGAAATGGAATGCTTCAGACTTTGGAAATGTCCATGGGAAAAAACGGGAGGTCTTGGAAGCCTTACAGGAGGTGTCCCATCAAATAAGGTTGCAAGGGTACTCAAAGGAATTGCAAACTAAGGAAATCCTCCTCAAGCAAACATTAACGGAATGGGAATTAAGGGAGGAAATATTCTGGAAACAGAAAGCCAGAATTAAGTGGCTGAAAGAGGGAGATAAAAATACCTCTTTCTTTCATAAATCTCTTCTAGCTCATCGCTCGTATAATCACATTGCTTATCTTGATAAAGAGGATGGTACCAGGGCAAATACACACGAAGAAATCCAGCATGTAGCCATACAGTACTTTTCTGAGTTATTTAAGGCAACTAATCTGGATAGGAATGCCCAACAACAATTGCTTAATATTATTCCTTCTCTGGTTAGTGAGGCAGATAATATGATACTTTTGAAGCCGGTTTCTGAAAAGGAACTTCAAACTGTTGTATGGGCCATGAAAAAGGGGAAAACACCAAGACCTGATGGATTTCCGATAGAATTTTATCAGGAGTTCTGGGACATTATTAAAAAAGATCTTCTAGAAGTGGTGGAAGAATGTAGACAAGCAAAGACTGTTCTTAGGGTCATCAACCACACCTATATTGCTTTGGTCCCTAAGAAACAGGAGGCTTCTACCCTTACAAAATATCGTCCCATAGCTCTATGTAATGTGCTGTACAAAATAATTACAAAAGTCATAGCTGAACGGCTGAAATCTATCATTGACAAAGTAATATCTCCAAGAACAAGGTGGGTTTGTTCCCCATAGACAAATTTTTGATGACATTGTGCTGGCTCAAGAAGCTCTCCATTCCATGGACATTCAAAAGAAACCAGCTATGTTTTTAAGGCTTGATTTGTCTAAAGCTTATGACAGGGTAAGTTGGTCCTTCCTTTCCGACATTCTCCTCCGTTTTGGGTTTTCTCCTCTCGGGTTAGAAGTATTAGAGTAATAACTTGATCTATCAATCGGTATATCTGTTTTTTGCGATGCTCAATTTCTTATAATGGTTAGAATATTACAATAACAATTTTGATCTACCAAATCAGGATTGATGCATCCTTGTAATACCTTTTCTTTTTGTTTATACTTGAAATGGTGTTGTACAAAAATTAAAGAATTTCTACCAATTTTGTGCACTATAAAGTAATTGTCTAAAATCTCATTTTGAGATGGGTTCTCTATCAGCCGAAATTTGAATTTTAGTTTCAGATCAAATGGCCTTGATTGCTCCATGTTGTCCCATCTTGCTCCATATCTCTTATGGAGAAATTCTTCTTGCAGAACTTGATGACACAATTTTTTAAGATACAATGATCAATATTAAATGTACAAAGTTTCACCACATTCTCATCCCTTTCAAACTACTAGATGTTTGGACCTTGATCCCTTCACGTATCCAAGTCAAGTAAAACGGTCTTTGTATCAATGAGGTGCATGGAGCGGATGATATGAATTCATGAAAGAATCTCCACATAAGAAGAGCAAAAGAATTTCAGGTCTTTCATGTGGCTTGCAACCAAGCAGGAGAAGTCCAAGACAATTAGATCAAAACATGTAAATGGGGATACTCTATAATGGAAACATGTAATATCCCTTTTAGAGACAAAATTTAAAAGTAGGAAATTAGGACAAACCCCCAAAAATAAGCAAGTCTGATTTTTATGACAGCAATTAATAAAGGACCAGAAAACACTCTCAAACCCTAGTGACTAGGAGAGAGAGAGAGAAAAATCCACCGTAGAAACACTCAAAAATTATGAGAAGTGATTCCTTGGATTGCCCTTGATTTTAGAAGCCAGAAAATGTGATCAAATCATCAAACTCAGAATTCTGGAATTTATTATGGCACAAAAACAGCTGAAACTTGTAAATTCAATAACTCCTAGAATACAAGGAATCTCCACACAAATGAATACTCAAAATGACCATAAAAATACCAGCAATCAAATGAGACCAATATCATAATTTTCCAACCATGGAAACCCTCTCAAAATTGATCCCGAAATCTCTAAATGAGTAGATGAAGCTGAAAACCATTCCAAAAATCACCAAAGTGGAGATTCTGGCTTTATAAATTATGCCGAATCAGAATATAAAATCAGATTTGTAATTTGTGCCCTAGAAGGCACTCAAACACCATCAAACCCTAGTCGCTCCAACTAGGAATGGCTCTAAAATGCATGCAAATATTTGTAGATGATGCCTTTGATCCTCCAACACTCAAATCTGCATAAAGGTCTTCAATAAGTCTTCACTCCAACCAAGGAAAGAGGGTTTTCGTCCTCTAACCAGCCACTAGAAGGGTTTCGTCCTTCTAGGAAGAAGCCACACACTTGGGTTTTTGTCCAAGAGTGGAAGAACAAGGAGCAACAAGCCCACAATGTCCAAATAGAGAAAATGCGCCAATCTAGATGATCCAAATGAGCCTTCTAACCTTCTTTTATAACCTCCTCTTGGCGCCAAAGCTTGGAATAGCAAGGCCGACCCCTTAAAGTATTCTTTTAATCTTTAATTGGCTTTTAAAGTGCATAAAACCCAGCCGACCTGCTAAAGGAAAACACATGCTAAAAAGAAACATTAAAAATTAGAAAAATAAATACAAAAGAAGCTCAATTTCCTTCTCCAACTCCTCTACTTTGCCATGGAAAAGGGAATGGCAAGAAGTCTAAATCATGATCTTAAATTAGAAAAGGGGACATTACAAAACACCATCGGATGCTATAACCTAGGCATTAAGTGAACGGCGATTGAGGTACGTTATCATGGTTCTATACCTATAGAGGGAGGGAGGAATTGTTGTAGGGAAGGAATAAATGGCAACAATAATAAAGGGCAAGGCATAAGTTTTCTATAGAGGAACCAAAGATAAATTCTAACACGGCAGATTTGAAATCCTAGTGGGACTATACGAAAGGCCAAGAAACAATTGGAAAAAGTTATTGTTTGTAATATTTTCTTGCTACATTGAGGATTTCGCAAACATTGGTATTAAGAAGTTAATGAGGGTTATTTTGATGAATAGGAGAAGTCACAAAGCCTTGATCACTAAACTGAATTTTTTTAATTTAAGGGATGACAATGAAGCAATGAATAAAATTTACAATCCAAAGCATCAAAGGAACTATATCATACAAGCATAATGATATGCTTTAATTTCTAAACGAATATTTATATAAAAACAAAATTATACTTATACGATAAAAATTTGTGAAGAAGACAATTCCTGTTTCTAACTCTATTATGTTATGTAATAAGGGGGTGGAATGATACAAGAATGCCACTTCGAGGGGTACAACATCTAATATCCTATAATACCAAAATAACCCTTACTACTTTATTCCAAATGATTTTTATGACTCCTTATTCATAATATTTAATCTAATAACACTAGGGTAAGTTAAACTCTTAACCCACACATTATCCAATAAAAGTCACCCTTATGTCCCAATCAATGAACCATTAGTTATGGGTGCCACATGTCAATGTTTCCCATGTTGAACTTTTTTAATATTTTTGCAGTTTTTTGAAAATGTAGTCACCCAAAGAAACCTTATATAGTAAATAATATAACATTTTACATTACATTATTAAAGTTTTTCATTGTATGTCAATTTTTCATATTCATAAAATGCAACTCATATATATTTCAGACCAAATTTTTCCAAACTTTTTCAAGAATTCTGAATTTTCAGTTTTTTATGCCCTCCCAAACGGATCCAGATATTAGGACTTGGTAACTACGGTTTGCTGCTTGCGACAGGTAAAAATATGAGCATCAAGCAAAGTTCCCTTGCCAATGGTTGTTAACAATTGGGGATGAAAGCCTCGATGTGAGTGATAGAAACCTTCTTGAAGTGAGATGGCTTGTATAGCATGAAAATCTAGGTAAAAGGTGTATACACATTTGCTAACGATTTCTCTTTGCAAAATGTCAACACATGAATCCTCCTTGAGTGCATGCTTTAAGGGGTGTGTTGGTCCTCAAATTTGCACCCCTTGTTGAATTGATGAAGCATTCTCTCTCTAAGGGGGAATTGCTTGAAATGGTGGTAGACCGGATAATGTATCGTTTTGTAGCCGGGAAGAGTCTAACACTTTCCTTGGGATCAAGCCTTGGGATGATTGAGGGGCACATACAAAGGAGATGGCCTTTTCCTGCTACTTTTGGTCCTGCCTTGAACTAGGGTGAGAGGACCCGAGGTGTAACTCTGAATGGGAGAGGGGAGATGGGATCTTTGTTCCCTCAATTTCTTTCTAAAAATGGTGGGTCAATTTGGGATAAACATGGCCAATGGACACAACACTCACTCTCACAAGTTGTCACAAAATGTGTTGTGTATGTTTACTTTGTCGAGACACGGTTATCAAGACAATGAGATTCAATTGCTCATTCTCTCTAGATGGTAGAATTTGCAGCTAAGGGGAAGTCTCTCGGTGATATTTAAAGACAGGGCAGCAACAACAATGAATGGTAGATAAAATGGGGTAGGATTACTTGTGTAATTTTTTGAATGAGGGGGATTATAGGCAGATAGATCCTTTGTAGTCAAGCATTTAACACTTAGAGCAACCTACAATTCAGAAAAGCACAGAGAATTGAATTAACCAGTCATAGTTTCTACAAAGGAAGATTTGCATTCATTGACACTCAATATATGCAAAGTCCCAGCACAATCTCTAAAATACTTGACACAAGCCTTGTGCAAGCATTCTAACAAAGTATTTGTTGCTCATACTCGCACGCCCAAGATACACTATCAAATTAATGACCAGAGTACAACGATTAAGGATGACAGATCTAGTGTACGACAAAGCAAACAACAAACACAAAATTGTTAGAAGAAAATACAACTCATTAATAGACAATTCAAAACACGGAGCCTTAAGACGGAATTTAAAACCAAAAGCGGACATTTCATTCACTCTTTAAAAAAATTTTAGCAAGGGAACATCAATTGAATGCTCTCAAAGCTTGTCAATGGTTGTACATTGCAACCACCTTGACACAAAAGCTAAGAAATCGAGATCAATATGCATTTCACAGAGGAAACATGCAATATTTACAATTGAATCTCTCTACCTTTCTTCAGAAATAGAAGAAACTAACCCCCTCTTTAATATGAAGACAAGTCCTCATATTTATACAATTTTGATTTGCAAATTTGGTCTGTTCTTACAATTTGATTTTCCCCCAAAATAGTCAGCCAATTTCCCTCTTGTTTGCAAAGAAACTATGATGTCGTGGTTCGCCGCCAAACTTCCGAACCCCTCCCCGATACGCACCGTGCACGGATACGCCGAGTATGGGTTCGGATACGTGGTGGATATGTGGGGGTTCATCACGGCACGCCTCGGCACGCTTTGGACGTACCCAATACGAACCCCACGTATCCGCCACGAACTCAAGCCAAAAACAGTTTTAAAGCATTAAAAAGTGTTTTTTATTATTTGACTTAGTCAATGCAAAATAATGAACCCTAACAATTAAATTACATTCAAGGGAATTCGCAAGGAGTGGAGAGTGGAGCTAGCGCAAGTGGCACGCAAGAACTTGATTTTGAGGAAAATCTAGATGATATATTCTAGATTTGTTTGTATTCATGTTGACATGATATTCCTATATCATATGTATGGCAGCCACATGATCAATGAAATGTAAAATCTTAAGTATATTGTATGTTTTGAAAATTTGAACATTGATCCTAGTATATTTTTCAAGTTTTGTTCGTATTCATGTTGACATGATATTCGTATATCATATGTATGGCAGCCACATGATCAATGAAAATGTTAAGTCTTAAGTATATTGAATGTTTTGAACATTGATTCAAGTTTTGTATTACTATTTCAGTTTTTTATGGACTAAAAAATGAGTAAAATGAGTATATGTACATAAATATATGTGTGTGTGTGTGTGTGTGTTATTTTTTAATATATATGTATGGACGTATCCAAGACGTATCGTACCCAAGGGTTTTTTTAAATTGATGTATCTCGCGTATCGAACCCGTACCCGTATCTCGTATCCTAGTAACATAACTAAGAAAAGATCTTGATCAAAGTAGGAATGTTCTAACTGCAAATATCTGATTTGTATTTGTATTTTGGGATCTGCCATATGCTAGTTCTTAATTGGTTGTTGGGTCGAGCTACTGCCATGTGAAAAACAGTTATTTGATACTATCGTGTGCATTTATGCTCTTTTCACTTTGTTCACAAACTTAGAGGAAGCCCGAGCTTTTTTCTCTTTTCTCCTTCAATATGCCATCAATTTTTGAATTAGATGATGTCAACTTGAAGAGCTCAAGGAGACCTTTCCAACGAGACCAATTTGCTTAATTTGGAGCTCTGGATCAAAAGTTATGGCCATTTGAAGTTTTTGCGTGTCGATGCACAGAGAGTGACACGTCACGCCTTTGATTGGCTTTGGCTTTTTTCCACGTGTGCATTGCTTTTCTTTTGCTCTTATGTGACTTTGCTCGCAAATACGTTCCATTATGAAATGCGAGCCAATCAAAAAATGCCATGTTCCTCTCGCCTTCCTTAAACTGTTCTTTCACTTGATTGTTCTTCGTAAAACGTGAGCCAATGAAAAAGCTCCACGTTTGCTTCCAATATGGGAGTCATCAAATTAAACACTGATGGGGCTGCTAGAGGTAATCCGGGACCAGCCAGTATGGGAGGGGTAGCTCATGACTCCTTGGGAACTCCTTTTCTTTTTTGCATATCAATTAGGATACTACACAAACAATGTGGCTGAAATTATGGTTGTCCAACGTGCTCTCCAGAAGCTACTAAATTGGGATGTCCTAGTATCATTGTTGAATCGGACTCCAAGGTTATTATTACACTGCTTCAAGCTCCGGATCATCATCCGTCCAATAATTGGCTTATTGCCAGAATTCAGGGTCAGATACAACACATTGCTAGACAGTTCCAAACAGTTAAATACTCTCATGTTCTCGGGAGCAGAACAAGATAGCTGATGGATTGGCCAACTGGGCATTAGATCATTCTAATCTGTTACATTTTGGTCCTATACCCTTGATGTGGCCTCAGGCGAAACGGAAACAAATTGAGCGGATCCTATCTCTAAAATCTCATGATGGATAAAGCACAAATATGCTATCTTTTCTCTATCATTGTACTTGGAAATCTAAAGATATCTCATCTAGTATGAGTATAATTGCTTGGCATTGTAATTTGTACTTCATAAGTTGATCAATATAAATTTGATGGCTTTTTTTTTTTAATATCGGGCTTTCTTTTATTTGACCGACTACCGCCAAAAATACGAGCCAATGAAAAAGCTCCACGTTCCTTCATGTGCCAAACTTTTCTTTTTCTTGTACTTAGTCACTTTGAAAAGTGAGCCAATGAAAAAGCTCCACATTACTTCGCAATTTTAGTCCTTTGACAACTCTTTTGACAAAGTGCGAAGCTCTAGCCAATAAGATCATTCCACGCCCTTGCATGGTGTCGACTTTTGATAAGCTCGACCGACAAACGTGAAATGCCAGCCAATAGAAAAACTCCACGCTCTTCATATTGTCGAATATTTTGACAACCTTGTCTGACACCAGCGAAATGCGAGCCAATGGGAAGGCTCCACGCTTTTCGTACTTCGCTTTTATTTACAAAGACCTTGTCAATTTTGCGAAGCACAAACCAATGAAATGGCTCCACGCACCTCTGCTTTGTCATCCTTGTCAGAATGCGAAGCATAAACCAATCAAAAAGTTCCACAATACTTTGAGTTATCGGGCTTGTCAAAATGCGAAGCATAAACCAATCAAAAAGTCCCACAATACTTAGCAATTTTTTGTCAATAAGGATTTTGTCGAAGTGCGAGATTTGAACCAATGAAATGGCTCCACGTTTCTCACAATTCAGACTTTTCCAGGTGCGAAGTATAGACAAATGAGAAAGCTCCACATACCCTTCAGATTTCGCAATGCGGTATGGACTCGAAGCTTTATGAAATACAATCCATTCCGCAGACTTGAAGTCCATGGAACCCAAATGACTTGAAGAGAGTCGGAATACTTGCACGTGTCCTCTCGCTGACCATTGATCTAATGCCACATAGCCCCCATCTTGCGATGTTGAATTTAACAGCCTAAATGAACGCCTGTCGGCTCTTTAAAAGTAACCCGCAAATGCTTTTAAACTTAGTCTCCTGTGGGTTTTCAAATGCCAACGGCCAATGCTTTTGGCCGTATGAACGTCTTTTCTCGCCCTTCAAAACGGATAAGTCCATTTTGATTGAGTTTTTGCAACTTTATACTTTGTGGTCGGGTTGCATTCCTTTTGGGCCTTCGTAGCTTCAAATTCTTGGAGCAGTTTGGATCATTTTAGTGTTGATTTACAGGCTCCTCATGAAAGATGTAGACATAGCTCAATCATCTGCAGATCTAAAGCTTTTATCCTTGGGTAACTAGTCCATTAGACTAGTCTCCCGACATTTTCCTAAATCCTTTCATTTATCTTGCTAAGGCACAAGATTTATTACAAATTGATGCCTCTCCCTTACTTAGAATGAATTTTGAAGCACGGGAGCAAATTAGAGCACACATAATAGTTAGATTTAACTGAAAGTCTATGAAAAAGACTAACTCAGTTTAGGGGCTCAAAATGGGCACCAACAAGGTGCATCAAGATTGGGGTTGGCCAGCTTCGCAATACATCGTGTGAGATCGTTGTTGCATATACCCTTCCTACTACCACCTTACCACCACTTTATACCTCTCTCGTACTACCTCCTTATGACACCTTTCAATCACGTTTCCATTTGATCCAAGTTTCTTTCATCACCCTTCCTCCCTTTCCTCCACCTTTTGTTGGATTGTTTGTAGACAACTTCCTCGCCCAACCGAGGAAGTCTTGCAAAAGGCAATGTTTAGTCGACGTCCTTAGCCTTTCGCCAAAGGCATTGGTCAAGTGAAAAACTTGGGTTTAGGTTATGTTCCCTTATTTATAGGCATCATTATTGTCATTTCTCAAGATCTTCATCGAATAGGCTACTCTTCCTTCACTAAAAATATGCCCTTAAAGGTTTAAGAGGTTTTAGGGTTTAGTGGAGCTTACTTGAGATCATAATTAGAGCATTGGGTTACTAGGAGCATCACGAATACGAGTTGAGCCAACAAGATCTACTTCAATCTTTTGAGTCCCCAACTTTGGTCTACTAAGATCTTCTTCCTACCATTCTTGAGATCCACCCATAACAAATCTCCCATAAGATGTTATAAGCCAAGGAGAGGGATTAATGCACCGATGACATTTACCAAGGTATGTATCCCTAACCCTATACTATTCCTTTATTCGGTTCTTCTAATGTTTCATGTATTAGATAGGATAGTGTCGCATATCCTCATCTCTTGCATTATAGTATAGAGATCTTTGAGGCAATACATTGACATCTCTCTTGTTCAATCTTTGGTTTGCAAAGTCCAATCTCAGCCGGATAAAAATGGAGAATCCAATGTATCCCCCGTTGCTGCAATTCGTAAGAATGGAGCGTGAAATGGCCTTTTATATTGGTGTCACCCGAAAAGATTGAAATTGATCTTCAAAATCGAGACCGAGCAAGCCTTGGCCGCCATTGTTGGGATAATTGGGAGCATTTTTTGAATTTGGTCACCGCTCCCAAGTTCACTCAAAAGTGGCAACTACGTTGGTGAGTCACCTCTTGATCATCAATCCGCATACGAGGAGATGGCAATAGCGAATTGGGTGTAGAAGGGTATGGTTGAATCACGGGGTAGGAATGGAAGAAGCAATGGAGCAAGCTAGCCTTGCAGCCCGGCCCCTACTTTCGGAGGATAATGTGATTAAAGCTCGGTGGGTTGACAAAGCCGCATTTGTTGAGCTAGAGAAGTGGTTTGAAATCTTCAAGGGTTTCGCAAGGACAATTATTCATTTTTGTAAACGGAAGGAAGAAATGACTCAAAGGTGCATTCCCTACCTAGATATGGAGGCTCTCAACTCCCCGATTAAACAAGCTCCATTGTAGTGGGAAGAACTTCGGGCTTAGGAGCTTATGCATATAACCTGCCTGTCTCTCTCACGGAGTTGGACAAGAATTAGAGGAAGAAGTCGAAATTGTCAACACTTCGGATGTGGAGGAAGAAAAGGGGATAGAGATAATTGCAGTTCCATTGACTCGAGGAGTAAGGAAAATGTTATGAGTAGTATTTCTTTTTGTTTGTCTAGTACTATGGTCTAAGAACATTAGAATATGTTTTGCTTTTCAATAGTAGTTGTATTGGGATAATCCTTTGGTGGTGCGTTTAGCACAATTTTGATAGCTTATAAAGCTATATCTTGGTATGTAAAGAGAAAGGGACCCTTCAACCCTTGTTTATCTATCAAGAATAAAATAAAATAAGGGCATAATTAGAAAAAAAAAAAAAAATTCGCAAATTCCTTGGAGGTTTTTATTCAACACATTAATGTTATAAAATAACTCTCTTTGTTTCGTTAAATTCACCTTTTATTTCTATAAATGGTCATTTTATGTAATTTGATGACACTCGCTTTTTAGCAAACATCATTTTTGGGCCTACCTTCATTACTAATTTTGGGATTACTCTTATTCATCTCCAATAATCAATTTTTTGGTACTATACTCTATGATGTCGACCTTGCCTTAGATTTTACATCAATTATCTTATTTTTGTATCCACTTCCTACGCCATCGACCCCTATGTAAATCCTCTTACACAACCAATCCCACCCGCATATCTAATTTTTTTGACCTTATGCCATGGGCCAATATGTAAGTTATGCACGACCGATCCAATTTATTTCATTGATCATCGATCATTGCTCATAACTTTCCCTATATGCCATCGGACCCTATGTAAATCCCCTTACACACAGATAACGCCTACAAATCTAATTTTTGACCTTATGCCATCGACCTTTAAACATCTTTACACGACCGATCCTGTCAACCTCACATTCCCATTTCTCCGACACCATGGGCCCTCAGTGCATCTTTGCACCACTAATCCTATTAGGATTTTGGGGCAAATTATGTTTTAGAGCCATATCCAATTTTTCATCATGTCTCCTCTCGGGTTTTCCTTGCCAATCTCAATCCACTTAGGTTTCCCCGTGGGTTGCTCTTACTCTTTCTTTTATGCTAGACAATGTCATTACACACCCAACATGACTTGAAACCATTCTTACTTCCATCAGGATTGACCACATTAATCACTACGACCGCACATATTCTTCTCGTCTCGAGGCCATCAACCTGCGTGATCGTAGTATGGATGATGTCACCTAAGCCACTTCTTTCACCCATCCGATTCACACAATCGACCAGCATGTGCTTGTAGGGCCGATCATGTCTAAAACAGCTCCTCCCACTCACAATGTCATGGGCCCTCGTGCTCCAACACAATCGCTTCCATCGAGGCATGAACTTACCCCCGAACGCAATGTGGTAGAAATCTAAACGATCAATCCTAGACAAACCATCAAAAATCTGAAAAAAATAATGAATACTTCACACCCAACAAGAGAAATTAATCAAAGTTTCTCAAGACATAGATCCCATGGAAGAGACAATCCTATAACCCTCTTTGAAACCTATTAGTCATGATAAGCCTCCTACAAATGGAGCAACCCCTAATCAATCACCACAAACTCCTTTACAAAACAGCAATACCAAGGATTCTTCCTCTAGTGGCCCTAATCCACCACTTGATCCTAATCTCGTGATTATCAAGTTGTTGGATCAAATGGCCACTATGCAATCTTCTACCACTTCTAGAATGCTTCAAGTGCAAAATCAAATTTTAAAAATGGCTTCTCAATAATCACAAGTCCTTATAGGTCTCATTGGCGTGGAAATTTGTCGTGGACAAACTTGTGGAATCCACCAACGCTCTGGGAATCTAAGTCCCTCTACTTCAACGGTGCAGCTTTCGTATTTGCATGCGTGGAAAAGTGGATTTCAATGGTGGTCTTTCGATCGAGATCCAACAGGGGCACTCACCGACCACAGGCAAAGCTAGCAATTTCTTGCTAGATAAGAACTTTGTCTGAGTGGGAAATGGAGTGGGAATAGAGGTAGGAGAATTAGTGTTGTGGGTAGAATATCGATGCCTACAACATTAATTAGAAATTTCGTTACATGCATTTGGGGTTTTAGAAGAAGAACAAATCTGCAAATTAAGCTACAAGACCAAATAAGACTCATTGGTCACAAAGTACCAATTAATCCCTCAATCAAAGAGACAAAAATTCCTTCTTTTATTATCAAGCTCTAGTAGAGTTTGTACATAGATTGAGAATTCAAGAAAATTGGGAAGGGAGGAAAATGGAAGAAGATCAGCTATCTCTTTTTTGCTTTCTCTGTCTGCCACACATTCCCGAGTTCACAAAATCAAAAATGCCAACCATTGCCATGGCGTCAAAAAGCCGTTAAATCCTTTGCAAGAAACGGTTACCAATTCCCCCAATTATCTACGCCCCTTCAAATTCCCGATTCGCAAAGAAAATGCCAATAAGCGGTAAAACCAAAGCTTTCATAATTGCAACCGTTACATTATTTCGCATCTTTGAATTTGAGCCATCGATCTTACTTTTATAACTTTAAATATGAGTCGTCCACGTGGCGTAACCCTATTAGCGCGGGCATGAAGGATGCCCTTGCATTTTATGACTTTTTAGGGATTTGGCAATTTTTCACATTTTGGTCTGCCGGTCCGCATCGAATCTCGATGCGACACGTAGCGCCATCCGATTGGGCCGTGGGGACGCGCTTCAATCTCGTCATTTTTACTTTATTCTGAAAAGCCCAAAATCTAAAAACCTCTGCCGGCCCCCGCTTCGCATTGACTTTTCAACGTAGGCACGTCTCCTCTTTTGATCGGGTGCGGAACGAGGTTCAATTCATGACATTTTGACTTTTTTCATAAAGGACTCAAAGTCTAAAAGTGCTCCGCCGGCCCGCACATCCGCGTTGACTTTTCAACGCAGCGCCAATATGTGTTCCCTTCGATTGGCCGCGGGGCTGCGCTTCACTTTATCTTTTCAAGGCCGCGGGATGTACTTCACTTTATCTTTTCTGGGCCGCATAGGGCGACTTGGAATTTTGCCAAAAGAGCAAAATTGCAAAATAGCTCCCTAGCCCCGCCGGCCCGCTTTGGCAAAAATACCAACTTAGGTCCGTCGAGCCATAACTTACAAAGTATAAGGAGTTGGAAGGACTTCTTTACCTTTTTGGAACGGGAAGAAATTTCCCATCCAATGAAACTATTTCGAGATATCCTTAAGTCCTTAGAAGTACCAGATTCCAAAATACTGTTTTGACACTTTTTATAAGGACACCAACTCAAAATTTTGGATCAAGACTTGGAAACTGAAGGGAATTTTGAGGGTGACAACAAGGTCCTAGTCAACCTTCAATACCTCCTTTGCCTTTAGATGTTACTGAGAATCTCATCCCTCCTCTAATCCACAATAAGGTATTGCGAACATTACAAAACGAACCCGTAGCTCCTTACATAGCTTCTATGGATATAGGGGGATATATCCTACCATTTCTTATGATGGGTCAATTGATCCAGCCATCTATCTTAAGAATTTTGGAAACATCTAGCAAAGAGTGGATTCAAACCAATACTTATGCTACAACCAAACTCCTTGCAAAGACCTTTGTAGGAGATGCTCTAGAATGGTATGACCAACTCCCTTCACACTCTATTATTGACTTAGAGACCTTAGTCCAAGCCTTAGTGAAGGAGTTCCAACAACATGACCTTCCTAAAAACACATTTCAAAACTTCATCAATTTGAAACAATCTCCCAACGAATCAGCTCATGATTTCATCAAGTGATGGAAGATCTTATCTAATCAAGCCAACCATTATCTTGATAATCAAAATCTTTGCCAAATCTTCCTTAAGGCCCTTGTTCCTAATCTCCAATATAAGGTCTAATCCTTCTCTCCCACCATGTTGGAAGAGGCTCTCGAACAAGCCAAGCGGCAGGATTACCTTATGCAAGAATTTGAACAACCATCTAAGCCCTCAAACACCCTCAAATCAATGTCTAATTCCATCAACCCTCAAGCCCTTTCTAAAGGAAAATCTATCACACATTCCTCTTCAAACAACGATAGTCAAAGAGTTATTTCTCATAACCCACACCACCCGCCTTTATCGCATGGTGAACTATTACAAGTTCTTCCCATGCCTCACATTTTTCCTCCTACCAAGCAACTAGCTTCCTTTAATCCTGACCTCTTTTGTTGGTGGCATGCCACTATTGGCCATTCCCACGAGGATTGTAGGGATCTTAAAAAGGTTGCCCTTGATTTCTTTCTTGGACCCCAATTTGATATTGATGCTATTATCCAAGAACGTTATGAGAAATATCAATCCCTCATGCAAGCCCATGAGAGCCACCAATCTAGGACCAACCATAACAAAGAACATATGAACCAATTTATAGGTACTATTGAAGGGTCTTATGATCATAACTACCTCAATTCACAATATGTCAATGTGGCTAAAGTCAATTATCGATGCAAGCCCTCGCACAAGGATCATATCTATAAACCTAAAAAGCCTTCCCCGATGACCAAAAGCTCACCTATACTTTCCACGAATAACCTAGAGATGAGTAGACTCCCTCGGTCAAGCCTCGTCCCAAGACCGCGATGAAAAGCCTCCCCACGTAATCTATTTCGCCACCCTCGGACAAGGTTGCCCAAATCTACAAACCTCATCCAATCATGGAGCCCTCTTCGCTTCTCTTCCCCCAAATATCATTACGGCACTTATCCTAGGCCACAATGGAATTTCCTAGATGAACTCAATTCCATGACTTCATAATCCCTCTAATGGAGCTCATGCATACCGCTCCACAACATAGCAAATTCCTCATGCAACAACTTTATCGATGTGAGGATGCCTTTGATGAGGTGGAGAAATCCCCCTCCATCCCACCTTTTCCTAACCCCAAAATTCACAACATCGAAACCACCATTCACCCTAAAAACTCCAAATCTATAGCCATAGAATTTCCCGAAGATGACATGATCAACGACGAAGTATTGTTCTATGTCGATGACCCCCAAATCCTTATTAGTGTCATCATTCACGATGCACAAGGCGAGTATTAGTGGATGAAGGTTCTAAAATCAATTTCACTTCCTTTTCTCTCATAAAAACCTCGGTTTTTTTGTTGATGACCTAATACATACCCAACTCACATGTCATGGATTTGATAAAACTCTTAAAAGTCATTTGGTTGCATTTAGATCCCTATCACCGTGGGCCCGAAGACTATTCACACCAAGCTCATGGTTCTAGACCGGCTTCTTGCTTACAATCTCTGCTTGGCGACTTGGGACATGATCGCATGCACACAATTGCATTATCCGGTACAATGCATTAAGTTCATTCACAATAATCAACAATATAGACATGATGTTGACCCAAATCTTTAAGGCATATCCATTCCTTTCCCGTAAAAAAACTTTTTGCATTCCCATAATCAAGCATAAAGGTTTGCAAGATCCTATGCGTCCAAGTTTTATGACTATAAACCCGATATTCAAGTCACCTTGGCGAATCGATGATAATGAACCCAATGAATTGCAAAACAAATTCAATAAAACCATTTGCCAAATGCGCTTACACTCTAGCTTCCTTTAGTTCTACCACCTTAGGATTGATTTCCTCCCATTTTAGAATCTAAAGAACCTCCTTGTAATGTTGCTTCCTCTAGTCACCATAATCATAACCCCCTTGAAAATGATGAAATTGAGATCACACACATCTTCATAGACCCGCCATCCCCACGCTTTTTAAGCAAAATGGGGATCGTGGCCCGTAACGATACCTTTGACTCCTACATGCCTATCATGTCGCAACTCATTCTACTTCACCTATCATTAATGAAGACTACATATTATCTCATGCTGAATTGTGCCATTTAGATGTTCTTCATTATCAAAAGAGCTTGGCAAGAATGCATACCTTTAACCACACTACCAACATGATTGACGTTTCTTTTGGGGCATCTCACAATGCCACTTCTTTTACCACACCATATTTTAGGGCACCTCATGGTGCCCACCTTCCCTCAAAACCACTAATCCAACTTAAAGAAATCTTCAAAGAATAACACCTCCGTAACAACAGTAATTTATCTATCTCTACAGGCTTGCTAACTCTATGGCATTGCACCCCGCTTAGTGCCTTTTATCACACTTTACTATCCTTATAGCATCTAACTATTGGCTTTTTGCACTCTTCAACATTGTTATCCACCTCTTGGCTATCATCCCTCCTACAACCTCCCTAGCTAGGTGATTTGTGTCTTATTTTACTAATTATCTTCTAGTGTTACTTTTCAGTCTTACTTATTCAAGGTTCCAAACAACTATCGGGGGCCACAGCAAGCCAAGCAACACCGGCAAGTATGAGGTAGGTATATTTCATTTGGTAGAGTTCATTATTTCTTTACAACACTTTCATTACTGACTTACTTTCAACATTTATTTTCAATTTTATGTGTTGCATAGATCTTTTTCCAAAGACCATCTTGTGTTTCACTATTGTGACACGCAATGATATTCGGTTGGGGCATATGTATACACCTCATTTTTACGCTTACTAACCATTTCTTTGTATAGGGGTTGCTGATGCATCTTCCTCTTGAGCGAGTTTCTTAAGGGGGCTGCCACGATTGGGATGTGATCGGACTTAATCACGTGGGCTAGACCACAACATTTGAGATTATTGAGGTAGCACCTAAGTCACAATCAACATCATCATCTTTGACAAAGTAAAGTGCGGAGGGTGAAATTCAAGAGATGAACTACCCTACAGAATGCTCACTAGGAGAATGGAGCAGCTTGGCAAGAAAGTGCAAGCTGGAAGGATACAACCACTGCCAAGCGAAAAATGGCAGCAACCTGAAGGAATATGTGTTGTAAAACACAAACCAGGCGTGAAGGTCACCACAAACATCCATATTAAGAGAGACCTAGAGAAGCTAGGGGTTTTCTAACTCTATGAACTCCCTTTCTTTAAAACACCATGCAAGTTAGGGCACTTCTTGAACTCGCATGAACAAGTTTTACTTTGTAGGAAGACAGAACAAGATTTCACCCAAATTGTTTAATAGGATGACGGAAGTTCCTATGAAGGAGCAGATGACGATGACCACATGATGTGCTCTACTCATTGAGGTTAGATTGTCGATGGTGGTTTGGATTTATAAGGCTCGTTAGATGAATATAAGAAAAATGTGAACAGAAAGCAAGTCTTCTATTACATTTGAGTTTTAGGTCTAAAATTAGGCCCTTGTTTTAGTCTTTGATGACCTATTGCTGCTTAATTTTGTAGTTTTACTTGAAACTTTAGAGTTTAGTATAGTAGGTGATGCATATCTCTGGACATGTTTTGAAGTTTGTTCATGTGGGATGATAGAAGACCTATAGGAGATAATGTAGTATAGTCTAATAACTATGTTGTGTATGATGGATACTTGCACTCCATAGTTCACTAAAAAGTAGGACATAGATTAATGTTTTAGTTAGGATTTTCTTTTGGTTAGATGACTCAATCTAGCTGATTTCATCTGCCTTTGATAACCATTAAAGGCTTGTTCATTGTGATTTTTTCAAATCTCAATTTCTCTCAAATGAAAAATATTGGATTGTTTTTTTATTCTCAATTTCTTTGTCAATGATAAGAATCTGATTTTATTTAAGCTGATGGATTATTGGAATAATACTTTCAGCCTTCAAGTTTTCAACTTATTTTAGTTTTTTTACGTTATTCCTTTAAATTTAATTGCAATATATATATCTATATATATTGTTTTAGTAGTTGTCCCCAAGCTCTAGGAATTTTTGTCATCTGGGAAACCCTATCCCTACTTCCCGCCATCCCGAGTCTTAGGTAACTATGGCCCAAACAAAGTTGCAAACTATGAAACATGCAATGGAATCTAATATTAAGATGGATAATATTTGTAGAATCATGCAACTTATATTCAATGAGAAAGAAAAGGGTATGGTACATATGTGTACATTGTGCACGTGGATGAGAATGAGAATTCCCGTGATCATAAAGGGGGTAACACTTCCTATCCGATTTTTCCCGTCTGGGAGATGTGGGTTATAGACGACCATTCAATGCTAGATACTCGGACATGCCAAGAATCATTAGATGATCACCTTAAGGTCGAACGTCTTACAATATATAACTACATGAAAGTAGTTACAAAAGGGAATGGTTACAAAAGTGGTTCATCATCTATAACAGTTGATTTCCTGCCTTCTTACAAGTGTGACGGTTGGACTTCCAATCGCACATTATATTCACAGTGTTTTAACATGATGTGGGCTTGAGAGAAGAGCAACATGGCATGGCAAGATGTGTACATGTGGCCATTGAGTAACAAATGTTCTACACAAAGCCCGAGTGTTGCGTGGAATGCATCTTGGTGCTGCCAAGGGTACAACTTGCGAATGGCGTGCACGGTGTTGATGCACAAGGTGCAAAGCATGCGCGGCATTGAACAAAATTTTGTTGAGTGATGCCTAAGGAAGCACCAATATGCTAGGATGATGACATGGAGGTTGTTCTACATATCAGCCTACGTAGAACTTAGTGTCGCGCAATACTTCGAGTTGTGCCAATCAAGTGGGGTGTCGAACAAGGAACGTTTATTGTGATGTTGTTGGTTTGGGATAAGCCATTCAGATGACACAAGTCAGCTTAGAGTGGTGCAGTATTGTTCATGCTACATGGATGTTGTGTTGCACCAAAAGGCATTACACCCATACTCATCTATCGATCAAGGGCATGCCTATCGAATAGTGTAAATGTTGCTTAGAATAGTACTTTTTCTTCCAAAAGCTAACAAGAGTGTCATAATGGGAAGGTAGCCATGACGGACCCCTCATGTGCTCGGATCAAATGATTGGTGTGCAGGCAGTAGATTTGTAATCTCATTTACTAAACCCATAGTCCATGCAAATCCATTATGTAGACCATAGTTCGCATACTCGTACTCAGCGAATACTCGGCAAACCCAAAAAAAATTGACTCGACAAGACTCGGTGAATACTCAGGAATACTCGGCAACTTAAAAAATACACAAATTTCTTAAAAAACATAAATTTTAAGCAAAATATAGCTACAAAATGTATCAAATGAGTCCATAAAATGTTGCAGAAGTGTTTTCTATTAGATTTGAATACAAATACAATACAAAATCGCATCATCATGCAAATACAACAGCCGGCTGATAACTTTTACCCACATTGTTATAGTATCAGGGAGGTAGTTTCTAAATTACGAGCTTTTGTTTTTTGTATGAACGATTTTGATGACTCCAGCAGACTTGCTTTTACTATTGCATACAGGAAATTTCAACATAACTCAATGGATCTCACCTCGGGTTTTCAAATATCGTGCTTTACCACATGGGAAAGTCAACCACTTACGAGATCATTACATTCTATATAGGCACTGCATTAGAGAAGGCAATAGATTCCACAAAAAAACACTTATAAATTTCCATAAGATTTAGAGAATCCCACAAGACTAGCTAGGAAAGAGCTTTGGCCTAGGATTCAATACAAAGATTTGTAACATAATAATAGCACTGAAAGGAGGATACTAACTACAATAATCTTGGACGAATGGTGAAGCATTAATTCAATCCTAAGAGATAAACTCAAGCCAAAGGAAAATTCAAGCCTCGGGTTGAAAGAAAACATTGTTGCAAGCAGTGTCGTCTTTCATTTTGTTGGCAATTGTATTGTAATAGGGGCAATTTTATTACTTGTAAAATATCACTACCAATTAATATGAATTTACTTCGCCAAAACTCGGCAAAAACTCGCCAAAACTCGGCGAGTCCTTTTTGGCGAGTTTTTTCAGCGAGTACTCGTTTGTAGTTTTCTTTGGCGAGTACTCACCAACTCTGCCAGTACTCGCCGAGTCTTCTAACTATGATGTAGACATAGATGCTCTTACTATTGAAGAAAGATGAGACATTTCATCGCATGTTTGACCCAGTGATGGCTAAGATTTGTGAGATAATCCCATGGTATAAAACTCCAGTGAAGAAATTTTGACCCAGAATTCAACGTAGCTGCAATCGTATGAACACACCATTGCACATGGCAGCCTACATATTGAACCAAAATGATACTAGGATAGGCTTCGCAGAGTTGTTGGTGATCATGAGGTACATCAAGGTTGGTGCGAGGCTACTTAAAAGGGAAATCAATGAAGTAGCAGTGGCCCCTTCAACAAAGCCAATGCAGCTAAAGACAGAAGGTTTCACACAAAGAAACCTGATTGTGTGGTGGAGGATGCATGGAAACAAAAACCCATAACTGAAGACAGTTTTCTATTTGACTACTCTATCAGACTGCAGTTTCGCTATGGTTGAGTGGAATTGGTTCACCTATAGCTTCGTCCACTCTATGAAGAGAAACATACCTCCTCTAGGAGAGATTAGGCTGATGAGAAGGGTGTAGATCTTCAACATGAATTAGTTGTAGTGCCCTGAGCATAGTTGATTAACCAAAGGATCCCAAGAGATGACAATATTTCCATGTATGATGTCGAGTCTTGAGGCAACTTTTGAACACTTGGAAGGTGTGAATAAAGTATCATCGCCAACACCAAAAACATGAGCAATTACCCATACTTGCTCCATGCCTTCTTTCTTATTTGCAGGACATTTTTCTTTCATTTGTACCACTACTTTGATGTTTTGGATTTGAATATATCGTTTATGATTTATAATTATATCCGAAATTGGATAATACATGATATTAGTCCTCAACTTGTCGCAGAAATTTCTATTTGAACTTTAAACTTTCATTCTCATGATTTTTAATTTTCAAATGTTATGTATGACTTGTTGTACTTTGAATTTTGTACTGTTTTCACTTATCAAGTTTACCAAATGATGAGATTCAGAACTTAAAAGCAGAATTCAATGTATTTAGGGCTTTAAATTGTATGATGATTCTTCTATCCTGAATTTAAGTTAGTTCCTCATCATTTAAAAAGAAATCTTATATTTTTGTTTTTCTAACTGCATCCCATTGCCTCCAGCCTATTGACACCACTCGCCTCCTCTAAAGTTCCCTGAAATTTTCCAGACGCTCCAAGAACACATCCCTGCACCCCAACTTTGTAGGAACTTCATGTAACATTCATACTCTTTATGTAATCTATTCATGTACAGAGTTTACGTTAATAACATATAATTTACACTTACCTTATCTTCTTTCTGATATAGCGCACTCTGTTACACTATTTTGCTCTATTCAATAACAGTTGAACTCTACAGTTCTCTTTGCATTGTAATAATTGTTTATTATTACACTTTCAAAACACTATAGCATATCGCTCTAGCAATTAATGTGTTGTCCATGAGATTCTTAGGTTCCGGAAGGGCAGTATTAGAGCCAACACTGCTCCCTAGCAAGATCAGTAATATCAGACTGTTAACATCATTTTGCAGTAATATATAAGAAGACATGGGGTTATACATTTGGAGGTAACTTGCTTAACATGTGAAGAAAAGCCGCATAGAAACCCATACATTTCCATTGCCATGACAATTTCTATCCTGAAACTGTTTTATTTCCATATGATCTTTCACGTTTGGCATGGTTACCAACCGTGTAAATTTTGTATCAAAATTGTACTCTTATGATGCACTTTTGAAGTGTAGAAATACATAATAATCCAAAAATGGATCTGAAAATACCCAATTCTATGTATTCTCCATATTTGATACTTGCAGTACAGATTCTCAGCATATTCTTTATTCAGGAGATGGTCTAGTCAGGCTGAGGGTGATCCGGACACCTTCGAATGACATTTGGGGCCATCATTGTTTTGTTCGGGAGTTTTCTAGGTGACGGTTACGCAACCGCCACTCTGTTTTTACCGGCGGTCTTGTCCCCGATGACGCCAAAACTCAGGAATCTCAACAGTTGCAAATGTTTGGGCTTCCAAACAGTTCGGTTCGTCTTTCCATCCATCCTTGGGCAGAGCAACTATAAATATGCATGCATTTGATCATTCAAGGCAAGTGTTTTGGGTGAATTCAAGTGTGAGCAAAGAGAGGAAGTTAAGAATGTTCTTGTTTTGTTCATGAGAAGAGTTGAGTTCTTGTTGAGAGTTGCAAGCAAGTTATACAAGTAGGAGTTAGAATCTTTCTTGAAGGTCATTGTATGACAATAAACTTGTATTATTTGGAGATTTGCATAGTGAAGGGAAGCAATTGCTTACCTAGCTGGAGTTTTTCCCACACCGGGTTTCTCTAGGATAAACTCTTGTGTCTCCTTATCTTGCAATTTCCTATTTTCAGTATTGTGTGGATGTTTCTTTCATAAACATGCTGGTTTTAATGAACTTAGTTAGATTCTTCATTCAATATCACTTAGACAGGATTTGTTCATTGTTTTAAAAGGTAGTTTACAGATCAGATTGGTATTAGCAGTTAGATAAATTGTTTGTGGTTAACTTGTGTTGACATGATTGCAGTTAGATGCCCCTTACCCGAAAGGGAAAAGAAAGCGGTGAAGGTATCCTTATTCCTTTTGAAGCAGAGATTTCCACTAGGAAGTGGAAGCAAGGAATCCGAGACATGGCTCGTAGAGAAGATGCGAGATGAGACTGGAGAAGAGCATTTCTACAAGTTGGAGGCAAATGTGGCAAGTTTGTCCAAGGATGTGGGCAGTATTTCCTTGTCCATAGGGAAATTGGAGTCCATCATGGGATTGCTCATGGAGAAACTTGGTGTTCCAAATGAGACACCGAGGATCCCATAAAGAAGATACTCGTGAGTATGAAGAAGAGCAGCCCCGTGCCATCCCTACACCTCCATTCAAAACAGAGGTGAAGATAGAGATTTAGCCTTATGATGGAGACGTGAATGCTAAGAAGCTAGACCATTGGCTAGCCCAACTTGAGGTATATTTCAGTTTGCATCAAATCAATGAGAGTCGGCAAATTTCCTTTGCAAGGTTAAAATTGACCAATCATGCTTTAACTTGGTTTGAAAGTTATGTTCATTCATTGGTTGTTAAGAAGCTTCCTCCTATTACTAAGTGGGATGATTTTAAAAGCTAATCAAAAAGCAGTTTTATCCTATTTGTTATGAGGAAGAGAGGTCCATGTATTGGCAGTATCTCAGGCAAAAGCAAGGCCAGAACGTGCAGGAGTACACTAGTGAGTTCCGAAGAAAGTTGTCCAGATGGGCAAAGATGTAGCGGATCGGGACCTTCTAATGAAGTATATTGGTGGACTTCATAGCCATTTGAGGAGACCAGTCCTCTTGGCCAAGCTGAGATGTAGACAAGGCTTGTTCTCAAGCCCACTATTTAGAGATGGACAAGAAGAAGAGTTCATCTACCTCTTAGCATGCTTCAAGCAAACAAGGTGACACCAAGCGAAGGATAAAGGAAAAGGGAAAGGTAAGAAAAATGCTACTTCCATTTCTAAGAAGGATACTAAAGTTCATTGTGGGCATTGTGATGTTGACACTCATTCCGAGGAAAAATGTTGGAAGCTCCACCTGGAATTACATCCCTTCAAAAATAAGAAGAATAAGAAGAAGGCCATGGCTGCCCTCCAGGGAGAGGAAGTATTTTACAACGAAGAGGTGGATGAGACTGTGTTGTACCTCTGTCCGTCATGAGGTATGTTTGGGTAGTAATAATGTTGTTCAAGAAAAGGAAATAACTAAGCTTTTTCATATAAAAATTCAAGTGAAGAAAAATAAGGTGGATGCTCTTTTTGATACATGTTCTCAAGCTAATTTGATTAGTAAAGAGTTAGTGGACAGGCTAAAGTTGGAAACTTACAATCACCCAAGTCCATATTCATTGGGTTGGGTAAAGAAAGGTGTAGACATCAAGGTTACCAAACAATGTAAAATCACTTTTGGCATTGATAAGACATTTATTGATGAAGTTATTGTAGATGTTGTTCCCCTTGATGTGTGTGGTGTAGTGTTTGGCAGCCCGTATTTGTATATCGGGATGTTATCTTCATGAGGAGAGCCAACCAGTACCGTTTGGTGAAGGATGGTAAGAGCTACATCATTTCAGCCTTTACAAGAGACTCGAAGATCTCTTTGGTAAGTGCCACCGAAGCCCGAAAGCTTATTAATGCCAATGGTAAATTTGCATTGCTTCTTTTGAGGGATATGCCAAAAGATGAGATTGTTGCATCTAAAACCACTTGTAGCATGTTTTCTAACAAAGAGCAGACACAGATAAAAGAGTTGGTTCAACAATTTAGAGAAGTTTTCCAAGAGCCTCGTGGTGCTGCCTCTAGTCAAGCCAATTGAGCATGAGATACACTTGCTACCCAATAGTCCACTTCCAAACTTGGGATTATACAGCAGATCTTTGAAAGATGTCAATGAGGTAAAACAACAGTTACAGATCTTTGATTAAACAAGGTATAATCCATCCTAGCACTTCTCCATGTGGTTCTCCTATTGTTTTAGTACCTAAGAAAGATGGTTCATGGAGAATGTGTGTTGATTATAGAGCTTTGAATAAAATAACCATCAAGAATAGGTACCCTCTTCCTCGCATTGATGATTTGTTGGATCAATTACAACATGCTAAATATTTTACTAAGCTTGATTTGAAATCTAGGTATCACCAAGTGTGGATCAAGGAAGAGGACATCTGGAAAACAACGTTCAAGACCGGTAGGGGTTATATGAATGGTTGGTATTACCGTTCGGGCTATGCAATGCACCAACTACCTTCATGAGGTTGATGAATGAGGTAATGAGGTTGTTTATTGATTCCTTTGTTATTGTGTACTTGGATGACATTCGGTTTTTAGCAAGAACTTTTGAAGAGCATATTGACCATTTGCATCAAGTTTTGCAAGTTCTTAAGGAGAATCGGCTAGTGTTGAATGAGAAGAAGTGCGAGTTTGCTCAACAATCGCTTGTCTTTTTGGGACATGTGGTTGGAGATGGAGAGTTGAGGATTGATCCGGCTAAGATAGAGGCCATTCAATTGGCCTACACCATCGAGTTTGACCGAGACCAGGAGCTTTGTTGGTGTAGTTTAGTATTTGAGGAAGTTCATTAAGAACTTCTCATCCATAGCAATCGTCATTACATTCAGTGATGCAAGGGGTAAGGATTTTGATTGGGGTAAGAAACAATAGATTGCTTTTGAGTCATTTAAATATAAGATTAGTCATGCTCCAGTTTTGGCATTACCTAACTTACAGCTTGTCTTTGAAGTGGAAACCAATGCCAGTGACTATGCTATGGGGGTTGTCCTACTTCAAGGAGGTAGGCCCGTATGTTATCACTCTGAATTGTTTCATGGTGCAGTTTTGAATTATTGTACATATGATAAGGAATTGTATGCTCTTGTGCAAGTGGTCAAGAAATGGAAACATTATCTGATGGGTAAAGAAACTATCATTCACACGAATCACCAACCTCTCCAATATCTACAAGCTCAAAACAAACTTTAGCAGGCTAGACACTATAAATGGATGGGTTTTTTTATAGCAATTTCATTTGATTATCAAATATAAGAAAGGTGTGACTAACAAGTTAGTTGATATGTTATCTAGACCTCCTTTGCTTTCAACTATGGGCACGTTAACTCTTCTTGAGCCTTTTTTGTGTGAAGCATATCAGGAAGGTTATGAGCAAGATCCGGATTTTGCAGAGATTTTTCAGCAAAAACCTCCAAGTGAGGGATTTGCACCTAGAGGAGAATACTACTTCCAAGATGGTTTGCTCTACAAGAACGAGAAACTTTGTGTGCCTAGGGGAAAGAGTTCAGTTGATGAGGGAAGCACACACTTCTAGGGTAGTTGGTCACTTTGGTGTGACAAAGATCAGTAGCGCACTTACAGAGTATGTTTATTGACCAAACACGCAAGCAAAAGTAGTTAAATTCATCAGGGGTTGTGTTTTGTGCGGTGAAGAATCGAAGACCTTTAGCCTATTTTGTCTACCCAATAGCTAAAGAGTGAACACAAGGGTGACTTAAGTCACAATAAATTATTATAAAGTGCCAAAAAAAAAAAATAATAAAGCACTTATATTAATTTATTTGACTTAATTATAAAGTGAAAATAGAAAACGGAGAAAAAGCACTTATTAAAATTGCATTTTAAAGGGAAAAGTTTTTGCGACTAGCCTAGGGAGAATGGCAATTAAAAAAAATGGAAAGAATGTAAAAGTCCATGGGTCTAGTTTATTCCCCTCAAGGAAAATGCGACTAGGCCTAGAAAGGAGAAATGGAGGGAAAAAGCATTCCAAAAGCTGATTGGATGAAAAGAAGGTCACTTTGGGTCTCTTCTTTCCTTAAAAGGAGAAGTCGACTTGCTTGAGAGGCATTCTATGTTCATTTGATAATTTTTAAATTGCTAAAGCCTTGAGCTTTTGTCTCAAGTATTCTACGGATGAAAACCCTTAGGATTTATCTCTAGAGAACGAAAACCCTCTTAGATTTTGGGGATTTCCTATCCAGGGTTATCTGATTGTGTATTCACAGATTTTTACTATTTCAGCAATGTTTTGAAGATTTGTAGCAAAGCTTTGTAAGGGTTAAAGGAGCGGCTGTTATTCTAAGGTTGAGCGACCCATCTTTTGGCCATTCTAAGTTGTTTGGAAACATTCCAGGTTTGATAGTGCTGCCATCTATTAATCTGAATTTTGTGGCTCAAAATAAGTTTTATCAATATTTTTGGAGGGTTTTTTAAGAGGCATTTTCAGCCACCTTTGTATGCAGATTTCTAAACTGAATTGCAATCATTATTTGTCCCTAAAAAGTCATATTTTCTTCATATTTGGGCTGCTAAAAATGCAGAGATCAGTTTAGGATAAAAACATATTCATATGATTCTTAATTTGTATGGGTTTTCTTAATAACCCTAGTAGCTATTTCTGAAAATTAATTGCAGCTGTCAATAAATATGATTTTTGCATGGTCTTATATATGTGTTATGGACTGATTTGACTTCATAATTTCTGCAAAATATATTTGGAGTGGGGAACACTAAATTGTGGGTTATTTGGTGTGAGTTTTATGCCAAATCCAAGTCGCATTTTCAGGATAAAAAATAGGTCTGCATGATAAAAATCTGTTTTGCATGTGTTAAGCTTGCATTGGGTTGTGGGATTGGCCTAAAAACCAAGTGAGGATCTAATTGTCCCATTTGGGGACATTACAGTGGTATCAGAGCGGTGTATTCTCCCAGCTTGTGAGAGAAAGAAGTAGAAATCAGATTTGAATGCATGCAAAAAAAGCCCTCTAGTTTATCAAAGAAGGGGGACTCCAAAGAAGACAATGGATGAGCATGAGAGAGAAAGACCACCTCCCAATGATGTTCTTAGCTACATGAATGAGGTCATCACTAGAAGTCAAAGAGAGCTGCAACAAACAATGAGGGAGAATCAAAGAGAAATGCGTGATGCATTTACTAGTTCTATTCGAGATTTGGCCATGGCTCTACAAGGGAACAATGCAACTATCAATCAAGGAGCAACCAACAATGGAGAAGGAAGCTCAACAGACCGGTTAGGACTTCTCCCAAGCCTACTCCGTAGATTTTCAAAGCTAAGTTTCTCCAAAGAGAGGAACCAATTGAAGAAGTAGCACAAAATGATGTTGATGATGTAGAAGCATGTGGTGATGAGTATATGCAACTTAGCCTCAGAGTAAGAGATATGTTACCCTTCAGAGACTTCTGCCAATTGAAGAAATAGCAAGGGTGCAGGGAGAAATAGAAGAGTTCACCAAGAGACACCAAGGAGAGACATTCAACAAAGGTTGGGTAAGGTAACTCTTCCTTCATTTGATGGTACAGATAAGTGCTCTGCTAGGTCTTGGTTACAAAAATTAGATACCTATCTTTCCTTGAATCCTATGTATGAAGATGAAGCACTTAAGTTTGCAACATTACATTTGGATGGGGTGGCACATGAGTGGTGGTACCATGGCATCATCACTCAAGGACATGGCTCTATTACTTCCCTTGAAGAATTCAACAAATGTTTGATAGAAAGGTTTGATAGGATGGATCCGGACTTGCATTTCAGAGAGCTAGCCCAACTCAAACAGATGGTACTCTAGATAAGTATATTTCTGATTTTCAAAGAATTGCAGTAATGGTTCTTGATGTTAGTGAAAGAAGGCTTGTTTTATTGTTTGTTGAAGGGTTAGGAGAACCATTAAAGGCCTTGTTAAAGCTTTTAATCCTCCATCTCTTCAAGGTGCCATTAAAAAGTCATTAGACTTGGAGAGTTCAATGCCAAAGGGAGAAATCTGCAGTTTGGGCAGCAGCGAACAGCGCCTTTGGGGCAGCAAAAGAACACATGTGAGCAGCCCATAACACCTCAAAATGATAGGCATGGAGCAGCAGTTAGTGGGCAGCCAAATAGAGCACAAGAATGGGAGAGAAACAAGGCTGAAATTGAAGCAAAGAATGAGCTAAGGAGGAAGAAATTGTGTTTTGATTGTAAAGAACCATGGACACCCAATCATCATTGCAAAGGTAAGGGATCCATTCATTATATTGAAGTTATTGATGATGAAGAGGATGAAGATAATGTTGATCCAAAAGATCAAGCAAAGGATGATGAGGTGGTTGTCACAGGTGCTACCTTAGCTACACTAACAATTTTGCCTAGTTTTTATGCATTTCATGTGAAGGGTGATCTTCTTGGGCAAAAGATCACCATTTTGATTGATGGTGGAGCAACACACAACTTCATTGATGAAGGTTTGGTTGCTAGATTGGGTCTACAAGAAGAAGAATTCCAAGGATTTGATGTGATTATGGCGGATGGGCATTCAATCACATGCACCAAGAGGATTCCCCAACTTCGATTCACCATGAGAAGGCATGAGGTATGTGATGAATTTTATGTTGTTGGCATTGGTGGGTTGGATTTAGTTCTTGGTGTTCAATGGCTCCAATCCTTGGGTGATTTTCATCAAAACTATCAAACCATGGAGCTAAATTCAAGGTGCAAGACAAGGAAATTGTTTTGCAAGGCATGAGGAAAGGAGTTCCTCCAAGAATGGCAGCCCATAGTATGATTGGAATATTTAAAGAGGAGCAGATTTCACAAGAGGTGGTTGAAGAAGAAAAGGATATAACATTGCAGCAACTGAACTTTGAAGAAAATCAGCCTTTTGTGAACCATGGTGACATTCTGAGGTATGATACTAGCAAAATAATGTTCTATATGCATCATATTCAGATTTCTTTTGATAAGAGTGATGATTTAGATAATGAAATCTGTACTTTGCATTATATAATACCTTGGGTACAACCATGTGTTTATGAGCACCTTGGGAAGGGCAAATGGTATCAAGTTTTATCTCATCTTACAGTACAAGTGCTAGACTTTTGAGACACTTCAGCATGTTTTGTCTATTGTGCATGACACTTAGACAAAAGAGTTCAGAATTGCTTGTGGGCAAGCAATTGTGGGAAGGGAGGACTGAAATCTCCCTCTTTCCAGAATAACATTATCAAAGACCTTTAGCCTATTTTGTCTACCCGACGGCTAAAAGGAGAACACTAGGGTGACTTAAGTCATAATAAATTATTATAAAGTGCCAAAAAAAAAAAATAATAATAATAGAGCACTTATATTAATTTATTTGACTTAATTATAAAGTGAAAAAGAAAATGGACAAAAACACTTATTAAAATTGTATTTTAAAGGGAAAAGTGTGACTAGCCTAGGGAATGCAATTAAAAAGGAAAGAATGTAAAAAGTCCATGGGTCTAATTTTGTATTCCCTCAAGGACAATGCGACCAGGCCTAGAAAGGAGAAATGGAGGAAAAAGCATCCCAAAAGTTGATTGGATAAAAAAAGTCGCTTTGGGTCTCTTCTTTCCTTAAAAGGAGAAGTTGACTTGCTTGAGAGGCATTCTATGTTCATTTGATAATTTCTGAATTGAAGCTAAAGCCTTGAGCTTTTGTTTGAAGTATTCTAAGGACGAAAACCCTTAGGATCTATCTCTAGAGGATGAAAACCCTCTTAGAGTATTTGGGGATTTCCTATCCAGGGTTATCCATTGTGTCTTCACAGATTTTTACTATTTCCAGCAATGTTTTTAAGATTTGTAGCAAAGCTTTGTAAGGAAGGTTACAGCAGCTACAAGGCTGAGCGACCCATCTTTTTGCCATTCTAAGTTGTTTTGGAAACATTCCAGGTCTGTATAGTGCTGCCATCTATTAATCTGAATTTTGTGGCTCGAAATAAGTTGTTTTCAGTATTTTGGAGGGTTTTTTAAGAGGCATTTTCAGTCACCTTTGTATGCAGATTTCTGAACTGTATTGCAGTCATTATTTGTCCCTAAAAATCAGATTTTCTTCATGTTTGGGCTGCTAAAAATGCAGAGATCAGTTTAGGATAAAAACATATTCATTTGATTGCTGATTTGTATGGGTTTTCTCAATAACCCTAGTCGCCATTTCTGAAAATTAATTGCAGCAGTCAATAAATATGATTTTTTCATGGTCTTATGTATATGTTATGGACTGATTTGACTTCATAATTTCTGCAAAATATATTTGGAGTGGGGAACACTAAATTGTGGGCTGTTTGGTGTGAGTTTTATGCCAAATCCAAGTCGCATTTTCAGGATAAAATACAGGTCTGCATGATAAAAATCTGATTTGCATGTGTTAAGCTTGCATTGGGTTGTGGGATTTTCCTAAAAACTAAGTGAGGATCTAATTGTCCCATTTGGGGACATTACAAAATATTGGCCTCCTTCCAAGAAAGGTCATGATTACATTTTTGTGGTAGTAGACCGATTTAGCAAAATGTGTATTCTAATTCCTTGCAAGAAGACCATTAAGGCCAGTGATGCAGCTGAGTTATTTTTGTTAATGTGTGGGTTCACTTTGGTTTGCCTGATTCTATTGTGTCAGATAAGGACTCACGGTTCATAGGAAAGTTTTGGTCTACTTTGTGGGAGAAGATGGATATGAAGTTGAAGAGGTCTACCGCTTTTCATCCGCATACAGATGGGCAAAAGAAGTGGTAAACCATACCTTGGTCCAGCTCTTGAGAGGGTACAACAGAAAAATCCGAGGACTTGGGATGAGAACTTGGTATATATCCAGCATTCTTATAACAGGCAGTTCATGCTTCGACTAGTAAGACTCCTTTTGAAACATGTTTTGGTTATTTTCCTAAGAGTGCTTTTGATGTTGTTTTGAGATTACCATGTAGAGACAACGGAAAAGTGGAACTGGAGGTCCACAAAGCTGAGAAGTTCATTGAGAAAATTCAGCAGATACACCTTTAGGTATAGGAGAGGTTGGCAGAGTCACAGGCCAAGTACAAAGCGTGGCATGATCAACACAGACTAAGCATTCCTTCCTTGTTGGAGACAAGGTATGGTTGTACTTGAGCAGAGATAGGCTATAGGGAAAAGCTAAGAAACTCAAACCTCTTCAATATGGCCCATTTGAGATTCTAGAACAAGTGGGTAAGAATGCATTTCACTTGGATTTGCCTCCTTATATGAGGATCTACTCAGTTGTGAATGTTGAAAATTTGCGTCTCTTTGAGCCCTCCATGTTGGATGAAGAAGAAGAGGGAGTGTTGCTACCATCTATTGAGGATCTTGCTCCAAACAGTCAACTAGAATTGGAGGAAGATGTGGTGTCATGCAGCACTGAGAAACGACACAAAGAGGAGCGCAAGACAGTGGTTGATTGGGTTGAAAATTCAATTGCCTAACAAGGTCAAGTGGTATTCCGTAGAATATGTGGGTAAGACATTTCCTCACCTCATCACCCCTTGAAGCTTTTAGGAACTTAAAAGCCTCAAATCGAGGTATGATCCAAAAAAGGATATGAAAAATACTCAATTCTATGTATTCTCCATAATGGATACTTGTAGTGCAAATTCTTAGCATATTATTTATTCAGGAGATGGTCTAGTTAGGCTGAGGGTGATCCAAACACCTTTGAACAATGTTACGCGGGACGCATCCCAAGGGCTTGCGGCAAAGACGTCTGACGTCCGAGACGCCTCGGAGACTTGGGGAAAGGGGCGGGCGCTTTCCCCGCCATCCCCATTTTCCAAACAAAAGGGGGACATCCTGGGGATGTCCCCTGTCAAATGGAACGCACTGGGGGCGCCCTGTGCAAATTATGTTTGGGTGCTTCGTGGGGACACCATGACGCCCCCGGGACGCCGAGGGACGTCCCAAGACATCACACCAGCGTCCCCAACGCCTTTCACGCGCGGCTAAGGCAAAACTGCCCTTTTTATCATTTTTATGTTTTTTAAAATATTTTTTTAAAGGACGTCCCGAGGACGTCACGGCGCCCCAACGCTTTTCACGCACGCTAAGGCAAAACGCTTTTTTATCATTTTTATGTTTTTAAAATATTTTTAAAAATTTTAATGCTTTCTAATTAAAACTAACATGATTTAACCCTAAAAGCAACAAAAAAACTTATAAAAAGAACATTTCATACTCATTCTAATCACACCAAGCAAGAGCAAAAAAAAGAGGAGCAAGAGTAAAAAAAGAGAAGGCAAGAGCAAAGAGCAAGAGCAAGAAGAGCAAGGAGCAAGCAAGAGCAAGAGCAAGAGGTATGTACATACATTACTAATTTACTACCATTCTTTGTTTTATTTTTTTTTAATTTCCAAATGCAAAGTTGAAAGTGAAGGCATTGCATTTGCTTGTATTTTTTTTCCTATTTGGATTAGCAAGTGATGGAATGAGATAAAGCATAAAGGGAGGGCATTTTTATTGTTTGTTTTTTTAATTTTTAAATGTATTCATCGCTGTTTTTTTTTTTTTTTAAATGTATTCATCGCTGTTTTTTTTTAATTTTTAAATGTATTCAAAAATTGCATTCATTGTTTTATTGTATTGTATAGTTATATTGTTTTGTATTTTAATTATTGCAGCTTCAAAATGAGTTCCGATAGTGATTATCAAGCTGAATATGAGGTTGAAATGGGTGTGCAAGGAGAAGGAACACAATCGAAACACCTAATACTGCTACTAGTTCACAAGGGAGTGTGGACAAGTTCAGTTGCCCCTCCGAAATGTTGAAAAAGTATGCTAGGGGGCCTTTTGATAAGAAAAAACCTTTGAAACAATTTGGTCAAATTATGCAGGGTCCTAGATCAAACATTTCAAGGGGCACTAAAACATGGAAATGCAACATTTGCTCATTATCTTGGTCAGGAAACATTACTAGGTTGAATGCACATTTATTGCACATCCTGGGGAAAGGTGTAGGCATGTGTGGACAGCTATCACTTGAAGAGAGGGCAAAATGGTGAGGTTGTATAATGGAGATATGGTGGAAAAGGTTCCAAAAGTTCGTGGCCGTCATGTTAGTGGCATTGGCACCCCTTCTAGTTTTGTGAGAATTAATACCGGTAGTGTTACAGGTGCATCTTATGAGGTGTCTGAATTGGATGCTTTTGGTAGTAGTAGGGGGAAGAGGAAGGTTGTGGCCTCCAATCCAGTTGTTAAATGTATGATACAAAGGCTAGAGAAGAGGCTGATGATGCCATTGGAAAATTCTTTTTTGCTACTGGCATTCCATTTCATGTTGCTCGCTCTCCTTATTTCAAGGAGGTTATGGCTAAGATAGCCAAAGCAGGTGTGAGTTATGTGCCCCCAGGAGACACGAAGTTGAGAACCACAATCTTGGATAAGAACTATTCCAAGGTTAATTTACTGATGGAGGAAATGAGGTGCACATGGGTCTCTCACGGTTGCAACATCATCATGGATGGGTGGACAGATATCAGACACCACCCACTCATAAATATCATTGTTTCATGCAGAGAGGGTCCTTACTTTTTTAGGGCAGTTGATTGTTCAGGGAAGAAGAAGGATGCAGAGTTCCAATTCACCATTTTGCGAGATGCTATTGAGGAGGTTGGCCCTGCCAACGTTGTGCAGGTTATTACAGATGCAACATATGTGTGCAGGGCAGCAGGTAAGCTTGTCGAGGCTCATTACCGACATATATATTGGACCCCATGTTGTGTGCATGCCATGAACAATGCACTAAAAGATATTGGAAAAATTGATTGGGTCAAAAATGTAGTGGCTGATGCTAGAGATGTGCAGATGTTCATCTGCAACCACCATACGTCATTGGCACTCTTCCGTAGCTTTTCGAGGAAGGAATTCCTCAAGCCAGTGGACACACGTTTTGCATCGTATTTTATTTTGCTGGATAGGATGGCTGAGTTGCAGGAATCATTACAGTGCATGGTCATGACATCAGAGTGGTCTAGGTGGGATGGGTCGAAGACAGAGCAGGGGAAGAAGGTGAAAGCAATTGTGGTGAATGAAACATTTTGGATAGATGTGAGATATATCACATCCATAATATCTCCAGTTTTCAGTGTGATAAAATATGGGGATTCTGAGAGCCCTAGCCTTGGTGAGATATACGAATGTATTGATAGTATGCTTGGCCAGATGAAGGTTGTTGTTCGAGCAAGGGACCCCACCTTGGAGTTCTACCATCACCATATTCAACCTATCATTGAGCGGAGATGGGAGAAGTTGAACACTCCTTTACACATGGTTACATATGCACTAAATCCGAAGTGGTATGTTGAGAGGCACAGCGAGTTCTCCCAGTAGATGATGAGGAGGTGAGGAAGGGTTTCTTGAAAGCCCTAAAAAAATGTATAATGCAGAGGATGCTTCATGAGTCAAAACTGATTGGCTCAAGTTCGCTTATCTGGATGGCTACAAAAAATCATCAAAGATAGATAGGACCACATTGGCACAAGAGAGTCCAGTTAGTTGGTGGCGATTGTATGGACATGTAGGATTGCTACATACACTTGCTATTCGTCTTCTTTCTCAGGTTTCTAGTTCCTCTGCTTCTGAGAGGAATTGGTCAACATATGGGTGGATCCACTCTCTTAAGAGGAACAGACTTACCTCTAAGAGAGCAGAGAAACTTGTTATCTGTACATAGTGCCTTGCGTCTCATGGATCGCAAGACACCTACATACAAGGAGAGCCCAGCATTGTGGTGAGATGTGGATCCTGAGGATGCAAGGTAGGTTGATGAAGATCAGGAGCAGTGAGGACTGGTTGATATCTCCTTTGCAGATGCAAATGACATTGATACAGATACTCCTAGTGAGGAGTGGTTTGCAACTATTCCTTTGGAGGGCTCTAATAGTGATTTTTGAGTTGTACTTGTCACTTGTCATTTTGGTTATGTAATGTCATTTTGGTTATGAGACATGACATAATATTTCGTAGCATATGTAATGTGGGTGTAGTTGTACTCTTCTCATGTTGATTATTGAAGAGTAAGACTAAGACTTGTTTTAAATTTCCAGCTTTACTATTTACTATTTAGTCTTTCATTGTCATGTTGAAGTTTTGAACATTGAATATAATATATATATGGTGTCACTCAGATTTCACCCTGAAATCTGCGACTACCCTATCCGAAAAAATTTTGTACTTTTAAAATAACGGGTCGTTTGTTGTTTTTATTGCCTGAAAGTTCTTGTATTGCGTCAAGATAATCCCAAAGAGCCATATTAGCCCTTTTCGCCAAATACCCAGATGCCCAAAATTGTTTCATTCTCAAGTCCGGGATTTGTCTCATGAAATTTGTATTTAATTATTTTGAGCCCCGTATGAGGCTATTTGCGCTCTATTTTAACTCTATTATGAGCGAATATGTTATTATTCCTATGTGCCAGAAGGGTTTTAACTTATTTTAAGTTTTGGGCTTTATTTGTAACTTTTGGCAATTTTTCGTGTTTTTGTGGTGTCCCATTTTGTTTTCTGTGAAATTTCTCTGGAGCAATTCCTTCGCCGGGTAAGCCCGATTTTTGGCCTGGAGCAGCTGGAAAACATATACGCACATTATGCCCGGAGGAAGTCGCCATCGGAGGTCTGGATCACTGGGAAAAAGTGAAGTCGTGCACAGAAAAGCCCCTGCGGGGATGGGCGCATTTTTGGAAAACAAAGGATTTAAGCTGCGATGGGAAAAATATAAGCCGCAGGCAGGGTGGGAATTGTATACCTGCCTAGCAGGGTACTTTTTCCCGTGTTATAAAAGTCACTTAAGCTGCAGTGGGAAAAATAGAGGCTGCAGGCAGGTGGGAATTTATTGCCTGCCTTGCAGGGTAAAAATTCCCATGATATAATAAAAGGAAAGTGACTTAAGTGAAATCATGGGATTTTAGTGCCTGCCTTGCAGGGTAAATAATCCCATTGTCAAAGTCAAATCACTTAAGTGGATCACGGGATTTTGGTGCCTGCCTGGCAGGGTAAAGAATCCCATTATGAAAAAATTCTTAAAAATAGAATTACATGTGCAAAAAAGTGCGCCCCCTTTGGTGAGAGATTAAAAGGATTAAATTTGATTATTTTTATTAATCTTTCTTCTCAAAAAGTGCGCCCAAGCTTGGAGGAGGTCAACAAGTCAAAGATGGAATAAAAGAAAGGAGTTAAATGCATTAAATTTAATTTATTTAATGGCTGCCCTCTTCCTCTCAAAAAGTGCGCCCCATTTGGGTATTATTTAATGTTTTTTAAGGCATTAAAACATTAAATTAATTTCTATTTTCAGTGGCTATGGTCAAAGCACACTGTGGAGCTTGAGTGAAGTGCTGTGTGAAGGATTAAATTGGATTAATTTAATTTATTGGATGGCTGTCCTTAAACATGCTATTTTTAAAAGAGAAAAGCATGATTTTTAATTAATTAATTGCCTTTAATTGTTAGGGCAATTATTAATTATAGAATTGTGAAGGTTATATAAGCATGGGCAGCCATATGGGTGAATAATTTAATTCACGGTAAAGAATTTGCAGCCGGAGGAAAAGTGCGCCCCATGAGAGGAAGGATTTTGTTCAGACAAAGTGCTAACAAGGCTAAAAGCTTCCAGATTTGGCGCATGCTTTGGAGGAGGTTGATCTTTGTCTGCATAGTTGTTTTCACAGGTGTTACAGGAGCTCAGGTGTTGATTGAAAGGATTCATGCTCTCTTTATGTGCAAATTAAACACCAATTTTTGGGGCAGCAGGCTTGAAAAGTGCAGATTTTTATAATTTAAATTCACTATTCATGCTCCGGTGGCCATTTTTGTCTGAATAAATTGCAGGAATTCATTACAGGTGCTTTACAAAAGAAAAGGAGTTTTTATCAATGTCCAATACATTGCAAATATCCTCCGAATCTGAAGAATTGTCCAGATCTGCACCAGTATTGAAGAAATCCGGCCAAGTTAGAAGAAAAAGAATTATTCAGACAAAGATAGACAAAGCCATGGCGAAAGGAGATGAAAAAGAGAGCACGATGGATTCATGCATTGCTTCCAAACTTGCAGACATAGGAGACACGGATCTAGGCCCAGAACCTCTTTCTGATTTGATTGATAGATCCAGAGCGGAAAGACTTCACTCATGCGTGCGGTCAAAAGTAGCGGAATTATCCGAGCTGCAGCTTTCCCATGTACAGCCCAATTGCCAGAGTTCGTGATGGAGTGTGCTAGATCTTATCATCCTTCATCCAGATCAGTGCGTGATGTTGCGGGAAAGACAATAATTCGTTTGGATGCGGAGTTCATCAATTATTGTCTGAAGATTCCAGTGCGAAAGGTGGTGACTTCTATTAGCATTCAGGATGCTGACAATAGATGGGAGAAACATAGAGTTGATTGCGTGAGCATAATGAACAAAGTTCATGAAGAAGCCTAGATCCCCTTCAAAGTTCCCAGAACTCTTCCACGGTCCAATTTGGTGCGGGAGGCGATGATGTCGTCAAATTGCATGCATGCGGGTTGAATGGCGGCGAATGCCTACACTTTCCGTCCATGGATGTATGCTTTCATCAAGACCATTGAAATCAACAAGGTTGATTCTATAATCAATTGGTCGGAAATTATTAGCAGCAACATCGGTGAGCAACTTCGGAATGTGAAGCGTACTTTCAGCTTCAAGATGACTTCATACTTGGTGTATGTTGCAACTTCACAGGGTGTCTTTTCCAAGCTAGATAGATGTGTTCTTTCCAAGGACCCCATTTTCGAGTGCTTACCCACGACTTCTGTACTGCTGCGTGCGAGGACTTCAAAGTGATCAACGATGACTTCTTCTACGATTTCATCTGCAGGCTAGACAAAGACTTGAAGACTCACAGGGTAAGCAAGGAAGCGTGGGAAGCAGTGTCCAAGATTGGCAGTTTATTCATCCAGTTTGCAGATTTCACATACCTCAGGGTTACGGGCTTTTCTGGAGAACCTATAAAGATGCCCAGGTATCCGAGTGATAGATTGATCGCCATGGAGCTGAGCAGGCAACTTGTGGAGTTACACGACCTTCAGTTGAAACGGCACAAGTCTACGGGCTTCTTCCCAATCACTGTGGGATATTACAGTTGCATCAGCATTCACAGAGCTCGAGGGATGGAAGCGCAAATGTTATCCGAGTATGAGCAAGAGTTCTTCCCTGCACGGCTTAACTTCGATCCATTTGGAGTAGCCAGGAAGACAATCTCCCAGGAGTACGCACATGTGCCTTCGTTAGAAGATTTCTGGATGAAGTGCAGAAGTGAGTACGAGGTTAGAAAGAAAGATTTCAGCAGGCTATCAGCAAAGCAAGTGTTCGACTTTGGACTAGCGCGGATACCTGCGGATCTTAAAGATGATGGGAACGTGGTACTTGACACTTACCATCAAATGGGAGGAGATAAAGCTATACTGCAGGATAACATTGGAGGCTGCCATTCAATTGAAGAAAGATCTGGAGCTGTGTTGGTGAATACTTCGAACTGGCTGCTAACGAAGGGATACTGCCTTGATGAAGTATTGATGAATCAAATCACGGGCAACTTCGTAGGAGATTCCCTCAAACGAAAGCATGAAGGAGAAAGCAGCAGAAGGTCCGAGAAGTTGAAAGTACACAGAAGATCTCAAGAGAAAGAGAAGACCACTTCTATGACCATAGCTTTGACTCCGACTTCTCCAAAGACTTAAGATCACCAACTATCGCACCGCAAAAGAAGAGGATGCTTCCATGCCTTCATCAATCCGGCGACGTTCGTTTTCTCTCCGCAGCCACTTCGATCATCACTGCTCCAGAGGAGATGTTGAAGCCGTAGATGACGGAGTTCGAAAGAGCTTTGTCCTTGGATGTTTCAGAAGATGGCAGCCATGACACTGTGGCACTTTCTGACGGAGAGGATGCAGAGCGGGAGATGGTAGTGCACTCAACAACTTCTTACTCCCCGAGAAGTAACTTCTCGGGATGGTTAGCTTTGCAGTTGGTTCCGGAAGCAAGAGTAGAGATGAACTTAGAGGAGCATGACTTGCAGCTACTTCAGGATCTGAGTAGAAGAGACAGAAGGCCTAAAGTTGCTAAAGCAACTTCTAGGTTGATCATCAAGGATTCGGGAGAGAAGTTTGCTGAGATATCAATTCCAGCGGAAGGAAAGATAGAAGAGGAGCTCACGGCAGAAGATGTGACGGTGACCAAAATACCACTCGGTCAAGCTACCACTGAAGGATTGAAGCAAGGACATGCGGACATATCGATGGATGCTTTGTTCCTTAGGCTCGATGCGGAAAAGGCGGAGAAAGAAGAGCTGCAGAAGCAAATATCTCAATTATGTGAGATCATAGCCAAGGTTGCTAAACCTTCCATTCAAATTTACCCATTTCGAATAGGTGAGAGATCATCTTATGCAGAAATGGAAGATGCAAGCAATCAAGTAAAGGCTATTGGCGAATGGAAGGATCTCGATTATTCGTCAAGCTTTTGTGCAACTTGGGAAGTGCCACCCGCTAAAGGTTATGAACGATGCAAAAATCAACTAAAGCAACCGATGGAAAGCATAGAAGGCATGATACATAACAGCAGAGAGTAACCTGAGTATTTTGGCCGAGATCAACAAGTCACGGGAGATGTATTGTTGAGAACAAATTGTACCGAGATGGATCACCGAGAAGGGGAAGCGGTAGAGTTTGCAGATCTTTCCGTTTGGAGATCTGCAGAGTTTTGCTGAAAAGGATGCAGGCGCTTGAGAGTAGAACATCAGATTTACCAGACAGTATCATTTCTTTCACTGAGGAAAGAGTGGACGGAGGTGTTACTTCATACGTGCGGATTGTTTCTAACGAGGTGCATGATTCCCTGGAAGGTTCTCTTCTGATGGTGCAAAAGAGAATTGATAAAGCTACCAAGCCTTTCACGATGAATTCTATCGTAGATTGGTGGCGCTGCAGGCAGACATTGCGAGGTTTGGGCCGAGTTTGGAAGAGGTGGAAGCATGCAGCAAAGTGTTGAATGAAGGGTTGCTGCAGTTCAGGACAGAGAAGGAAGCAGTGGCTAAAACAGATGGAAGGATGCTGAATTATATGTTCGACAAGTATATCAGATATCAGAACAAGAAGAAGATGTAAACATTACAGCTGGCATGACTTCTTCTATTCTTTCTTCTTCTATTTTCTATGTTCCCGGATGAAATTGTAAAACTTCTAAGTTATTGGTTTTGCAACCATTACTTGAAGTCATGTGGAACCATTCTATTAGTTAAGTGATACATGTGTCACTTAAGAAGAAGTTAGTTGAGGATGATTGCCAAATGTCATCTTTACTTGTTCATACTTTAGTTCAGTTTGAGTCTTCTATTTGTACTTTCCCTCCTACATTCTATAAGTAGGAGAAGAACCTCCAGTGTTAATGATGAATCGAATTGTAGGCAAGCGAATCTTGTGTTTTAGACTTTGTGTTGAACCCCTGAGAGCAACTTGTAGCAGAGGAATACAAAGAAGCAGGTTTCCGGAGAACTTTGTGTCACGGTGTACTGTGTTTCTTGCTTTTAAATCTTAGATCTTTTAAGTAAACTTTGTGTTATTTTAGATCTGGATCTAGAGTTGCCTTTGCTTTATAATTCTGTGTGTTCAAATCTATTAAGTTTCTTCTATGTGCATGCAATTAGCTCTGCTATCTACTAATTGGGATGCACATCTTCCTCATTTCTTCTCTGTAATTCCTTTACTTCCTTCTTCTATAATTTTCCTTTCTTAAACAGCTGCTTACTTGCTGCAGAACTTCTTAGTTATGGTTCATGAACTAAGTGGTTAAAGTAAAACCCCTGATAGATAAAAACACATTTTATTGACAAATCTGACACGGGAGCCTCACCGGTTAAATGAGGGAGATTTATCTCATGACCGCCTAGGTTTGATGCTATGCAGTAAAATCTAGCCAACAATATAGTCGTAGCATTTTGGGCCTTGGCTTATGTGATGAATAATTGGATTAATCATTAGTGGTTTCAATCTTCAAACTTTCAATTTTAAGTCTTAGGTTATTGAATTATTCTTTATTCATGTTATATTTGTAAAATTAATAAAATATATATATTTTTTATTAGCCGTCCCCTTGCCGTCCCCCCGTCCCGAAATTTTCAAAAAAATTGCCGTCCCGTTGTCCCGGAGTCTTAGGTAACTATGCCTTTGAATGACATTTGGGCCTATCGTTGTTCTGCTCGGGAGTTTTCTAAGTGACGGTTACACAATCGCTCGGCGGTTACGTAATCGCTTTCTCTTCACAGAGTGGGGATTACGCAACCATCGGTTGCAGAGGACCGACGGCAGTTGCGCAACCGCCACTATGTTTTTACCGGTAGTCCTGTCCCCAACAACGCCAAAACTCGAAAATCTCAACAGCAAAAATGTTGGACTTCCAAACAGCTTCCTGGTTCATCTTTCCATCCGTCCCTAGGCAAAGCAACTATAAATATGCATGCATTTGATCATTCAAGGCAAGTGTTTTGGGTGAATTCAAGTGTGAGCAAAGAGAGGAAGTTAAGAATGTTCTTGTTTTGTTCATGAGAAGAGCTGAGTTCTTGTTGAGAGTTGCAAAGCAAGTTATACAAGGAGGAGTTAGCATCTTTCTTAAAGGTCATTGTATGATAGTAAACTTGTATTATTTTGAGATTTGCATAGAGAAGGGAATCAATTGCTTACCCAACTAGAGTTTTTCCCACACCGGGTTTCTCCAAGATAAACTCTTGTGTCTCCTTATCTTGCAATTTCCTATTTTCAGTATTGTGTGGATGTTTCTTTCATAAACATGCTGGTTTTAATGAACTTAGTTAGATTCTTCATTCAATATCACTTAGACAAGATCGGTTCATTGTTTTAAAAGACAAGCTTACAGATCACATATATTATATTTTTCTTTTTTAACTAATTAGTAAGACTTCATTTCGACTATCATGTTAAAGAAAACCTTCCTACGCCGACAAATCTGTCATTGCTCAAAACCACTTCCTATAGCAAGACAGCTTTTCACAATACAAAGAAATAGCTTCTAAACAGATAAAGTAACATAATTAGTGTAGGAATAAATGAATAAGACTTCCCCTTTTTATAATTGTTTTGTATGGTTATCGGTCAGAATCGCTAACTAGTTTTGTAACCGTCTTTGCATAATAAATACCCGGACACACAACCCATTTGAACAGTGTGCATTCCGGTTTCTCTTCATTCCATCTTTGTACATTCTATTCTTTCTTTTTCCTCTCTCCGCATATTCTAACAGTGGTATCAGAGCGTGGGGCAAGCATAGAGAGGAAGTGAGATATTTTCGTGACAGTCCCATTAGGGCACGTGAAAGAAATCAAAACTTTTTCGTGAAGCTCGAAAACGAATCATAGACTTCTGCATTCATCTTTGTCATTACCAGCGATCTGAAGATAAAATAGAGGTCACACAGCATGGGATTGTCGTGTTCGAGCCAATGATGTGCTCAAGGGTAAAGTCATATCAAATACAGCCAATATAGCCATGGTTGAAGACCCACCGGATGCAGAAGGTAGTGAGGACAGTGACGAATACGTGCTATAAAGATGCTCTAAACTTTGAAGGCAAGAAAGGATACAAGGTAGATGAAGCTCAGTATGGATGGTTGCTCAGATAGTTTGGGAGACTGTGGATCTTGGGAATTATACCCTCATGAGGGTCATGAGACAACTTGATGGAGCTTGTGGATGGCTCAATATGGATGGTTGTCCAATAATTCGGGAGATCTGTGATTCGGGAGTTTGGGGAGGTGGAATCTGGGAACTCGGGAATTCAGCTCGGGAACTACACCTTTACGAAGGTTACGAAGCAGCTTGATGGAGCCCTACCTTATCATAGCATTGCTTTCAAAGTGAAAGTGTTTGAAGATAGCGTAGTTCTGTTTTGTTAGATTGTTTGTTTTTGAGTTATGTAGGGTAAGTCTTAAGAGGGGGTGTAGGAATAAATGAATAAGACTTCCCCTTTTATAATTGTTTTGTATGGTTATGCGGTTGTAACCGCTAACTAATTTTGTAACCGTCTTTGCATAATAAATACCCGGACACACAACCCATTTGAACAGTGTGCATTCCAGTTTCTCTTCATTCCATCTTTGTACATTCTATTCTTTCTTTTTCCTCTCTCCGCATATTCTAACAATTAGAACTAGAAGCATAATATCTAGTAAAGCATCAATTACACGAATTCATATGGAGTAACCTCCTTCATTTTACTTTGTACACGCACAATATGTACAGCCCCAAGGTATGTCAAAAGAAGTTCACCTAGCGATTACTATGAGCCTCTTGATTGCAGTATATAACAAATACAAGACCCATAGGAATGTTGAAGAGCTTGTCCATATAACAAAACATCATAAACATAAAGTAAATAGGGCAAATAAGGTCATAACCAGGATATAGCCTCATAAATAGAGAAACATACTCAATATCAGCCAAAGCATTAATGAGGTGAACACGAATAGCTGCTGGCATTTTTATATTAAAGATAAACCTGAAACCCACAAGAAAAATTATGTTAACAATAGGATTAGACTGAAGGACTACTTCATGATGCAAACCTTTTACAGACCAATGAATACTTATAAAACTTTACTCACATGGGTACTTCCCTTATAATATCAATAAGGGCCAGCCCTTTGGCAGTCTTCATCTCTGAGATGTCTTACAAAAGTTAAGCATAAATATTGAAGAAAGTGTGTTGAAGATTTAGAGAATAGAACCAAAAATTCCATGCAAGAGGTGTTAAGGTGGATACAAAGATGAGCATTTGCAAATGACTCGTTTAGTAACCAGAATGATATTTGTTCAATGTCTTTGGGCATTGGATTTCCAGTGCAAAGGTAGACGGCTTCTTCTGTTAGTCGAGGAGAAGCCATTTGTGCAGACTGCATATAAAAGGAAAGTTATCAGCTTTCAAAATTTTGAAGAAATGGTAATAAATAACTCAAAACAAAGTATCGCATTACTTTCATAACAACAATCAGGAAACGAGACTGACGATTAAGACGAATATAAGAAAGTGAGAATGCATATGGCAGCTCCATCCTAGTTGCAAAGTTTTCCATACTTATCTTCACGCCAAAAGACTGCTACGCATACCATTCAACAAAAACTCAAAAAAACCATGCTATCTTTTGACATTGTGGCAAGCAACGCCAACTTAAAGAGGAAACCATGAAATGAACCATTTCTAGCATAAAAGTTAAAGTTAGCACATGCATTTTAAATTTTTATAGAGATTAACATATTGTTGCCAGGAGACAGATATTGTACAGGTACAAGCCAACAGGGATGGATACCAGAACGCCATTTTGAGGAAAAAGGAGGCAAGTACTTGGAGACGGCAAAAATAATTTTCAATAGTATTACTTTTATTAACTTAACAAATATTTAAATTAAAAATAATCAAATAATTAAAAATTAGATATACAGATTTAAATACAATTTAAAAACCAATTAATAAAAAAATTAAAACAAAGTGTCCTAAAACTTTAATAGTTGTATATATATCTTTTACACCTAAAACTAATTAATAAAAAAATAAAATTTAAAATACAATCAAAATAAACTATAATTTAATAAATACATCTAGCATTTTATATTTTGATAGTCACATTTATACCTTTTAAGGGTAAAACTAAAAATACTAAAATTAAAATACAATCAAAATAATTAAATAAAAATATCCAATATTTTTATATTTTACACTTTTAGTTATAAATTTTAATTTCTAATTTAAAAATTGATCATCATAATGTATAAAATTATATAGACTTCTAAATCAAAATCAAAATGAAAATGGCAAATATTGCACGTATTGTACGCATTGGAGTGAAGAAGACAAATAGAACTGTCGTTGCATTTAAAGCACAATATTTTGAAGGGGTATTTTAGAACAATATGATGAATACCCGTCTAGCAGGTTGAAGGGCAAATATGAATAGATAGCTGCCATAAAAATTTAATCCAACCAGTCAATTTAGAAGTAGAACGGAAAACACATCCAGCCAAAACCCTAGCAGGAGATGCAGTCAATCAATTGCTCCACCAAACAATGTTTGTTCCAAAAAGTCAGATTCAAATGCTTGCCCCGTTTAGGGTTACCGTTCTGTTCTTTGTTTAATATTGACAGTTTTGCACATGCATGAGACACATTTTTGAGAGGAACACATAAAAAAACAGTGTGTGAACCCTAATGATGTCTCTGAGCATGACAGACACCCCTGTATGCGTCTCCGTGAAGGGGTTGGAGACACATCTCCCTACAACTATGGTCCATTGGTGAAGTTGTTAGGCTCTCAAAGAGCCCACCAGGGATCAATTCTTATCGAGTGCAAAGGCCCAAGGTGTCTTAATAAGGGATGAGGCCGGGATCGTGCCCCAAGCGAATTTGGCAGAATGGATACCCCTTAGACCTTGCATCTAAGCTAAAGAAGACTAGATTAAATCCAGACCTTCAACAAAAAAATATATTGAAGAAGATGGTCCGAGGTAGAATTTGTTGAGCCAAGAAGTGGAGTGTATCAACGTACTCTATGAAATTTATAAAGAGTACAAAGAGATGGGATATACACAATGGTTTAGTTAAATGAGGGCTTTAAAACGCCTCCTTTAATAAGATGGCAAAGAAAAGGTTGTCAAAAAAATCATGTAGAGCAACACAAATCTCCTAAGATATCATAATCAAGAACAAAAAGGGCATTAATCATGAACCAAGTGATCCAAGAGGATTCGTCACTTAGATCATTTGCGGTGCAAATTGTTGTTATGAATAAATGTATTGTTTTGTAAGTGAACTTGTTATGTTTATTCTCTTGTTGGCAATAGGTAGTGTTGTAATGCCTCTCTTTGGTTATGTTTGACTGCTAATGGTTGTGTTAACCAATAAAAATTGATTTTTGTCATAAAAGTAGAATGTTACATGTCTGGATAAGGGCATTGTGTAACGGGTACACTTTATACCAAACACTTGTATTTAGCACTACCTATGAAATGAAGTCATTACTCTCATGTTCTTCTATGTTATGTTTTGGTATGTATTTACTATCCTGCAATTGATGTTCCTTTGGTAGTGTAATTTGTATAACAAACATTCTAGCATCATTGCCTTTGTAAATGTCGGGTCGGTTAAATTTGGTTCAAATGTGAACGCGTCAATCAACAAAACTTATTGACAACAAAATGGGTCAGTCAATCCAAGAAGCAATTGACACTAATCAGCAAAGCAAAGACGAACTCGTGAGGGATTTCAATAACTTGTGAGATTTCTCTTAACGTGAGCACATCAAGTGAGAATCCGAGAGGAACCAAGTGTCGGCACATTCAATCGGGGCATGTTAGAAGATGTACACAAGGAAGAAATAAAGAGAAGGCAGATTGCACACTATGGAGATAGTGTGTCCGTCATTATATTATGAATGAAGTAGTTACAAAGCGGTTGATATAGTTACAACCATCTTTTAGTTAAATAACTAATGATGTCCTTATAAATAAGCCTTACATTCTAATAGGGCAACTTGGTGGTGACAACAGAAGTGGATTGATTGCTTGATCATTTACCCAAACTCTTTGTTAGTCACTATATTGTTTTGCAAGATTTTCATGCCGAAAGTGGCCATGAAATACAACAAAAAATATTACAATGGTATTTGGAGGTGTTGTCGTGAAGAGAAGAAAGATCCAAAGACTGACACTAAATTAGAAGGAATTAATGCCATTGAGCACAAACAAAGAAAGAAGAAGAAGACAACATGGTAGGGGAATGGACCAAAAATCTACCAGCCCTCAAGCAATAAAAGCAAAGACAAAGACTGCGAGAGGCGGCCACCTCTAGAAAACCCTTGAGGCAAGTACAAGACATTTGCAAAGTTAACGCTAAAGCATGGTCCGAAGATGGAGCCAAAACCAAGCCGTGGTTCAACCAAGATCAAAACACCATGCACCACTAACAAGCACCTAACCAATGGAGATTGCAAACCATTGCCCCTTATAGAGGGCATGAGTGTTGAACTTGCTAACTAGATATGGTTCAGAAGTCATGTAAAGAGTCCACAAAATCCAATAAAGATTCAATTGAACCCCTCCTTTCAAAAAAACGTTTTTATTCTAAGATGAAGTTCAATAACTTCTTCACAAAAGAACAATGACTCGCGTATGAGACAAATATCCATAGAATTGAAGATATGTTTATTAAATATACAAAGCCAAATACACAAAGGCAGCCCAAACAACAGTTTGAGGGAGTAGTACAAAAGGGGAACCTAACGATGATCAAGATAGTGTACGGATCACCGCTAAAGGAAGGGTCGAGTATAGGGGCATGTCCAATTGTGTTGCATTAGAAGCAATTGATGCCCACCGCCATGGAGAACTCCAGAAAAGTAGAAGTGGACAAAATTCACTAGTAACAGATTTGAAGATCCAATACAACAATGTAGGAGATTGCGAATGGGCAGACAGACAAGAGTCACTACTTGTGGCACTTTCCAACCACACTTCAAGGAATGGCTATTGATTTGTTCACAAATGCAATAAGTACTAATAAAGTAACATGCAAGAGAATGTGGAAAGTTTTCAATATGGAATTTAATCTCCTTAGAGATGACAATGAAATCGTCACTGCAATCTATAATGTCTGATAGGGTAAACATGAACGTATACAAGCCTACAATAGGAGGCTTAAAGAATTGCTTAATAAACTTGAAAAAGAACCAGTTGGCAGCTTGAATAAGATATGATTCGTTGAAGGATCATTACCCTCATCACGGATAAAGATGGTGTTGCCCTATCTTTGTCTTCAAAGGAAACATATAATTGAGTGATGGATATTGAAAGAGAGAAAAGAAACCCTATTGCCCAAGAAGATGAAGCAAAGATGATGACTCTAACTCCAGTTAAAGTAAATCGAGATCGGTTCAAACTCTTTGAAGGGCCATGCTCCAGATGATGAAGGAACTAAAAACGAAACCAAGGAAGAAGGAAAGGTCCTTTGGTGCACATACTACAAACAACAGATCATGCCACAGCCAACTTCTCAAAGAATATGCTTCCAAAATATACCAAGTTAGAGGCCATGCACTCAAATAATGCACACACAACCTTAAGAATAAGGGCGGCTAATTACTCTTCACTCAAGGAGAACCATTGACAGCACCCTGACAAAGCCTTAAAGAATAAGTGCACTTCTCTTGGCACATCCTTTGTCCAGTATCAAAACCAAATACAGGGAGATGCTAGAACAATACGGGTAAAAGCGATAGTCAGATCTAATAAGATGGCCAAGATCAAGAAATTGTATGATATCAAATGGTCAAAGGGTGGGGCCATTTTATAAGAATTGCCCTACCAATCAAAACAACAAAAGACTACTCCATAGATGGTGTAAGCCCAAAGACCATAACCATGGCAATTGTCCAAAGCAAGCAAACGTGGGCACAATTGATGTAACGAAGGACGAGATTAACACAATCAAGAGAGCCTAAGCAAAATAAGCTAATTACCCTAACACACTAACAATGAAAGAAATATTGGCCTAAGAAAAGTAGAAATTGAGAGACCAATGGTTGAAGAACAACAAATGTCGCATGAACATACAAGTACAAATACAAGTAAACTCGAGTCCGACAAAGCTTTGCAAGACTCGTCTTATAAACCACTCAAGTTGTGAATGTAGTTAATCTATTGTAAAGTATTCTGAAACTCAAGAATGTGTACCTACTGCCATACAAGACATTCGCCATGACATGAAGCATACAATGACACACCTACCGTCAACTAGTGTACAGTCAAGTGATGGGGATAGCAAGAAACAGAATAATAAAAAGCTAATTACCCTAACACACTAACGATGAAAGAAATATTGGCCTAAGAAAAGTAGAAATTGAGAGAACAATGGTTGAAGAACAACAAATGTCGCATGAACATACAAGTACAATTACAAGCAAACTCGCTGTCGATGAAGCTTTTTGCAAGACTCGTCTTGCAAACCACTCAAGCTGTGAATGTAGTTAATCTATTGTTAAGTATTCTAAAACTCAAGAACGTATAACTACTACCATATAAGACATTGGCCATGACATGAAGCATACAATGACACACCTACCGTCAACTAGTGTACAACCAAGTGATGGGGATAGCAAGAAATGGAATAATGAACCCATAGTCGACACCACATTATTAGGTGATCAAGTGATTGATCGAATGCTCCTAACAATGAATTTACCTCAATTGTCTCCGATTGTGCATATGGAGATCATACGGAGGAATTTATTGTTAATGGCAGTTCTAATGTGAATGCTCTTTAGAGAAGACTTGGAAAAGTCTTGGAAAGAGCACTATCTACCCCTAAATTTCCAATTGGTGGGAGCCAATCAAAATGGTCAAACGGTGCTAGGAGTTCTTATGGCTCAAAATGTAATTATTGGCACCCAATCCTTTAATTAAATTTTTAGTCATCTCATTGGGAAAGAAGTCGATAACACCCAAAGTCGACCATAACTAGAAAAATAATCAGCTCTCCATTCAAAATAAAAGTTGGAAGTATATCATAGATTTGAAGAATGAAGCAATCAATGAGCAAGCAATCTCACCAACTTCGCCGAATTCATACTCTGTAGAAGAACACTATAAACAAAAACCATGTACGATGGAACAAAATAATGAAGGGATCTTTGAATTGAAATCATGCTCCAAAGATGAGACAAATTACCTCAATGGTCTTTTTAATTGGTAGATGAAAGACTATGAGGTGTTTCAAATTAGTTGTAATTTTGTTGAGATCATGGGGAGGTAAGATGCTGAAGACTTGAAGCAAGATGATCATAAGATGAAGTTGATAATGCTTTATCCTTCAAGCCAACATCTAAGCACTATAATGACCAAAAATTGAAGTCAATGATGCCAAATTCTTTTAATCCATCATCCTCAAGCGAATTAATGCCCAAAGATCACTAAATGCGACATTAAATGATATGAAAATTAAATTGACTCACTTAACAATTTTATTGTTTTCGAATACTTTAAAAAGATCTCAATTTTTCCGGTAAACGATTACAAATTGGCTTAAAACTTTAAAAATAGTATTTAAAGCTGATAAACAACGAGCAAATAAGGGAAATAAAGAATAACAAAGAAGGCTCCAAAAACCGTGTCATACGACTTCTAGAAGAGCAGTACCACGTCATACGATCTAGAAGCATCGTACGGTATCTCTTAACACTCTCCCACTTGAAGTTAATTTTGTCTTGTGCTGCTAACCTTTGTACCTGAGAGACCACTTCTCATGTTGCTTATCATCAAATTATTTGCATTCCGATAGAAGTTTTGCACCAAATGAACTTCTCTCTTGCAATCAGCTTTGTCAACAAGTCTGAAGAGTCGTTATCAGTATGGACTTTCCTCAATAAGATTTGTCCTTCTTCCACTACATCATACACAAAATGATATTGCACGGCTATGTGTTTTGTCCTGACATGAAATGTTGGGTTCCTTGCTAAGTGCAAGGCACTTCAACTGTCGCAATGCAAAACAAAATTGTTCAGATTGACTTGCAGCTCTACCAGTAATTTGTCCGGCCATATTGCTTCCTTACAAGCTTGCATTGCTGCCATATATTATGCCTCTGTGATTGATAATGCCACTACTAACTGCAGCTTTGATATCCAGCTGATTGCATCACCTCCAAGCATGAATACGTACCCTATAGTAGATTTGTGTCTATCCATATCGCCACTAAAATTGTAATCCACAGAATCCTGTCACTTGAAGATCTGTCGAGCTATAACAAATAGAGGCATCTGACATGCCCTCAAATAACGAAGTATCCACTTCACAGCAGTCCAATGATCACAACCAGGATTGACATGAACCGACTAACTACTCCCACTGCTTGGGCAATGTCTGGTCTAGTGCACACCATAGCAAACATAAGGCTGGCTACTGCTAATGAGTACAGTACATGAGACATTTGTGCCTTCTCTGCTTTGTTGCTAGGAATCTGCTCCGAAGACGACTTCATGTGTGTCGGAAATGGGGTACTAACTGGCTGAGCATTTTGCATGTTGAAACGCTGCAGAACCTTCTCCATATATGTCTTTTGTGAAAGCCATATTTTGCTGTTCTTCTCCATATATGTCTCTTTGTATCCTCATCCCCAGAAGCTGGTTTGCAACACCTAAATCCTTTACTTCAAACATCCTAGCCAACTGAGCTTTAAGTTTGACAATTCAGTCCATGTTGGGGCCTGCAACCAACATGTCGAGTTTGATGAGGTAGTGGACGAACGCAAGGTAAAGATCGTGCGCACAAACTTGAAAGGACATGCAACGTTGTGGTGGAAAGAAGTTTAGTTGGAGTGCAATACCAAGGCTAAAGACAAAATCACCCTTTGGAAGTGGATGGTTGCATGAAGCTAAAGGGGAAATTTTTGCTTGGTGATTACTAATTGAATCTATTGAAATGGTTGCAAATTTCAAATTTTGCAACAAAATGAGTTAGGTGCGAAAGAGTACATAAAGGAATTTTACAAGATCACAATTCGAGTTGGTCATTATGAGATGGATCAAGAGAAGGGTGTAGTGTATCAATGGGCTACAATGGGTGATCCGAGATGAGATCAACATAGTGAAGATGCAGGTAATGAAAGAAGCATATCAATATGCCTTGAGAGCAGAGGAGAAGAAGTTGGTGCATAAACAAAATGTTTTGAAAGCCAAAGAAAAGCAACGACATGTGAGCAAGAGAATGATGAAGGAACAAGCAATGCACAAGGTCAACAAGCTAGAGGAAGAATCACTTCCACAAGAGGGAGAGGTCAAGGTGGAAAATTAAGAGGCACATGCTTTCGGTGCAAAGAAGTTGAGCATCGCGCATATGAGTGTCCTTCCCATGGTCATGGCGAGAAGAGAGAAAGCAATGGAAGTGCACAAGTTGTTCAAGCAAAAGAAGAGCCAACGAAAACCAATATAATTGAAACTGAGCAAAGAGAAATGTTATTAGCAATGAGGACAATCTTGAAAGTTGCGGGAAAAGGGGAGTTGTGGAAAAGGCAAAATATTTTCCGAAAAGATGCAAAGACGAGGTAAATGTTGCATAGTGGCGATCGATAGGAAAGCGCACAAATAATTTGGTATCTACAAAGGTGATGAGGGATTGAATTGAAGCACTAACTACATCCAAATCCTTATAGAGTGACATGGTTGATAGAGGGACAAGTTGGCATTGTGCGAGAACAATGCAAAGTAGAGATAAATATTGACGATTCACAAAGAAAAGTTTGTGTAATATATTACCAAAAGTTGCACACCTTGATTTGTTTGGGGTTCGTGGCAATTTGGTCGAGATGTATGATGGAAGAGTCAATACAATGAGAGTGCAAAAGGATGGATAGATTCACATTGCTAAGGGAAGAAGATAAAGTGGTTCACCAAAGTCATTTGGTTGTGCACAAAAGGGAGCAAATCCTATAGGATAAAGAGAGCAGAGCATGTGTGGCATCGCACGTAAGCATCAGCACGAGAAGAGTGTGCAGAGTGTGCGCAAAAATGCAGAGGGGCACAACACAAAGGCACAAACAAAAGGTGATGATGTTGGATATTCAAGAAGAAAAGATGAGAAGGAAACGGACGCCCTACATAATACTTGGTTCACCCGACGAGTGCAAGAACAGGGGATGCAAATGTACCAAATTGGTTTTGGTGGAGGAGATCGGGCCCACACCCAACTATTGCCTATAGTTGGAAAACCAGAGTACACAATGGCATAGGCATGTCAAGGCCTTATAAAAATATCATAAAAGTGGTTCTACCACTCAACCGAGTGTGTCAACACCTAGTTTACACATTTTCTTACCTAGGGTGTATGATTCATGAACATTTGGGTTCACATGCAATCTTCCACCAACCAAAAATAGTTTAAGAGTAGATTTTTATGTTTGTACATATCTATGCGCAACATTAGCAAATTGCTCTAAAAATGTTCCTGATATTTCACAAACACCGATCACAAATAAGTCCTCAAAAGTTGGCAAAAACAAATATTCGTTGGCACATACCAAAATGATGAATTTACAATCAATGAGATCTTGCAAAACAAGAACGCTCACTAAGCATCGCAACACCTACATGTTATGCCTACATGATCAACAGACTTCAAAAGAACGCTCACTAAGCATCGCAACACCTACATGTTATGCCTACACACTTCAAAAGATGGCACAAGGCTTGTGAACCTCGCACAAGACCAAAATGTTGTGCATACAATCGAAGTATGGCACGTAACAAGGAAACCTTCAAAACATGCACAAAGAACACGTGATGCAATCACAAAGGCTCGTGTTATAAGCGAGACTCGTCTTAATACAACACATCTCGCCTAAGTCACGCATTCGAATTCGTGTTCGAATTCGCCGATGATTAAATTCGTGAAAAATTCGCTGGTAAAAAAATCAGCGATTAAATTCGTGATTAAATTCGACTATGAGAAATATACATTTTTATTAAATATATAAAAACAAAAGATAAATTCACATTTCAAAAGAGAGATAATATCACATTTCATTGATTTCATAAGTAGCTATTACAATAATGTGATTGAAAGCAAAAACTTCAAAAAACATGTGCTCGCAGCTGCATACTAATATTCGAAATGTTGTCAAAAAGTGATGGATCAAAGTCTCAAACTTCCCTATCTAGTATGGGCTAAGTTCTACTTATTACATCAAAAAGCTCTAAATCATCTAGAGCACTTGGCTCAATCTCATCATCACTAGAAACATCATCATTACCAACATCACTAGATTCACCCTCATGTCTATCAGCATCACCAACAAAATCAAGATCATCTTCATTGTCTTGTAGGACATCCTGAAGCTTTTTTTCTTTGAAGTGCATGCATCTTTTGCCACTTTTTTCATAGTCAATCGCAAATTACTGCGAACATAAACAAGGTCCCCCAGTTTTCCTGATAACAACCTATTCCTTTTTTTTTATTGAACATGGTCAAAGCTGCTCCAATTCCTCTCACATGTTGATGCACTTACCCCTTGACTCAAGACTCGAATTGCAAAATGTTGTAGTTCAGGGGTATCTGCTCCATAGAATCTCCACCATTCATCACCATCCATGTCTTCCCTGTCATCTATTGTTGATTGGGTTCCAAACAACCCATCCCCTCTCCTGTATGCTCTAAGTTGCTCTCTGGTTTTCTTTGCAACATCTCGATCTGGAACAAGCTTTTCAATGGCTGCATAAATCCCGCTCATCACTTCACGGTCACTTTCTCTTTCAATGTGATAGAGTGTCGGCTCCAAATAGCATGTTGTTGCATGCAAATGAGTATGCATCATCCTCCATCTTCCATCACAAATATCCCATATCTCACTATATTTTGCTTCCACATTATTGAATGCCTTCTGGATGTCTTCTTTACAACGGTCCATGCCCTCATAAACCATGCCCATACAAGGGGTATCGCCATCAACCATGCGGAGCATACGAACAATGGGTGCACACATTTTTAAGACCTTGGCTGCATTTTCCCAAAAGTTAGAGCTCAAAATGATTTGCTCCACCTGTTTACCTTTAGATTCTTTTGCAAGAACTGAATCTTCCCACTCTTTGCTACAAACAACAGTTCGAAGGGCTCCTTTCTGCTCAACAACTCTTTTCAAAGTGATATAGAAGGAGGCAAATCTTGTGTCACATGGCTTCAACAACTCCTTAGATGCATGCCTCCTATAGATACTCAATGTGAGGCGATGGTTTCTAATAAAATTAGCAATTGTTCTTCCTCTTTGAACTGCTTCATGTACCCAAGGGAATTTGGCTAAGTCGTGGAGTAGTAAATCAATACAGTGGGCTGCACAAGGACTCCAATATATATGTGGGTACTTCTCTTCTATCAATTTCCCAGCTCCCACACAATTGCTAGCATTATCAGTCACAACTTGAACTACACTTTCTACACCCACTTCAAGAATTGCTTCATCCAAAATGTTGAAGACATACTCTGAAGTTTTCTTGTGTTCCATGGTGTCAATAACTTTTAGAAATACAACACCTTTAGGGCAATAAACAAGCACATTGATGAGGGGTCTTTGACACATGTCTGACCAACCATCACTCAAAATGGTGCAACCTGTTAACTTCCAAGAGTCTTTAATATCTGCCAATTTTTCAGTGACCCTATTTTTTGACCTCTTCAAAAGTGTAGTCCTCAAAGCCTCTGACCCTGGAGTTGTATAACCTTTTCCAAATTTAATGGATTGTTGAACTGCATTTCTTAAAATAAGGACTCCTGGCAACATAAAATGGAATGGCAGATTCATAAAAGAAATCAGCCCATGCATCATCAACTTGCTCTTTTTCAACAGGTTTCCAAAAGCTATTCAGTGTCGCTGCCCCAGTACTAGATGTTGGCATTACAGAGCTTGTGGACATGGTGGAGGAGAAAGAAGTATTTGGCACTCTGGGCCTAGAAAGCTCGCCTTGAATTCGTTGTTTTTTTGCGCCCTTTGCTGATTTACAACTAATGAATGCTTGTAGTCTTTCTCCAACTCTGCTTTTATTTCAGGAGTGACATTCCGACATTCTTCAACACCGCCTCCTTGACCACCCGGTATGCCAAGAAGGTGGTCCATTACTCTTGTCAATGTCCCACTAAAAGAATGCTGACATAAAGTGCACGTGAGATTGTTTGTCCGACCCTCACGGCTCATGTATTTCCATCCCGCTGCATTTGATTTTGGAGGCGCCATACCAATATAACAACCTGCATTTTTTGAAAAAAATAAACAAAGAATTAGAAAAAATAAAAATTTAAAAAATCAAATCATACAAAAATTATTATCATGTATTTAATTTAAATGTATGATAATAATAATTATCGGATAATTATTATTATCATACATTTCAATCTTTGATTTAAAATATATATAAATACCTTCAATTTAAGGATATAAAATATTAATTTTTTATAAAATACATTATATAACATAATGATATAAAATATATTATATATTTTTTTTTTTTTATCGATCTAATATATAATTTTTATAAAATAAATTATATATTTAATGATAATTTATATAATAAAATACATTATATTAATATATATTTTATTATATAATTTTAGATGTTACTATATTTTATAAAATTTTATATATATATTAGAAATTAATAAATAGATAAGTATTTAAGTTTAGAATAGTTTAAAATTATTAAAACTTTAAACTTTAAAGAAAACCCGTAAGTGTAACCATTCAAATAATCAAATTTAATATATTTTTTTATTCATAAAAAAGTTTAATATATTAAAACGTTAAACTTTTAAAACTTAAGACATTAATTTTTTAACCTAAATTAATATACTAACCTATCTTTGAACCTAACCGACACTATTAAATTAATTTAATTTATGTGTAACCTAATTTTTTAAAACTTTAGACCTATGTTTGTTTATAAAAACAAATCAAATAAAAATAAGTTATAAAGTCAACCTCCCTATGAATCTCCCGCAACGATTCATGAATGGACAATGGTGGACGGCGGACGCAAATGCTCAAGTCTCTCCAAAGAATGGCCAATGGTTTTAGCAACACAACATCAACCTCCTCAAATGCAAAGGCTTCCAATGCAGACGCAAACGCAGATGGACGAAATGCGAGATGCAAATGCAGGCTCGAGTTCAAATGTAGGCTTCCAACCTAGAACAATGGCGAACGCAAATGCGAGGCTCGAGTTCAACAGGCTCTGGAGGTGTGAAGATTATTATCTTGTGCAGGAGATTTTATAGGACAATAACGATGCAGAAACCCTAAAACGCGGGACGGAAAACCCTAAAATCGAACTTCAAAATTTTTAGAGTATTTTCAATGCTTTTCAAGCACGATTTTCAACGCATTTAATTGACCTTGTTAAAATCCGGCGAATTTCAATTTTATTCCTTGTAGTTAGCCGAATGCGGCAACTTAGCATCTCGCCTACAAAACTATGAGGTAATTGGGAATTCCGTGTAAAGAGTACTTGAAGACATGGTGTGCATAGACATCATGTGCAATAGCATGCAAGGTTCTTAGAGAGCACATATGGCAGAATTTGGCAACATCAAGATTACAACCCAAAGCCGACAACGACGCACCTAATTTCAAATATTGCAATTGCAAAACCAACTTATGTTTGCATCGAGTTGTGCTATGTTATGGGTCCTTTGAGCCTTATTCTTCATTTAATGTTTGCAATGCATTTTGATTTAATATGTTTATGAGTAGGATGTAGCTGAGCCTATCATTATAAGTAACTGATCATGTATCTATATAAACACATCACTACACTTGAGAGAGGAATTCAGAAATCCTAGGAGGAAATAGTCTAAAGTGTGGTTGCGAGGACTACTGCGATTACAGATCTATGCACACCTTTGGGGTTGGGATGATAGGTCTGAATCACTTGCGGTAACACTGCTGTGTTAAATTGTTTGTAAGCCTATGGGCATTGTGTGTTGTTGTAAGCTAGATTTGTAAAAGTGTATAAGGTTGTATGTGTAATTTCAATTGTTGATGAATAAAATAGTTGTTGCTGTAATTCTACTACGTATGGGTGTTGTTTGATAAGGGTGCATGGTCTAAGGCATCCCTCCATTGGGACCCCTAAGCATGACTGCATCAGAACGCCAAGAGAAATATGTCTTGTAAAGTGTGTGAATGACTTATGTCAGTTAACTCTTCCTCTTCACTGAGTGTTGTAATCACTCCAGCTATTAAAAGATGAACCGGTCTAGAGGTTATACAGTCATTTTAAGCAAGGAATCTTGTTGTGTCTTAAAATAAAGGTCTGGAATATCTGTTTTTTTAAATGTTTTATTGTTTTGGGGTTGTTGAAAGGGTGATCTGCAGATGGGGAAGTGGTGTCGGTGCTGGTTATGAATAGTGTCTAGAACTGGTGTGGGAGAGGCTTGGCTCGTCTAAGGAGTATCACCCATGTTCTCTGCAAATTCGTAAATACTTATTTGAAGACTGGAAGAAGGAAGATTGAAGATCCCTAGCAAAACAGGGAAAATCTGAAGTAAATAAAAGTATAAACACGAACCATTACCTAGACTTTATTGCTACCTTGGAATCGAGTGTATCAAAAGAAAAGTTTCCAGATTACCTGTGTATATTTAAAAACAACAATCCACATTTAATCCTGAAATCTATATTACCAATGATTACCTGTGGAAACCAAAAAAAGCAATAACTGGTAATCTTTACAAATGGAAGCAAACCAAGGCATGTATGATTAAGCAAGCTCTTTCTTATCCCTTTAAGATGAGTAAATCTGATTACTAAATGCAATTAATTTAACTTTCTGGTAAAAAAATAACACAACTGCATGGCGGCAACAAACAAGGAAAGGTTCCAGAACAAAAGAATGAAAAAAATTATATTAATGTCCACAAATGACCAAAAGTAGGTCAATGGGACTCGAGGATACAACAGTTAACAATAGAAAGTTCTAGGAAGAGAGAATCCTAGAAGCAAAATAACAAAAATATAAAACACAAATAAAGTAGCATGCCACTAACACAATGGTAATGAAATCAATACAAATAGCAATGAAGGGCGAACAAGAGCCCCTAAAGCATGTGCCAATGAAGACTGGAAGGAAATCTCATCGACTATCTCAGAGAATCCACAAGACCCTGCCTTACAAAATAAGTAAGCTTCTCTTTCTATGGTGCATCCAAAGGCAATCCTGGCTAAGCTGGAGGAGGTTAGTTTTTCTTTTCAGCACTAGAAAAGATAGATTACACAGAATATGGAAAAGATAATACAGCCAATATTGGGGTGTAACGTTATTTCTGCACTTTTTAGCAAATATTCTCGTGGCATTATAACATATGGGCAACTTCATGTTCATAATTAACTAGGAGGAAAACAAATGGAAAGGAAAAAGACACTTACATCTTGGATACAAAGAGATAAACAAGAAACTTAAAAAATTCAAAAAGCGATCTAAGAAGCATATGAAGGAACATTCGAATCAAAACAGCAATAAAAGGAAAACAGTTAATTAATATTGCAGATGGAAAAGTAGAATCAAAAAACAACTTGTCTAAGAACCTCTAAATTATAACAACACAGATATGAGTACAGGAAACAAACATTCTGGGAGGCTACACAATACTATATGGTGCAGATATATGTGTGGGGGTGTGTGCACATTAAAACTAAATATATCTCAATATGTCCCATATATGTCGCGACATATGCAGTACATGCAGCCTGGACATGGCAGGGTCCTTTTGGGGTCATATCCAGGCCGTACATATGCCCTGACCATATTGAATATGCCAAATATGTGATACAACAGCTTCCCAGGTATAGCCAATAATTTAGAAAGCTCAATCATACTACGCCTCGTATTATTTGTACTTGAAATTCAATAGGAACAGATTTGTTAAAGCAAAATAAGATAAATTTCAAACATTTATTATTGAAATTAACCATTTCTTTAGTTTATCAACCAGCTTCAAGCAACAAAAATAAAGAATGTGTCAAAAAAATCTAAGAAACCAGGCAAAACAAGCATTAGAACCTGCAAAATGTTCAGAGCTTTTCTCATGTCACCACTACTGAGTCTAACTATTGCTGACAAGCCGCCCTCTGTGACATCAAGCCTAGAGCAACATCAAAGAAAAACACAAAAAGGAAAATCAATTACTGTTAGCATCATGGAAATAAAGAGAATAGTTAACATATTTTTCCATATAAAATACAATTTTTCCACAGCACTGTAATGTAACCATAAATTTGGAAACAAGATAATTGCTTAGAACTCTTTTCATAGGCATTGAAAACAATGTGTAGAAGCATGTTTGAAGAGTGTGTAACGCATATGACATGCGTTATAAACCTAAATAAATATATCAGAAAACTAAATAAACTATTGGATGATAGAAATCATATGGATGATAGAAATCATATAAATGTACAAAACAATGTCATGAAAAAGCATCCCCTCAAATTTTGACAAATATTATTATTTTCCTTTGATCCTCTGCCAGTAAGGTCAAAGCCTATAATTCTCTACCACCTCGACTGTCTAATTCGCAAATGTCTTTTACCACTAGGAAAAGCCACCATTCGGCATTTCTTCCAACTATCCACTTCATCTCTACATTTTTCACGTCACCAAAATACTTCTACCAACCTGTAAATATTATGTGTTTTCACTAATATTCTTTTCAATCTGCAACCATAAGTCATGTTTCTTTATTCTATGTTTTATCCCCTTAGAATGTCCTTTGTTCCCTATAGTTTGTCAGTATGTCTGGTGTCTCATCCTCCTGATCTCCTCTACATGTTTCCACGCTACATTTTCTTTTTAAAATAACGGCCAAATTATATTAGAAAGGAGATATAAGTACAATGTCAAACCCATCTACAATCAAAACCAAATGGTAAAATGGGAGCTTATGTTAGCAGGATCCTTCATCAGCTTCATACAAGTATCTGTGTATACCGCAGAGGAGCCAAACATACTGCAGGATCAGTAATGGTGATAGATAGACCAAGCAGAGCAGTGGCACTCTAAAATCCATGTGGCATCATATGGGCTTTCACAGCATGATACATATACTTGAATGAAGAACATGTCCAAGAGACATGTCCCTTGGTATTGTGTTGTATTGTATTGAGCATGATATATGCTGTGGAAATATGTATCGTAAGAGGTACAATAAGAAAAGAGTGTAGAGACTTGAGTAGTAGTTAAAGAGACATATGGCGGCTTGTAATAGACATTGACAATGAATGTTTAAAGTGTCAGGAAATGCTGGCATACAGTATTATATGGATGTGAATTTAGGGATGGAATAGAGTTTAAAACATCTTTATAAGTATTATTCTCTGTGTAGCAACAGAGCTAACCACGAGCTGTGAATCCTATTAAGTTCGTATACATGCAACCAATTTTTGTCAACATTTGGTGGCATCACCCACACAATGGCTAACGTGTGCCCAAAGGAGTACCCATTGCACTTTTGGAAACTCGCACAAAGGGAATTGAAAGATTGGTGGGAGATTAAGCAAAAGAAAAAAATTGGTGCCGAATCTAAAACAATGGGTGTTATTCAGAGGTCAAAACATATTCTTCAGAGAACAAGACGAGGAGTTATAGTGTAATTTCCCAAAATCGCTTAAAGAAACCTATTGTGTGGAATCTTAAGAGGGTACAAGAGCTTGAACCAATTGATAAACTTTACACAAGGGCCATAGATTACTGGTTCAAGAAAACTTCAGACTTGTTTGTTATAACTTGGGCTATCCAAGGGTGGATAAATTTTGATGCCAAGAAAGCTGAATTTTGGACCACACTATTCAAGGATGCCCATACGATCCATAGGGATCCAAAAGGACTCTACTTCATCATGATCAGTCAGCACGAATAAAATAAAATAAATATGAAAACGAACAGCCTCAAAATTTGAAGGGTTGTACGTGTCTCTCCCCTTCTCTGAACCTTTCCCATTCTCCAGTGCACGGGAGGACATGAGAAAGGCTATAAATATGTGTTTGTAAAAGAGAAGAAGATCATCGAAGCATGAAAGCAAGTGAGCAAGAAGTTCTTAGTGCTGGAATTGGGTTTTGTAGAAGAAAGGAGTGTTGAGACAGAGCAAGCAAGTAATTGGGAGGAAGTGTGAGATATTATCTACTTCTCTTTCATACTTATTGTAATTTCTGTACTTATTGTTTTGAATTGGCCAATAAAAGTGGGAAGAAAGAGCAATTGCCCTTCCCGACTGGTTTTTCCTCCTCTGGAGGTTTTCCAGATAAAACTTGTTGGTGGTTGTGAGCTTATATCTTTTCCTTTCCTGCAATTGTTGATTCTAAGTACAAGTAAAATTCATTCACTAGTTATCTCTGTCATTTTCTAATAGAAAGTAGAACAACAGCGTTTAATTTGTGATTTTGTGGATAATTCCAAAGTTGAAGAGTTTACAGATCACCATAGGTATTCATGTGCCCATAGGTAATCACTAGTATTGGTTGAATTAAGGTGGCCTATTGTTAGAAGACGTGAATAAAGAAATAATGAAGAAGGATCGGAATGCACATCTTGTAGGTTGTGTGTCCGCCATTTTATTATGTAACAGGCAATTACAAAATGGTTAAAGTGGTTACAACCATTCATTAGTTAATACATAACTAATAATGACTTACTAATAGATAATAAGTCGTATATTCTTATACCCCCTCTTAAGGCTTACACTACAGAAAGCAAAAAAAGACATACTGATAGAAGATTAAAATAATAGAGCTAAATGGAGTCACGCATTCTTTAGAAGCTCTCATTGAAAATAGTTCTTTGACCGGGTAGAACTCCAAGTTGTCTCATAACCTTCATAAAGGTGTAGTTCATGAGTCGAATTCCATAGTTCCCGAATTCCACCTCCCCAAACTATAAATTACGAACCTCCCGAGTTATTGGACAACCATCCATGTTGAACTACATCCACAGTGCTCCATAAAGTTGTCTCATGACCCTTGTAAGGGTATAATTCTCAAGATTTGCAAACTCCTGAACTAGCTAGGCAGCTATCCATGTTGAGCTTCTTCTACACTAGATCCCTTTTTGTCTTCAAAGTGTGAGCTAATTTAAAATATGTATTCTTCATTAGCAAATTTTCCACCCATTTGTTTTGTCTTTGAGCTTTCCCTTGAGAACATCATTGGCTTGAATGTTATAATTCCACGCTCTTGTAGGTGGCTTCTTGGTCCCATTTACTAATCCCCACCAATTTTTATTTGCCAGCTTGCATTTGTATTTTTACTTTCCAAGCATGAAAGTTAAGGCCGAGTATTTTTCCAATAGAATTTCCATTCTCAAAAATAATACCTTCGAGGTCTATATAGCAATTTCAACCCGAAAAATGGACTCAAGGTCTTGGGCTATTGGTGAGTTACAAGTAGTTTGTAATCATCAACCCAAGTTCCATTCCCATTGAGTCCATTGGACACTTTCAATAAGTGGCCATGGAGACACCTTGAGGTAGGGGTCGAACTTCTCCATGTGGACCAAGAGGAACACAACAGGGTTCTCCCGATGCGGATCGCTCGACAAACATTAAGGACCCAAGCCCACTCCCATGTCCCACTTACAAAAATTGCTCCTCCACCACTCCAGCTTCATATCTCCGATATAATTAAAGCGTTTAGCATCCAAAGTTTTGTCAATGAGGTGGGGGTGAGTTGGTTGGGTCATTTGAATGTTACCTAGCCCACCAAGGTTCGACTCCCACCGGGACGTTGGGGACCCAGGGCACCCAATCGAGTCCTAAGCTAGTTATCACTCCGAAGAATGAAAAGTGAACCAAAGCGAAAGGGACGCTTCAACACTTGTTTACCAATAAAAAAATCAACACGAAAACTAATGCGTAAAACTATAAGTATCAGATGTGGGTTTTTACCGAAAATCAATGTAAATAATTTTAAATGTCTAAGTTTTGATAATGCGGAAAAATATAACAGAAAAAGATGTGTAATGCTCGACTATCTATCTCGAACTTCAAATACCTTTAATTCTTCTTGAGCAAAATTCTCAAGCAAAAGAATGGCAATTTGCCCTTCCGTTTGTAAAAACGCTTATTTTGTGCCCTATAATACCAACAATTTTTACTATCATTGGTATTTTTATCTTTCGCATTGAAAATGCCCTCACGACTTCCTAAATCACTATTTACAACCTATGTATCAATGGTGATTAGTTGTATGTGATTTTCCCTTTGAATGGCCTTTAATAATCACGATAGGCAAAAATACAAAAATGCCCTAACCGAAATAATTGTTATTCTTTTTCTTTTATGTTGAGTTTTGTGCCCCAATTTGTAGATAGGATTTGCGGCAGTGATTCACAATGTAGTATCCATGCGATGTGGAATTATAGCTTGTTTGTTCTTCTCGACCTCGTTTCAAAATTTTTCACGCCTTACGACCACCTTCACAAGTTCAAGACTATGTATCTTCTCGTGCCCTCGTACACAACACTCGATACAAGCATTTACAATCCCGAAACTCGCAATCGAGATTCACAAATTTGTAACTCTTGATTCTGAAATCTTCCTTCGCAATCTCCTCTCTCGACAATCTAAGCTTCCTCAAAATTTGAACCCTTCGAATACAAATGGCTCGATACCAATGTTAGAAGACGTGAATAGAGAAATAATGAAGGATCAATGCATAAGCATGATCACAAACCGACCCCAATCTATCCCCCCGATCTACATCTCATAATTTATCACAAATCTCGTGTACATGACTAGAGAATCGACCCATAAAAGCGCCCCCACCCTCCTTAATGTTTGTACACAAAGTGTTTGTAATGTTCGTAATGTTTGTAATGCTTGCATGTAATGTTTGTACACAATGTTTGCCAAACCAATATAGAGTATGGGTTGGAGTATAGAGCTCTAGATATATGGGTCGAAAGAAAGGTTTGAAGCCCTGGTTTGATCAAGGCCTAGCCAAGAGATAGACAGGATACGACTCTAGATGGATAGATGTATAGGCTACTCGACAAACATATGGGTTCCCAAATAAGCATAGGGGTTCTCCCAAAAGCATAGGGGTCTCCAAATAAGCATGGGAGTTTTCCCAAATCAGGTAGGAAAGCCCCAAAACATGACGCCCCACCGCCCCAATGGATATATAGGCTCTGACAGACAGAGGAGGAGCATAGGATTCTACACGATAGAGGAGCATAGGGTTCTGCATGATAGAAAAGCATCACATCGACAAATTGAGGAGCATTGGATTCTAGGCGATAGAGGAGCATAGTGGCATGCTTGCCCGTAGGTAAGATAAGATAATTATATCAAATGTCCAACAAGTGACCACAAAAACAGTCAATGGGACTCGCACTATACAAAGCGAAGCGTAAGCAACAAGGAAAACCCAAAAGAGTCTCTCTCAAAACAACAAAAGACGAAGAATGAGAGTACAAAGAAGGAGAGGAGGTGAGGAGAAAAGCCTCGACAACAACGCTCATGATCATGCGCCAAGGTCAGCCGGAAAGAATCTGGTGATGTGCTTTGATGTCTGGTGTTAGGGACTGGAAGTTGTCTGAGACGCCTATGATCCGTGGAATGTCGAGCTCTCTGGGTGAACCTAGTGGTTTGTTGCCTATAAGAGGGGGCCCTTGGCCGTGTCTGAGTCCGGATATCTCTGGTCTGGAAGAAGCTCCTCTAGTCCTGACAGATCTAATCTGAGGATCTCCACTAGGATCAAGTCCCCGCTTGGTGCCCCTCTCACCCGGGAGCACAACAAAGAAAGATGTGATCCGTCGAGTAGTAGTCTCCTGGAAGGAGGATGGAGGACCCCGTCACGGAGCTTAAGAGCTTCCTGTAAATAGAGAGCAAGACACCTTTGATCATAATACCTGAAGAAGGTCGTGAACGTTGGACGTTCACGGAATAGACAATGAAACCTCCCTCTGATCTCATAGTAGATGGGGCATCGGAAAATGAAGTGTTCCTCTGTCTCAATCTCCTGAGGGAGCAAAGCTGGCAGATCCTCTCGACCGATCCAACTGGTGATCGCTCTCAACCTCGAAGCCTGTGGGAGCCAACTCTGAACTGGCCTAGGGATATGCGAAGAGCATGCATCCAATGACGAGAGATATAGGTGGGCCGAATGATGAGTCCATTGTTGACTTCAAGGAAGTGATTGGCGTAGAAGGCCATCTTCGGGCATAGCTCATCCCGGGGGTTGGTCCAAGTAATCTGAATGAACTGTCTGTATATGTCGTCTCTGATGATTCTGTGCAGGTCTTGCGTGCTCGGAAGGAGGTGAGCAAGAGCATCCATGGAGTACCTAAAGGGGGAGACGGTCCATGTTGATCCCAAGAGATCCAAGGAGATGAGAGGCCCCAACATACCAACACCGAACATGGCCACTACAATTAGAAAGAGCAATGGCCTCAGAAGAACGGTAGGCAAGGTAGATGTATCTATCTCTTCCTGTGGAAGAATCAAAAAGTCCCTGGATGCGGTGCAAGAGTGAGACGAGACCAAAGATGACCTCTAGTCTGAAAGGGCGAGCCCCAAACTCGGCAAGGATGATATTATGAGGAACAGTCTCTTTACATCTGATGATCCATCTAAGAAAAAGGATCTGAACTCGCTTAATAGAGGCCCAATCCGACTCGAGCAGGGAGGGACTCCAAATCTCAGAACCATAGAGAATCGTGGGTCTCACAAGAGATTCTCGAGAGAGACATCTTGGACAACATGTCCTGAAAGTGGTGGCGGAAGCAGTGTCTCTCCAAGATCGCAAGGGAACCATACCCCTTGTTGATGCGGGGTTGAATAGTTGGGCATAAACTAAAGCGAGGTCCAGAGAAGAGAACCCCCAGATAGGTGTAAGAGTTGGTGATCTCCAGCTCCTCCCCTCTGTAGAAGAAATGGAAATCGAAGGTCTTCAGCACATTGAAAACCATAACCTTGGTTTTACCTGTTGACTGTAAGTTGTCTATGATCGCGAGAAGAGTGCTAAAGCGTCAAGTTGTCTCTGTAACCCCTCCGTAGAAGAAGCCAAAAGGACCACATCATCCGTGAAGAGAAGAATGTAGATCAAAACTTGGTGAAGAAGACAACCGTCCCCGTCTTGTATGTGGTCTCGAAGAAATTCCTCCAACTCATCAATATAAATACCAAACAGAGTAGGAGAGAGAGGGCAGCCTTGTTTGACCCCGATGGTGCTCCTGATGAAGTCGGAAAGCCCAACAACAATACGAAGGCGACCCAAGACCTCATACAACCGAGTAATGGCGACAAGAAGGGTTTCAAAATATGTCTCTAAGTCTATGGAAAAGGGCTTCCCACGGAGAGTCAAAGGCTTTCCAAAAGTCCACAAAGCAGCAGAAGACTTTGGACGAACGGTGACGTGCTTCCTCAATGATAGCACGGAGGGTAAGAATGTGATCAATAGTCTGGTACCCTATCCTGAAACCAGCCTGTCCTTTAGCTCTGCACTGGTACTGCTCTAGAAACTCGGATAGCTGCAAATGGAGAACAATGGCGTACAACTTGGAGAAAGTGTGACCCACCATAATTGTCCTGTAATTATTAGGATCAGAAGTAGGACCAGATTTGTGAATAGGATGGATAATATGGTGGGACCAAGGTTGCGGGAAGCCAATACACACCACCTGATTGAAAAGGTCTACCAAATAATTGTTGATGGTGTTGATCCCATGCTTGAAAAACTCTGCCTGGAAGCCTTCCTCATCTGTTGCTTTGTTGCAATTCATCACCGATATGGCCTTCTTAACATTTGTGTAGGTGAAGATGTGGCAGGTGGAGGGTGGGGACACAACTTGGGTCTGGGGTTGACCAGGGATATCATAAAGGGTGGAGGTGTGGGTGAACATAGTATGGGGGTCAAGGTCCAGGGGTAAGGGGAGCGTCGGGGAATGATGGTATGCCAAAAGCGTTTGGGGGAATGCAAAAGTGAGGTGCGGAGATCCCTTCTTTTGTGGGCAATAAAGGTACGTTTCTTGTGGCGAAGGAGATTACAATAGGCAATTTTGAGGGGGGGAAGGATGGGAGGTCATGGGTAAAGGCCATGCGGAGTCTGGCGGTGAAGGGATTTGCAGTCATCATCATACCATTGGTTCATGGGGCATGTCCTCGTACTAAGGGGCCTGGAGGTGGAATGGGGGTAGGAAAGCAAGGCTGCCTCGTGGATAGTAGTGGCAAGAAGGTTGTACATCCTGTCAGTGGGGAACATAGTAAAATGGGATAAAGGGGGAGAAGCTGACGGAGATGAAAGGAGAAGGTTATGGGGTCACCCTCATCAAGTCTCAGAGTGGTACGTGGAGGGTAGTGAGGGGGCCAGGGTCCTGGGGAGTAGTTTCAAGGAGAACAAGAGGGTTGCGTGGTTAGAAAAGGGAATGGGGGAGACGGAAAAGTGGTGGATAAAGGGAAGAAGGTTAGGGATAGTCATGACGTAATCAATTTACACTAAGCGCAACCACAAATGAGGTCTACAGTGAAGAAGAAATCTAGGAATCCGGAAACAAGATATGTCATTAAGGATCAGCAAGTCATGAGATTCCCCCATCTATAAAAGGTGTCGGCCATATGTCGTCAAGGGCCCTGCCACATCATCAAACTCCCTCTGAAGACCAACAGAACTCGGTCCACCTCTGAAGTACAAAGAGCATCAACAATCCTGTCATGCAATGGAACTTGGAAGTTTTTGGTTCGAGCATTGAAATCACCCAAAAGGATGACCTCACCAACTGCAGAGAACTGAGAAATGCCAGCAGAAAGGTCAAAGTAGGGGTCCCCATCCGGGCCATTCTCAATGGCAAAAGGAGAAGAGACAAGGGGGAAGTAACAAACTGCAATATAAATGTCCCGATAAGGTGTGGGGTCCGCCTAACCTTGATCCACAGAAAACGTGCAAACTCCTCAACCGCCATAGAAATTCTTGCCCCAAAGAGTGTCCCTGACCAAACAAGCGACTCCGCCAGAACCCCTAACTCCACCAGAGCTCCTAGTATCTTGCTTGCAAACAGAGAGCCAGTAGTACCCCCTAAGGTCCGAGAGAGGACGAACGGGGCTCTCATGAGTTTCCGTAACAAAAAGGAGATCTGAGTGACCCAATGCATCTTGTAGGAGACCGGGTGAAGACCAATAAGACCCATTTCCATTCCAATAAGAGCCCAATCGGAGGGAAAGTATCTCAAATCACTGGTCTGAGATTCTGAACCACTGCCCATTTACTTGCCTTCCTGGCTGCCATGACCATCTCCCAGGACTGTTTGAGTTCTGCCACTTGGGCTCTAGTGAGATCTTCATCAAGGAAGATCTTATCTGGAAGTGAGAATAGTCTCCGTTTAGCCCTAAGAGCCCGAAGCCTGTCTTCAGCTGATTTGAAGCGAAGGAAGAGGGTAGAATCAAGACCAAGCCATGCTCTATCAATTTGCACCTCCGATAGCCCCAACTTGTTTGTGATGAAGTCAGATGCAATGGCTAGAGGATCGAAGAAGGAGGTGTGGGCAGACCTCTTACCTTGAGATTGAGCTCTCTTGCTCATCTGTTTCTTTCTTCCACAAATTTTGCCTATACAACTTCCTCCACAACTGTAATAGGAGAAGTGTTTTGGTCCTTACCTTTCACAATTTGTGCCCATGAATCAGATTGTTTCCTGAGATTTTCATGTTGGGTTTGAATCTCTTCCTATTTGTGCTTCAAATCTGAAATTTTTGCATGTAATTGATCATTAGTGCCTGTAGGAATGGCCTGGAGTCGTGATATCTGTAAGTTGCCTATGCAGAGAAAGGTTGTCCGCTTCAACCTTTTCAACCCGAGAAGTTAATTCAAAACCTCAGTTCGAAGGGTTCTGTTGGAAGATTCCAATGTCTCTAATCTGCTGAGCAGCCTCGCCATAATGTTTGGGAGGTTGCTTTCCTGTTGACCCTATTTGTTCGATCCGAGGCTAGAAACCAACGGCGTTGCGGGGGTGGAGGGAGACATCGTGGAGGGGTAGACTGCTTGGAGGGTGAAATGATTAGAGGAGTGGTAGAGTCTCCAAGTCCCCCAAACCGAGTGGCCCTGTGCATAGAAGATCAACGTAGCGAGCAACCTCAAAACACGGCCACGAACCCAGATAAACCCAATGACACCAATAGGGGAACAAGCCACAAAGGATGGGCACTAGCCATGAAGTCGAGCCACAAACATCACCAAAAACTCGAGCAAATGAACAAGAAATGATATTAATGGATTATGGAGGAGCCACAAAATCATAGGAAACGCACAAACCTACAATTGATGGGAGGACCACGTATTGTTGAGGCTTGACGTGGTTCACCACAAAAGGGTTCGAGAGCACTAGGGGCACACGAAATGGCTCGTGACAGAGGAGGCCAGGGACAGTCGCAAAGTATCGCAGTCGCATGTAGACAGAAACCACAAACAGGATGTTAAACGAGCCACGATTTTTTATCACAGCAGCTATTACCGGGTTGTGGGTATGGAAACGTGGTCGTGAATGAAGGTTACATCGAGCATGAGGCTACAAATATGGTCGTGAAGAAAGATACCTCAACTATCATAAAGAACACCCAACCCATAGAGGAATCCACCATGCAAGTTTTCCACCTACCATCAAGAAGGAATTGTTTGTCTATCGTTTTATTATGCAAGAGATTGTTAAAAAATGGTTGAAGTGGTGACAATTGTTCATTAGTTAATTAATAATGACTTAATAATAAATAATAAATCATATATTCTTATACCTACACTATTCAAGGATGCCCATAGGAATTCACATGCTTATAATATATGTTAGAGGGCAGGATAACCTAAAACAAGAGATGAGATGTCGTTGTGACCCATGCTTGCAATCGCACCATTTAAGAACGTGTGACGGACTTTATATAGACCCATTGAGCATGCGGCATGTAAAAGTCAAGAAAGGTTTATCATCACCGAATGAAGTACTTTACAAGATGGGCAAGAGCATACCCACTAAGGATTGTACTGCAAGACCATATCAAGGTTCTCAGTATGAAAATATTATAACGCAATTTGAGTATCCTATGAGCATTACCAATGATTAAGGGAATTGTACACCACACCATAGAGGACTCGTTGAAACACTTCATGATCAACCACCATACATACACCCTAAACAACCCTCAAGGAAACAATACCATGGAAGTGTTTGTCAAGGTCTTAGAGAAAGTGCTACAAAGATAAGCGACACGAGGCAACAAGTCGGTATACAAAGATTCCTTTGACGACGCTTGAGGTGCATTGACAACATATAAATGGCTAAGTACTGCCCTTTGCAGCTGGTGTATCACTTTGAAGTCGTAATCCCGATGGATTACGTTATACCAACTCTAAGGTTAGCAATAGGATTTAGAATGAGGGAGGAAGAATTGCTAAAAGAATGGTTCGTAACATTAGACAAAGTATAATGGGCAATAGAATGCTCAACATTCTTTGCATGATTTTTATTTTGATTCGATCTCTCCCGATTGTTATATTTATTGTTTTTAGTGTTTTTAACAAATTTATTGAATTTCACATGACAATCAGACTCTTTATGACCAAATTTGCCACATTTGTTACATGTGCCATTGAATTTCACTTTAAAATTTTGACTGTTTTAACAGAATTAGATTTAGGATCGATTTTAAATTTTGATCTGATGTTTTTTGTTGGGATTGATATTATTCCTATTTTGAGAAGGTTTATGATTTTGAGAGAACAATTCTGAGTAGCAGTCTCTTTTGAATCAAAATTCTCCATAACTCGCTCTTCTTGAATTAAAAGCGAAGAAAGGGTGTCCAAATCAGGAAGATCATTTTCATTTTGGTATTTAGAGTTAAGAATGGAGATATAGTTTTTGAATTTTTCATGGATATTTATCTGAATGATAAAATATAACAATTTATCTTGAAACAATTCACAATTACATCCATCTAACTGAGCTTTGATGTTTTTAATTTTAGCTAGATAATTAACATTTTTTTCATCCCCCTTCATGGGAGTTGTAAACAATTCCATTATAAATTTAATTATTTTGGAGAGGTGGCTACCTTCATGCATTGTTTCTAATTATTTCCATGCATCAATAGGAGAATCCATATGACCTATATGCAGTAGAAATTCATCTTTTATGCTCTGTAATAGGATTGATAAGGCTTCCTCGGATCTATGGGAGGAGCTAAGATTTCAGTGGTTAGCATGTCTTCTCGGTGGGTCGCTTTCTCACACCGCTTAAAAGATCCCATAATTTTCTCACCATGAAATAGGCTTTTAACCTAACTCTCCAAATATTGTAATTTTTTCCATTTAATAATTGAGATTTATCCATTGAAAAACCAACAAAACTAGCCATAGCAAAATTTTGAAAAAAAGTATAGCGAATTATAATTTCAAATGTAACTTGATGAAAATATCCAAACAAAGTTCAAGACCCAAGAAGGACGGCCACACAATAGAAATAACTAGTTGCAAAAGGCCGCAAAATACAAACAACAAGTAGTGGAACAAGGGATAAGAGATTTGCGGATGCTTAAGGATTCGTGAAAACTTAGGTCAATAAATTGCAAAACAAATGGGGTCCGCACGATAAGGAAAGGAAAAAAATGCAAATAACTAAAAGAACCGCACAAGTCTTAACAAGCCGCACAATTCTAGCAAACGCGAATATTCGCAAAGTTGCCGAAGACTCAAACCGCGCAAGTCTAACAAGCTGCGAGTAAGGTTTGCAAAACCGCAAAAGACTAAAGAACCGCATAACAAGGAAAGCCGCTAAATAAGGACTCAAACTTATTCAAATAAGTCGCATGAGATATAACAGCTAGAAAAAGTGCGAAAAACATTCAAGTTTGGTATAGGAGTCATTACTTAGAACATAAAAAAAGCAGCCGATAGTCTCCATCTCTTCTACGAGACGAATATAGAAGTGCAATGGAAATAAATGAAAGAAGCCATCCATGCTAAAGCGGTTGTTGGAAGAAATTCACATGGAAGTTAAAGTACTCTTTTGTGTGATAGTCAGAGTTGTATTGCTCTAGCTAATAATCTAATTCAACACCAAAGAACAAAGCATATAAAGATTCATATGCATTTCATCCGAGAGAAGGTACTTTGCGGTGATATAGATCTCCAATTCTATCCTACTGAAGATCAAATTGCAAATATATTTACGAAGCCATTGTGCATCGTGCTTGATCTTTCAGAGTTGCCATTGAGGGGGAGTGTGCATGACAATGCCACCTCCTAACAGTCAACCATGTGCTTTCTTCACCTCACTCTGCCCCAATTAAACCATTGTAAGAGATTTTTATGATTTTAGTAAACTTATCACTCTAAGTTTACTAAGTAGTCCAGTAATAAAGCATCATGTTGTAAGGACGTCCTTATATTATAAAACGCTCTTAGAAATGCTTGTATAGTTTTTCTATGAGAAACTCTGAGATGTAGTCTCACAAATCATGTTTAGCCTAAATCATCACTTCTGATTTATGGATTCTAAATCCATTTGTACCAAAAGGTAGGTTTAGCATGATGAAGGTGTATACATCCTTCAAAAGTGATGTGCTTTAGCCTAAACCCTCATTGTGGTTTAAAGATTGTAAATCATGTTGTATAAACAGTAATGTTGGCATATAAACCCCACTTAATATTAAGGGGAGTGTTATAACATTAATCTTAAGTAGGGTTTAAATCCCCTCTTAAGTGTTAATATGAAATTTTTATTTATTTAATATAAACTTTAGGTTATAGTTTAAATTGATTAATTAAATCAATTTATAAAGTGGAGGGGTGCTTCACGAGAAGACACACCTATAAGAACGCTTTTATAGGGCTCACGAGGCCCAATAAAAACAATCGAATTGAAAATGTTAAATGGGAGAGAAGTGGGTGAAGGGTTTTATTGGACATTGTAAACAAAAAATCGTTAATGGAAATCTATAATTTAGACGTGGTTTTTACCTTGTATGAGGTTTTCTATGTTAAATAAACGATAATAATAAACATTACACGTGACACCCCTCGACTCCAAGTTCAAGCCCCGTAGAACCACCACTAGCTGATACCTCCTAATGACAACAACAATACCGATCCTACCGATTAAGTTTAGAATTTCCAAGGAATTCTCCTGGTGAAAGTTGTTGGGCCCACTCACCATACAAAGGCCTTACGGTAAACTCCCTATTGGTAAGAATTAGGGCAAGTGGAGGATAAACTCTTCTAAAGAAATGCTTGACAAGAAGGCTTTGCCGTCCCACAACTATGTGTCGGCTCATTGGTGGTTAGAAATCCCGAGGCCCCCGCAGGACGGTTTGTAACACGTCCCTCTCCACCGTCCAACCCCGAAGGGATTTCGATACAAAGGGAATGCCACAAATAGGAAGTTCGCCATAAGCACAAAGCTTGTTGTTCCCTTACGATACAAGCGATCGCCTAACCTATATGATAGACATTGTTCACTACACTCCTCACCAAGAAGTGACGAGAGCAAACCCTAGAACTTCTTATGAGTCTTGGAACAAAACTACCATGCTAATGGCATACTAGAACTTCTTCTTCCAATGCAAAACGCCTTTTGAGTGCATAATGTAGCCAAAGCACTCTTGTTATACGAATGAAAAGCACTTCATGGAATAGGAACCTTGGAACCAAGACAAATATGAGAGTTCCTTTTGATGAGAGCTTCCGCCTCAACACTGCAAGTGATTTGGAAACATATCTTCTTAGTTCATTCCACTTGAGCTCCAAGTTGGTGTATCATGAGAAACAACCAAGTGGGGCCAATCAAGGTTGACAGGATGCCAAGAGGTAAAAATGGAAGTGTGTAGGCGAAGACCAAACATTGGAACAACAAGAAAAAGAAAACCATATGATTTCCAAGAGGGAAAACATGGTATCAAGGCAATTTTTTTGAAAAATTTGATGAAAGTTTGACATGACAATATGACTTAATGATGAAACTTGAGAGTAAATGGTGACCACCAATCACCTGATTGTAGGTACTAACCATAAACCAAAGATCAAGGGCCCTATGAAGACAAACAAGGTGACCCAAGTTAAGATTAAATCTGATTTAACATGATATATTATGTACAAAAGAGAATTATCATCATGAGGATTTGATACACCATACTATTCTTGTAAACATTGTTCTCAAACACACCTTCCTTCGGCATTCGATAGACCAAAACCAAACATGGTCACCATCCTAGCTCGGGTTTGCAATCACTCGATCGATATGGTCTTAATCAAGCAACAAATTGCACAACCATCAACAAGCTAATTAAGAAAGTGTATTCAACCTCATTCCACCCATCACCACTGTAAGACCAGCCACTACAGCCACTTCTCCTCCACCCATTTTGCAATTCATTCTTTATGCAACTTACATCCCAAATACGAAGGCTTTGAACAAGCATGGTGATCGAGGTTCGCCAAGAAGAGAAGGTTGATCCCACACTACATCTACCAGAAGTACAAAAGTAAACAACAAGCAAGTTCTTGTTGAAGTGGTTGAAAAGAGGGGCCTGGCCAAATGAATAGAATGGTGAAGGCGTGACATGCATTCTGCTACATTTTGGGATTGGCTCCTGCAGATTAATGTATTAAGAATATTCTTTAGTTCTGGCTTATTTTTCAGTTACACCTAAGTTATTAATCTGTTTGTGTCAGCACTGTGTTTTGCATTTTCATAGTTTGTTAAGCCCTTTCAAGCTTATAGATTTTTATTTTCAAGCATGGTTCAGCAGTGTAGACTTGTTCATGACTATTTTTAGACTTTAGAAATTGTTTCAGTACTCCACTATTTAAACTTCCATATATAATTATATACTATATTTGTGTATTAAAAACAGTTCTTCAAATCTAAAAGACCATTATGATAATCTAGGCCAATCATTGCAAACTCAATCTACTACTAATAGCAGGAAAGTAATAAATATTACAAATTGTTAAATCATTTCATAATGAAGAACATTTGCCAATAGGCAACTTGTCAACTAACGTGAAGGAAGTTATATTTCTATACAAAAAAACTATTAGAACTATTTCATAAATGACTCTTTCAGGGCACAACACCCTTCTCTGCCCACTCTTTGATGACAGAGGAATTTAAGAGGACTGCCACGAATTGGATCATTCATGTTTGATGTAATTCAGTTTGTTTCAGTTACATCAGACTCTTTTACAGTTTGTATGACCAACAATGTTATCACTAAGTAGCCGTACAGCAGGATACCAGGCCTTGGTACAGGTACGTTACGTACCCTGTGCGGATACATCCCAGAAACATGCCCAGGAGCGGCCAGGACCCCTGGGTACGGCCGGATACATTTGCAAGCGCACCCGAGGGTCCTGGCCGCTCCCGGGCACGTTTCTAGGACTATTTTTATTAAATAATTTCTCCCACCCTTCTAACCCAGTTTATATATACATACATACATACATACATACATACATACATATATATATATATATATATTGGCCAAGGTTTGTACTTGTCATTTGGGCAGGATGTATTATTGCATCTTGTCATGTTGAATTATTTGTCAACTAAAGTGCTCTGCAGGGCTGTTTTGTGTACTCTAGCAGAAATCGGTATGTTTCAGAGAAGTCAAGTGGGTAACATTCCTCTCCATCAAATTGGAGAAGAAGATTTGATACTGTCTAGTCTACCTATGTGGAACCCAAAATTGCTCACTTTCTGTGGTGCATCCTTCACCAGGGCCTTCCAATTGGTGTCCGTCTGGTTCACCTTGGTGTTCCGGCCCCCAAGTGTCCCTTCTGTGGCCACTTGGAAACTATATCTCATCTCTTCTAGTACTGTCACAAAGCCCAAAAGGCTTGGAATTGGATTCACTCTTTCTTCCTTCCCTCCCAGAATGTTTCACTTGGCAGCATATTCTCCTAGGAGACAATCCTCGAATGCCTCACAAGTTTTCCCAGATTTGGCATGCTTTCAGAGGGGAAATTCTCTTCGGCTTTGGAAAGAAAGGAATTCTTGTTTATTTGCTAATGTTGAAGTTGACCAACAATTCTCTATTTATAACAAGTTTGTGGTTATCGCGAATGTATTGCTGTAGATCCAAGTTCAAGTGAACAAGGTGGCGCTTGAGGTGGAGCATCTCCAGACTCTTCTTTGGCACTGGGGTGACACCCCTTGCAATGTTGCCCGTGAGCCATTGTATCTAGAACCAATTTTTTTGTTGTATCCACGTATCAAATACTCCATTACCCATACCCGTATCCAAAACATATCGGCAACTCATAATCAGGTAAGTTCCCAATCACACAAGTAATAAAGGAAGACAAGTACAGCTCAGCAAGATGATTTGCATAGTGATCTGGAGACAAGTAAATCCCTGCAACCTCAGGTTCTCTTCCAACAATAAAGAATAGAAAAAATAGGTAAATTTGGCTCAAGCAAATATGCCACCTGTACAGAGTCCTGTAACAAGCATTAGGCTTCAGCCGAATATGTTCAATATGCATCAAGCACAGATATGATGAAGCAGGCACATTCTGTTCCAGCCAAATCTTGTTTGTGTAGTACTTCCAATTTCACCCACATTAGACAAATCAAGAACAAATGATTCTACCTTCCGATTGTTGAGGTGAAGAGGTATTCTGAGTCTTCCATGACATATGAATGATCATCTGGAAGCATAAATATGCGTACCAGGCTCATGTAAAACCATTTAGAGTTGTAGAATGTGCATGCAGCAAAGTAAAGGAGTGAAGTTGTCTTGAGTGAGTTTCAGAGTAGCATAAGCTTGTAAGAGCATTGTATAAGTGATGTAATACTCCCAATATTGTTGGAAACTCCATGAGAGCAATTGGTTTGTAATTTTTGTTGACTTCGGACCTTGGTTGAGATTAGGAGGCACAGCACCAAATAGCTGGATTTTGCCCATACTGGATTTCTCCTGGTAAATTTTTTGCCTTGTCCATCTTTCCCTGTTTAATTTCTGCCTTTTACTTTGCTCAACTTGAAGTTATGCGACTGCTGTCATGAATAGCAACACTTAGGTAGCTTCACAATTCTATGTTTGAGTCTGTTTTTTAAGAAAAGCTCTTAAAGGAACAGCACAGCAATCCAAATCGATTTATATCAGAATTAAGCACATTAAGATCTGTATTTATGAGTTAGCAGTAGAATATCTATCTTAATAGAATATCAATTTACTGAAACCTAAATAATAAGAAATACAGAAAGAAAAAGTTGTAATTGAATGATATAAAAGTCTAAAACTAAGGAGCAAGTTGTCATTTACAAAACCTATAAGTTAATAGAACTAGTCTTCCCAGCAAATACCTAGGCATCCTTTACCAAGAAGAATCACACAAGATTTATGGAATGGATTAATTGACAATTCAGAGGGAAAATATAAGAATGGCAAGGGCACTGACCCTCCTCTGCAGGGAAACTCCAGCTGCTTAATGCTGTCAGGGTCTACCAGTTTACTTCTTGTCTATTCTTAAAATCCAACTTCTGACAGGAAGACCATTGACAGTATTCATAGAACTTTCCTTTGTAAGGCATGGAAGAGAAGTACAAAATAGCCTTGTAGCTTGGAAAAATGTTTTCATCCCCAAACTAGGAGCTGGGCTTGGGTCTGGGGCTAGAAATTTAAGTTTAATGAGTGAAACCCTGGGAGCTACGATAGTTTGAAGAACAATGATGCAAAATAACAGGCTTCAAAGCGGAGTGGTCTGAAGCAAGTAGCTTGACTCTATGGATAATTACAGAATTTTCACCAATTCGGAATGTTTTAGGGAATCAGCCGCAAATACTTGATTCATAGTCATATATAGCCATAGGAACAGAATCAGATTCTGGGAAAAAAACCTGGCAAACCGGTCCGGTTCCGTACGGAACCGGCCGGTTCACTCTTCTTCGGTCATAGATAGGCGCCAGCGTGGAAAAAACGCGTTTTTAATTGTTTTCTTTTATTTTTTATTGCCTCTAAACCCTAATTTAGTGTTATAAATACACCCCCCCCCTCTATCACTTCACACCTCTCTCATTGAGCATTTGTGAGCATTTGTGAGCAAAAGCATTTGTGAGCATAAGATTGAAGAGTTTATTTTTTGTAGTGAGCTTGGAAGTTGGAGGCTTGGAGTTTGTTTGGCATTGCTTGTGGGCTCTTTGTGGTGATATTGGCATCCATTTGTGAGCACCTCACCTCTATTTGTGAGCACCTCTCTTATTTGCAAGGATTTGGAGGATTGGGGCAGCCTTGAATAGTGTTCATTTGGAGTTGTTTGGCATCAAGTGTGGGCTCTTTGTGGTGGCATTTACATCTACATTTGGAGTGTGGGCTCTTTGTGGTGCCATATACAAGCTTGGAGCATTTCCTCACCTCATTTGTGTGCACATCAAAGGTATGTTACATTTTAAACTTGCCCCTTATTTGTAAATTTTATTAAAAAAGAAATAGGAAATTTATTTATTTTTTATTTGCATTTTCAGATTTGTTTGCATTTGCAATGGCCCCCAAAATCAAAAGACCCTACATGGGCCCATGCAGCATTTAATTGATGATCAAGTTTTTGTAAATATTGTAAGAAACACATCAAGGGGGAGGGGGGGATTCATAGGTCAAACAACACTTGGCTGGTCAAAGAGGCCAAGTTACCCCATGTGAGGCACCTGGTATTGATGACATTAGGTTGGAAATGAAAAACATGCTTGAAAAACATAGAGAAGAGAAGGCTAGGCAAAAAGAGATGGAAGCTGAAATAGGGAGAAGGAGGGAACATGCCTTGAGTGTTGAAGGATCTTGCTCTGACCCTTCTGTGACTGTTAGAGACCCCTTTCGGTATATGCCTCCCCCATCCACTCATAGTCAAGAAAACCGGCCTCAAAAAAGAAAGAACATTCAAAGCTTTTTTCCATCTTCCACACCTGCCACTGCTAGTGCCTCCATGCCAACACAAAATCAGCCTACCTTGGATAACCATTGGAAGAAGCAATACAAAGAAGCAACTTTTGAGTACATTGCTAGATGGTGGTATGATGCAGATATCCCTTTCAATGCTGCCCACTCACCTTATTACCAACCGATGTTTGATTCCATTGTTGTTGTTGGTAAGGGCTTCAAAGGCCCTAGTATGCATGACTTGAGAGGATCACTTTTGAAGAAAGAAGTCAGCATCCATAGATGAATATTTGAAAGGTCAGCAAAGCTTTATGGGCCAAAATAGGATGCACTATCATGTCGATGGGTGGAGTGATGGCAAGAACCGCACAATAATAAATTTTCTTGCCTCTTGTCCACAAGGTACCATGTTTTTGAAATCAGTAGATGCATCTGATAGGGTAAAGATGCAAATTTATTGTTTGAGCTTTTGGATGAGATTGTTTTAGAGGTGGGGGTAGAAAATGTTGTACAAATCATAATAGATAATGCATCTAATTATGTTCTTGCTAGTAAGATGTTAGAGGCTAAACACAAAACAATATTTTGGACTCCATGTGTGCATTGACATTGCATAGACCTCATGCTTGAGGATATAGGGAAAAAAGATTGGATCAAGAACACCAGTAGAGCATGGCAAGAGCATCACCAAATACATCTATAATCACTCATGGGTATTGAACCTAATGAGGAAGAACACTGAGGGCAGAGAACTTGTTAGGCCAGCCATCACGAGATTTGCAACAAACTTTCTCACGTTGCAATCTCTTATTTCCCAACAACAAAACTTGAAAAGGATGTTTTCAAGTGATGAATGGAATGCATCAAAGTGGAGCCGAAACAGATGGGAAAGACACAAAGAAGAAACTTTTTGATAATTTATTTTGGAAAAAACAACAGAGATTGTGAAAGTTCTTGAGCCTCTTGTTAAGGTGTCATGTTGGTGGATGGGGAAAAATTAGCCATGGGCTATATTTATGAGGCTATGGATCAGGCAAAGGAGCAGATAAGGGCAGCATACAAAGACAGGTAACTAAGTATGGGCCTATATGGGAGATCATAGATAATAGATGGAACAATCAACTCCATCGACCTATACATGCAGCTGGGTATTTCTTGACCCAAAATATCATTACAGAGCTCACTGAGAAGATCAAACAGAGAAGTAAAAGATGGTTTGTACGAGTGCCTAGAGCGCATGGTCCCTGATGAGATGCAACAACTTGAGGTTCACCGACAAATCAACTTCTTCAACAGAGCCACAGGTACCTTTGGGAAAAACCTTGCAAAGATTGCAAGGGATGTGGACCAACCAGGTAAGAAATTCTAAGTTTTTTTAAGTTCATTTGATTAAAATTTTTAATGAATAATCATGAATTTTTAGCATAAGACTATTTTTCTAATTTGTTGAATTACGCTTTAACCTTTAAGTTATAAGTTTATGTTTTACTTTTAATTTTTAACTGTGTTTTTAACTTTTGTTGTCATTGTTTACTAATTAAACATTTACATTTTTATCGCAGCACATTGGTGGGATTCATTTGGTAGTCAAGTGTCCTCAATCGCAAAAGTTTGCAATTAGGATCCTCGAGCCAAACTTGCAAAGTGCTTCGGGTGCGAGCGCAATCGTCCGCTCTTTGAGCGGATTCACACGAAGAAGAGAAACCGTTTGGAACAACAACGGTTGAATGATCTTGTCTTCGTGCAGTACAACCTTCGGTTAAGGCGTAACCAGTTGTTGAACCGAAGACCTGATACTGATCCCATTGTCTTGGATGATATAGATCCAACTTCAGAATGGGTAGAGGAGAGTCAGCCAACAGAGTTTGATCCCGATGACTTGGGGTGGATGGGTTTGGATCAAGAATCTGATGAGCCATTAACAACACCGCCGCCATCGTCACGAGACACAACAGGCACTAGTCGCACTCGTGCTACTCCCCACCCCGTGCAGCTCCAGTTGTTGCAGATGTACCTGAGGATTTGGATGAGTCCGTCGTCGAGCGAGGTCGGTGATGATATTGATGAGGATGACCTTGAGGATCCCATTTCCAGCAGCGGTGCAGAGTTTGATCATGATGATTGATCATTGATGTCATCTAGTTTATTCTAGAGTTTTGTAACTTGTAGTATTTGTAATGTATCAATGATCATATCATGTTGTTTTTTTGGAGTCTTGAACTATGGAGATTGATCATTGGAGACCATTTAGAGCCTCATTGTCTATGTATTTTGTTTCGAATCTCATCTATGATATATGTATTGTGTATTGGACTTGGAGTTCGTGCCATTTTGCTATAAACACCTTTCTTGCATATATATAAGAGAAAACTTTGCATATTCTGTGTGTAATTGTTGGAATTATGGTTTTTAACCTTTCAAATATATTATTTTCATTAAAAATATAAAATTTTATGTATTTTTTAGTAAACCGGTTCATTAAGTTTGAACCGGTCCGGTTCCGGTCCGGTTCCGGTTCCGGTCCGGTCCGGACCTCGGCCGGTTCCGAGTCCGGTTCCGATTTTTAAAACATTGGGTGCACTATGACACTAGGTAATGGTCCCTCAAAAACACGGTGGTTGACCTACCTAGAAGTAGATTTCTAGTATGAGTGGCTTCCCATTGCTCTCTCCATACACAAATAAAATTCCCTTGGTGGTTTAGGTCAGGATATGCTGATCTGGAATGCTTTCAAATGAAGCGGTTACAGTATTAAGGAGGGCTATAACCAGCTGGTTGCTAACAGTCCTACCTTCAATCTCAGTCATAAGTAGATGCAGATTTCAGATTTCAGATTTGAGATTTGGAAAACTGATGGAATTCCAAATCGGGCTCAATTGGCTTACCTATTCAAAGATAGAATACTCAGCCAGGCTGAATCTTAAGAATGGCTATTTTCATGGGCCTTCTACATGCACCCTATGCATGTATAGCAAGGAAGGAATTGATCAATGCCGTTGATTGAAACTGTTATTTTGCCTCTACGATTTGGTAAAACTACTGTAGCTGTCAAACAATGCCGTGTCCTTTCCTCTCTTAAGTGTTTTAAGCAGATTTTACTCAAAAAAATACAAGGAAACGTGGACAAGTAATGCTTGAAAATTTTTGGTGCCTTGGATCAATTTAGAATGAAAGATATTCAAGAATTTTCCAAGATAGAATTCCAATGGCTGAAGAAATGTGCAACAAATTCTATATGCAACTGGAGAGCTACAACAAATAAAATGCGAAAAAGGAAATACTAACAGGCAGATAAAAGAAGGGTCATGCTTCACAATGATATGAGGACCAGGTAAGCTCAATGTAATCAAACTTTATGAAGCCCCAAAAGGAAACTCCTAGTCCAGCAGGGGCAGGTGGAATCTTAGACACAGCATTGGGCATCTTGTCTTTTGTTTCATGAGTAATTACACTTGAATACTAATAATTTTGCTGAATTCAATGATCTTCTTAGGGGATTCAAACTGCAAATGTATCAGGAAGGCCTCACCCCTTGGAAGTTGAAGGATATTTGAAACATTGTGGTTGAAAATGATAAGAAAAGGAATACTCAGAGCTGAAGACTAAAGTCTGTCCTTGAAGAAATTCTCAAGAGTTCTAAAATTACAAGTTGTTGTCACCTAACCTGCAAAATCTCGAAAATTTCACAAGTCATGCGCAAATCTTAGTGTTTTGGTCATTGTGATCCTTCTTGCAAGGCCTTTCTTCAAAAGAGAGTTGGTCATTTTTTGAAAAATTGATGCCAAATAGGTCTTCCGAGGAACAGGTGTAGTTCCTCTGAATCCCACTTCAATTTGGGCCCCGAATCACCGCTTTATGGCATTTCATCACAATTAATGACCCAAGAAGAGTTCTAAGGCACCTTTTGAAGTGGGAAAAAGATTCTTCCATTTCCATAAGAATAGGATCCTTTCTGCCAAACTTTAATGAACCCTTTGGAAAATATGAGCTAGGACAACAAGATGGGCAAAATCGCCTATCAATGGCAACTCAACAACAAAACAATGGCATCAATTATGTCGGAAAAGGCTATGCAAATGGAACAAATAGTTAATGTTCCACTATTTCCGAATATGAAAGCCAAAGTAGAGATTGAAAAGACAGTCAATCAGTTAACTTGAAAAGATAACCAAGAATAATAATAATAAATAAATACTAGAGAAGGAAAACTAAATAAACTACTTGTGTGGGAAATTTCTCAATTTTGCTCAGTATGTGAGTTTAGAGAAGGTGCTCGCTTCCCGCGTGTTTTCAAGACATTGCTCGAAAGTTAAGGAATCGGACACAAATGGGTCATGGGGACACCCTAAGAACATAATATTCCACTTGTGCACTGGATCATAGTTCGAGAACAAAGGAACATAATCATAGAAACAAAGGAAAATAAAAAACACTTGAAAACTAAAAAAATAAGTCAACAAGACTCAAAGAAAACTGCAAGGGTATACCTCGATAATTTAAAAATACACAAATTTCTTTTAAAAACATAAATTTGAAGCAAAATATAGCTACAAAATATATAAATGAGTCCAAAAATGTTGAGAAGTGTTTTCTTAGATTTGAATACAAATACAATACAAAATCGCATCATCATGCGAATATCAATGCATGGAAAAAAAGTAATATGAATTTATGATCATTGTCATTGAAAAATATCATCATAATTTCTATCTATCAAGTTACAATATACAATAAGTTACATTTTCCTTTGAAATTCAAGAGGCTAGTTAAAGATCGATCTAGAGAAATATTTGGGAGAGGGTTGCCTCTATTTCTACTAGTCCCCACACTCGGCCGTGTCTCCTCGCTCCTCCTAAGGTCAAAATGATTGGCTCCAACCTCCTAGTAGAGATGATGGTGGCTCCTTTTTGTCATGTTCGATCACCTCCAAAGATGTCATCCAATCCAATATCTCCTAGTGCTAGTGCTTCTCCCTCTATAGCTTCCTCTCAAAAGAAGCAATCTCATCCTCTGTGAATGCAGGGATTTCCTCTTCTTGCCTAGTCCACTCGTTGTATGGATCTATCTCATCCAAATCAATAAGCTCTCGATGTGGCCTCCACTTTTCTTGTGCGAAGCCGAAGATTGTATTGCACAAAAACCAAGTCGTTGAGCCGTTTTTGAGTCAACTTGTTGCGCTTCTTCGTGTGAATGGCCTCAAACAAACTCCAGTTGCATTCACATCCAAAAGCGCTACAAGGTTGAGATAAAATTCTGAGGGCTAGCTTTTGAAGATGCGGGTATTTCCTCCCCAATCCTCCCACCAAGAACCTACAAACAAGATAATCAAAAGTTTATAAGTAATTAATAAAATCAAATTTGTAACTAATAAGTAACTTAGTAAACATTCTAATTTTTATTACCTAGTGTTTATGTGGTTCTCCCTCGGATAGCTAACACTAAAGAAAAGAGCCTCCCCCTAACATGTTTGTAATTTTGCAGCTCTAAAATAATGAGGTCCCTCGTCTCAACATCTGGTATCATCCTCTCAATACATGTTGAAAGGCCCTCCATAACCTCTCCGTTCACATCTAAGAAGCCATCAAAGAAGAAATACTTGGGGTTCATGGTAGTACCCCGATCACTATGATATAGGTTGGTGGAGTGATTGTCCCACCTCCGATCAATAATCTCCCAAAAGGGATCATATCGGCTATATATCCCCCTATAATAGTTTTGAATAGACTCTTTGGCCTATCCATGGTCTCATAAATGTACCCCATAGGGTTTTGCTCCCCATCAACCAAACGCAAAACCCTCACCAACGGGTTTGACACCTACACACAAATTACAATGTAAGGTTACAAACTTACAAATAAAGTAAAAAGTAAATAACAATATATTTATAATTTAACAAATTAAAATAAAGAAATCAACTTGAAATATAAATCGAAATTTGAAATTACCTCGATGATCTTTATAGCTCTCTTTGCAAAGATATCAAAAAACTATCTTTGTAAGAATCTCTCCATTAGCTTTCTTTGAATATTGTGAGTCTAGCCATGCTTGACTCACAAACATTCTTAGCTTCAATGATGTGGAACAAACTATAAATACTTTGCAACGTCAAGAAGTTAGTTGCAAGTAAACCTTGTGACATCGGCTCGAACAAATTCTTTCCCCTTTGTGTGTTCTCTCATCAAGCTCGGAAAGACTAATGGTGATTATATATGTACTTTGTTATGTTTCTTGCATCTTCTACAACCGACCTCACCCGAATCAATTTTGCCTATCCTCCAAAAGAATCAAGGCAATGAGCCGCACAAGAGAGTCCAAAAGAGTAATGAATGTCTCTCTTTAAGTCATCTCGCCTTTATATGTTGTTTTACATTTATGGTTACATGACAACTTGCATTTAAACATTCTCATACCCACCTCTAATAAATCGTAAGCTTTAAGCAAATAACACTCAAATTTTCTCGCATTTTTACTATGTTAGAGGCATTAATAGACTTCAAAACACCATCTCACCATTTGAAGCATTTTGTTTTAATGAGGTGTGGTTCTTTCCATAGTTCAAAAAATCGTAAATCGGGATTAATCGGCAGGGCAAATTTTGAATCGAAAATCGGGAATCGGCAAAAATCGGCAAAAATCGGCAACTTTATCGCTACTTTTAAAAACATTTAAATTCATAAAATATACTTAAATTAAATGTAAAAACAATGTTAAATGATGCAAGAAGTGACTCTATAGAATGCCATAGGCCCATATGCATATTTTCGATTAAGTTTTGACCAAAAAAGAGTACAAAGTTTGCAAACAAAAATGCTCATAGAGTCATGTCACATGTGACTTTTGAAGTATCACTATCAAATATCAATAATATTCTATTTCATTATGCACGCCTAAAATAAGTCTGTTGCACTTGAGGTTGCCTCGTGGAAGTGGAAGGTAAATATTCCTCCTCTGCAACACCAACATTGTCATCTACAAACATATCATCTGGATCATCACCAACTTCTAATGTCCCTGATGGTATTGCTTCTTCAGTCTCCCTCTCCAAAGCTACTATCTCCTCTGTAGTAAACATAGGCTCCGCATCATCAACAATCCAGTCATCATATGGATCAATGTCAGCCAAGTCAATTGCATCATAACTCTGTGCCCCCTCCACTTGTCTCACACGAAGACGAAGATTGTATCGCACGAAGACAAGGTCATTGAGGCGTTGTGTTGTCAACCTGTTGCGCTTTTTTGTGTGAACAACTTCGAACATGCTCCAATTACGTTCGCATCCAGAAGCACTGCATGGCTGACACAAAATGCGGATGGCTAGCTTTTGAAGATTTGGTGTTTTTGCACCATAATCTTCCCACCACAAATCTGCAAATAAAACATTTATAATTTTGTAAGTTAACTAAGCTTGAATAAATAAAAGAATTCTAGACTTCTAGTTTCTAGTTCTACGTGTAATGAGACTAAATACAAATGACTCAATTTATTTTTACCTAGCTGAGAAGTGTTTCTTCTTTTCACACATAGAGCCGAAGAAAAGAGCCTCCCTCTGCAGCCTTGTAAATTTGCAGCTCATCAACAATTGCATCTCTAATATCTTCGTCAGATATCATCCTCTCTATGCACGTATTAAGGCCATCCATAACCTCCTCATCAGCCTTAAATGATGGGGAATAGAAAAACTTCGGGTTCAGGTAGTACGCTGCTGCATGTATATGCCGATGAAGTGTCTTGTTCCATCTGCGATCAATTATACGCCAAATGGGTTCATATTTTCGTTGATTGTGCCCATAATATTTAGCTATGGCCTCCTTGGCCACATCCATAGCCTCATACAAATAACCCATTGGGTTTTTCTCCCCATCCACCATCCGTAGAACTCGAACCAACGGCTCTGACACCTAAAACAAAATAACATATATATTTAAAATTGAAATTAATAAAAAATTATATAACAAATGATAAATAAACAAATATTCAAGTTTAGATTACCTTCATGATTTCTTCCATTTGCTTTGCAAACATATCATCAAAAACAGTCTTCACAACCCTTTCTGCTTCGGTCTTCTTAGCATAGGGAGAGTCCAACCATCGCGTGCTCACAAACATCTGCTTAAGGGATGTTAATGAGGTTGCAATGCTCTGCAATGTAATGAAGTTTGTGGCAAATCGTGTGACCCCTGATCGCACAAGCTCCTTTCCATTGGTGTGCTCTCTCATCAAGTTAAGCACCCAAGTGTGATTGTAGATGAATTTTGTAATATTTCTTGCGTCCTCGACCACATTTTTCACCCATGAGAGTTTTCCTATGTCCTCCAATAAGAGATCCAAACAATGGGCTGCACAAGGGGTCCAAAAAAGTGTAGGGTGCCTCTCCTCAAGAAGTCTCCCTACTGCTACATATCTGCCGCATTATCAGTCACAACTTGGACGACATTCTCCACACCCACCTCTTTCACCACCTCATCTAACATATCACACAAAGTGATTGCAGTTTTCACTTGGTGGGAGGCATCAATTGATTTCAGGAAGACCAACTGCCCACCTGATGCCACTAGGAAGTTAATCAATGTGCGGTTTTCCATCTTGTCCACCCATCAGACAAAATGGTGCATCCTTTTTTTATCCACACATTTTTTTGCTCTTCTACAAGAGTTTTGGTATGTGCAACGGAATCCTCCAACAATGGGCCACTCAAATCATGGGGAGTAGGAGCCTTGAACCCCTTCCCAAAGAAATCAATCACGAAAGACCAAATTTTCCCAATATGGACTTTTTGCCACATTGAAAGGAATGTTGTTGTAGTACCAAAAATTTGCCGCAGCTATTCTTGTTTCATTGTGCATTTCTTTATTCCAAGCGGTACCTTCGAGTGAAGGTTGTGAACCAGGTGTACTTCGAGGAACAAAAAACATTGCTGAACTACTATTAGTGGATGTGGATGAACCCCGTCCCAATGTTTGACCTCGTGGAGTTGCGGCATTAGAAGATGCCTCAACGTCAAAACCTTCCCTCGCTTCCCTTCTATTTGCTAGGGCTGCAAGTGCATCAGCTTTCCTCTTCTTTTCTTCTTTTTTCTCTGCATAAGTTGCAAGGTAAGCAGACAACTCTCGTTGAGCCTCAGGCGGTGCTTGATTGCACACTGTCACTTCATTCCCTGGTATCCGTGCAATGTGGAACTTAAGGCGATAAACACCTCCACTCATCTTCATGCCACAATAATTGCATATAACACAAGTGCCCTCTGCTGGTTCACAATGCTTCCAAGAGGGGTCATTTGATTTAGGCTTACTACGAGCCGCTGAACGGGAACCGGATCCCGATGCCATTCTACAAAACAAAACAAAAAAATTGTCTTAGATTTACAAACCTTGAGAAAGAATAATACATAATATTAATATTAATACTTATAGTATTTATTAATATTAATATACAGTTGTATACACTATACACTGTAATATGTATACAGTCACCACTGTACACTGTACAGTAAACACTCAGCTTTACACTTACAATATTTATTATTTAATATTTATAATATATATTATACAGTGTAAGTTTGTAACAGTATTAATATTAACATGCATTAATAATAAATATTAAATATACACAATGCACATACACACTGCTGCTGCCACGCAGCAGTAAAAAAACGCCGCCACGAACAGCGGGTAAAAATGCAGACGCCAATGTAAAAAAACGCGAGCGACGGAACAGGTATAAACCGCGCGCAAACAGGTATAAACCGCGCCCAAACAAGTATAAACCGCGCCCGAACAGGAAGAAGGAGCACGAACTGGTAAAAACGACCACGGATCGGTGAAAAACGCGCACGAACAGGTAAGAAATGCACACGATTTGATTAAAAATACGCGCTGTATTTTAGTGCTCTCACGCGTCGACTGTAGCCCGTGGAAAGAGAAAAAAAAACAAATCGATTTACTTTATTTTCGTCTTGCACCCTAGCCGCGTTTTTTTCCCCCGATTTTCGCCGATTTTAGACGCGATTTTCAACGATTTTCGAGGGTTTTTTAAAGCGATTTATCAACGATTTATCGATTTCAAAATTGCAATTTTTGTAAGTTTAATCGTTTTGCAGTGGGAACACGCGATTTATCGGCGATTTTTGGCGATTTTGAATCGAGAGGTTCTTTCAATCCGTCCACCCATCTGAAAGAATGGTGCATCCATATTTGTGTCATTGTTTCTTTTGATCTTCTAGAATTGTAGTGGCATCTCAGCAATCAACCACTGAGCAATTTCCCACTCAAATCTTTTGAAGAGGGTGCCTTGTACCCTTTCTCTGCATCACAATGTTGTCACCAAGTACTCCCAGTATGAGCTCTTTGCCACATTGAATGGAAGGTTGTTGTAGTACCAAATTCGCACATACTTTATCCGCTTCCTCATGCATATCCTTATTCTAGGTTGTACCTTGCAATGAAGGTTGTGCTCCAGGTATGTTCCTTGGCACAAAAAAGCTATGTATGCCTTTGCTCGAACTCGATGAAGATGTGCCTCTTCCGGTTCGTATGCATGGACCACGAGTAGAGCCCACAATTGTTGCCGCATCATCCTCTGCCATTCAACCCCAGTCTAATAGTTTGTGTTATGGTTGCATGCACCCTTTCCCTCTCTAGTTTCTTCTCCTCTAGCTTTGTCAACTCTGCTTTCATCTCTCGCTTTGCCTCTTCCGTAACATTGGAGCAAACCACAACGTCCGCAAATAATACATGCAAGGTGATACTTCAGATGATTGATGCCTCCAAAAAATGTTTTGCCACAGAAGTTGCAAACAATTGTTCCTTGAATTGCTCCACGTACACCATACTTCCAAGTGATATGGGCATTCGTAGGAAGGTTCCTGCTAGTGATGCTAACCCAGATGCCGAACTCCGATCGATGCCAAGCTTGATGTCATTGTTAAGCTCTAATCTACAACACAATGCACATTTAAAAAATTAAAAAAATGTAAGCTTAATTAAATTTTTAAAAAAAGTGTGCTGAATAACCATATTTCACTGTAATTTAATAAAAATAACATACCTACGGTTGCAAATGAGTATTAAAAATTTAAAATGATTCGCAATCACATTGAACATTTAAAATTACAAAACATATTCGATGAATCGATTACAATACACATAAAATTTAAATAATTTAGAACGAATTTGCGTAAAAAAACCATACCTCCGACTGCAAATGACTATTAAAAATTAAAAGCATTCGCTTTTACATTACATGTATTTAGAATTACAATATGCATATATAAAACTTAAATAATATATACCAAATTTGCAAAAACTTGAAAGAATTTTATTTTTTTAAATTACCTCCAAATGCAATTCTCCAAATTTCCTCTTTGAATTCACTCACAAATCCGTTCAACACATGCAATGCAAGCTCAAATGGTTGTGTGAATGAAAATGAAGTGCTTTAGGGCCTTATAAAGGGAAAAAAACATGTTTTTGATTGATTTTTGAGTGTTTTTGGGGTGTTTACGTGTCTTTGTCCGCGTCATGCGAGTTAATGGCTCGAACTCGCCGAGTTTTGGTGAGTACTCGCCAAGTTTTCTTGGTGAGTACTCACCAAAACTCGGCAAATCTTTTTTAAGTTTTTTCGGCGATTATTCGTTTGTGGCTTTCTTTGGCAAGTACTCACCGAGTCATTTAACTATGCTCCGGATTGCCACTTGGGCCGACTGTTTTGCAAATTTTCTCAATAACTCCCAATTTTCGCCAATTAAGGGTGATTTTCAAGGTTTCTAACTTGAGATTTTGTAATGTAATGTTGAAATAATGAATTTTTGTCAAAATTGAATGAATTCTAACTCAAGTTTATGAGAACTAGGGTATGAAGTAGTTAAAATAACTACTTTTGGGCCAAATGAGCCTATAAAAGGCCTCATTTGTAATTGTAAAGGGTTGGATGCCAGCAGATTGGATGTAAGAGCAAGATATTGTTGAATACAAAAGAATTTATCCTTTTTCTCTCCTTCTATCTCCTTTCCTCTTCATTTTGGTCTCATCTTGTGCCATTTGCATATTATTGAAGTGTGAAACTTTGCATTCACCTTTCTCTATCAGGGATCATTGAACTTTGTGTTGATGTATATCTGTTTTAAGAGGAAGATTTTATGTAATATGTGAGTGTCTGCATTCTGAAATCTCATTGACATGCAATAGTAGAGTAAGTTCTGATTTCTCCTTATTTGAAATTGTTGTTTTCTCTTCCTATCTCCCATACCTTCACAAACTTCTTGTTGTTTTGAGCTCTTTCCTCTGTATTCAATCCCATTATCCTTACACAATGAAGTTGGTGTCCTCACACAGAATTTTGCTGTAGTTGTACATTTGTGAATATTGTAGGAGCAATTTTGCTTGGAATAAGGAACCTCCCCATCAAAGAGGAGGGACTGTTGTCCCTTGAACTGTTGGCTTTGTCTCACACTACTTACAAATTTTCCCACCAGCACAAGTTAATAACAAGCATGTGTAAAGAGAATAGCTGCAGATTGTGTGGCCAATATTGGAGTCAATATGAGACAGAAACAGAAGTCTTGTTTGCAACAAATCACAATGCAAAGGAGGATGTTTGGATTGAGCTTCAGACTCGTCTCAGCCAAAATATTCAAAATGTGGCCAGCCAATAAGATCATCAAGAAGAGGGAGGCTGTGCAGGACATGAAAACCATGAAAAACAGCATTCCTTCTTATTTATACAGTCATAAGATATCAGAAATATGGGACTGTTAGACTCATCACTGTCTATGCGAGGCTTCAACCAATTCACAACATATTCTTACTACCTGCTGAAGATACGTGTGCAAAGGAATTTTGATTCCATTCAAATTACAAAAATAATTGCTCTAATTGCAGAATTAGATGGAATCAAGCTAGAAGCATCAAAGACCCACTGGGGCACACTCAGTCACACTGCTGCAGAGGGAGAAAGGTGGGAGGACAAATTGTTGGAGTAGACGGAGAAGATACTATTCATGACTACCTGCATCCATACTCATGCAAGTCAAGAAGTGGGATTAGGAAGAAATACAGGTGCCTGTCATCCGTCATATCAATCGATTCTTAAATTTCTGGAGCTACTGGAAGACAAAGGTGGTAAAGTCTCTCAAAACCAATTTGAGTGATTGAGAACTAAATAATTTTCTTTTTTTTTTGAGTCTCCTTTGGAAGAATTACGTTGCAAAAGCACTCATTAGATTTGATGTCGTGCAAGGCATAATAATGCTGAGAACCTTACCTTGTGTCTTCCTGTTCCCATTGATTGAAATTATCGGTTCAATTTGAGTACATGTTAAGGGTTTGCCAATACGGCATCTTTTTTACCCTGGGTACAGTATGGATAAAAAATATAAAAAAAAAAACATAAAATATAAATATTCTAGGCTAGTAATCAGGAATTAACCACATTAAATGCATAGAATGAACAAAATAACCACAAAAACACTATTGATAAATTGATAATGCTAACTGAATGCCAAATGTCATGATAAATATTAATTATTAAATCAAAATTAGTATTCATCGTCATATTGCTCTTCATTGAGAGCATCAACCTCAACATCATTATGTGGCGCATTAGAACCACAAGCAATAACACTCACACAAGCACTCCCACTGGCTACAGTTTGTGGGTCCTAGGAAGCCAAAGAAGCCTCTGTGTCAAGCAAAACCTTACCTAAATCCGAGAACCCTTCGTCTTTAAAGCTCCTCAATCACCTTGGCAATGAATGGGCAATCGTACTAGTGTCGGAATATAAGAACAATGTCTTTGGAACTTTGCTTGATGAAGTTTCAGCCCTAAATGAGTAATGAGAAGTAAGCATGCAATGAGAAGCAAGTGTGTTGTTTCATGTTTTGCTTTTGGTATGATGAGAGGCAAGGGTTGTTCTTTGTTATCTTTTGAGTTAACCAATTTTAGAGTTTGTGAGTGTGTTGTTTTGTTTCTTCCGTTACTTAAAGTCTAATTGTGAAAGGGAAAAATAAAAATAGGCAAATCCTATTTGTTTTCCCCAGATGAGCCAGGATTCTTCAGCAGAACCCAGCTGTATCTAGATTGTCCCAGGCGTACCTGGGGTGAGCCCACAAGCAAACCAAACCCATAACTGAGTCGGGTACATCCCGGACCTGTACCAGGGGGGGGACAAATTGGTAACTTAGCCTATGAGTTTAGTGGCATAAGAACCAGGGCATACCTGGGTGTACCTGAGACAAACCTGCAAGGAAACAAAACCCGTATACCCAAGGCAAACCCGCGCGAAACCAAACCCATACCCAAACCGTGTACGACTTGGACCAGTGCCAAGGGGAGAGGGGCAAATCACTAACTTAGCTTCTGAGTTTAGCACCTATATCATTGCTTATCCATATTTTGTGCTAGTACGGAGGGTGATATGGGAAAGAAAGATGTTACTGAGGGTTCTCAGGAAGTCCCTATCATTTAGTCTTATACTGGGATTAAGACAGGATCTCAAGGAGCGCTTGGAGAAAATGAATAAAGGTCATCCAAAGAAAATTAGTGTCATCCAATAAGGGCTTGGAAGGATTTCTAGAAGGATGAAATCCTCTGCTCTGACTGACAGTGAGAATGTAAGGAGAGAGTTGCTTCCAAAGATGAAAATGTTGCAAGCAAGCCATGTTTTCTGCTGTAAATCAAATAAAGCAAGATGTAGCATTTATTAAGTTGAAGGTACGAGATGAGAGTGATGACGATTCTGCAGAGGGTGCCAGGGAGAAAATACAGTCTGCTACCAGCACTGAATGATGGGTTGAGATCGGTACCATGGGAAGATTAACAACCCTCAACTTCAGAAATGGGCAATGGGGTCCATTGCTATGGGCATGGAGTTTGATCCTAAGGAAAAAACTAAAAGAGGCGGAGCTCATGGGATTGAGGTTGAGATTGACTCTATGTTAACTATTGATAAGTGGGATGAAGAGTGGCTAAAGGAAACGTGCGCACCTATTCCGAGCCTGTCCGTATTCAATGATACATATTATGCTCAAGCATTATGGGAGTGATCTATCTGTTTGCTTCGCCATGCTTTAACGAAGCTAGAGCCTGTTGCGGATCAAGGTGAAGCTGTTTCTGTTGACTGTCAGGAAGCTGTATTGTGGCCTGGTTGTAATGGTTTACATATCTCCTGTTACAAAGTTTATGACTATCGTACAATGGAATTTGATAGTATGACACATGCTCCTGTTAAAGGGTTCTCAGCTGGACAGTTCTCGGATATTACATTATATTTCCATGATTCAATTCAGTTTGAATGTCTTCTGAGGTCCCATTTTATGAAGGGGATTCTTACTTTGGTGGATATGTGGCTGAATATTTCATCTTCATAAGCTCTAACTCTATATATATTAGATATGGTACTATAATCTTGATTGGGGCTTTATAACAGTGTCTGGGCGGGCTGGATTTTCTCCATCCTGCAGTTCTGTGTTTTGTAAGTTTTTATATCTGTTGGGTTAAGCCCCAGTAAATAGTAATTCATGTTTACCTATCAAAAGAGATAAACTAAGGAGAATGATCATAATCCTTCCACACTTTGGAAATATACAAGCATAACAACACCACAAACTATCCATCCAATGAGCATTTTAAAATTTAAATCAATATTTTTTTGTTCAAACCTCTACAATTTATAATGACAATAACCTTAAGAAAATGAATATTTTCTTACAATTATTGAGTTAAAATCAAATCAATTTACTACAACTTCCAGAATACCTCAAACATAAAATAGAATAAATTATTAAATTTCAACAAAATTTTTGCCATCCATAGGTTTTGATAAATCAAAAGGATTTCATTATGAAATAAATGATAAAATAGAATTTGTAAGTGTGCAAACATATATACTGACCGTATTAACACATTTGATTAAATATTATTTGACCTGCTTAAAATAGAACAAGAATATTTGCACATAATACAGATTACCATTTTTGAGTTAAAACAATAAAAAGAAAACTCACTGTTCTGCATTTATGATATGGCGAAGTCGTTGTGTAACATTCACAGCATCAAGAGGAGCAAACCGAATCTCGTGCACCTTGATTGTAATGCTGGAATGATCTTGTGCACATAATTACATATGAGAGCAAACCTTGTGCTCTTGGTGTATTTCTCCATAACTGTACTGCGTACACAACAAATTCAAAATTGGATGTTATATCATATTCTATCTAGCAAAACTGATCCACAGCATGCTCCATATAGCCTATTCACCAATTTGCTCAAACAAGAAATAAACAATGTCTTAGTATGGGAGCAAATACTTACTCCTACGCAAGGAAAACTGAGCATCTTTTGTCATAGCATCAGCCTCATCCAATAAAACTAGCTTCACATTTGACTTTCCACTGCATCCAGGAAATTGTAATCACGAGACCACAGTTAACAGCAATATTTTGATCTCACAAACAGTATTCATGCTACGAAAACTGATGTATATGTATATGCCTTATATATGGCTAAAGGATTGATGCTTGTGGACAAGAAGGATATTCATGCTTGTCGACAACGAACACAACACGTACAAACTAAAATGTGAGCAATCACTAATAGACAAACAATATTAAGGATAGAGACAAAGCACTTCAAAAATAAGGCACCAAACATCTAAAAAGTACATATTTGGGCTAACAAAATAACAAATATTAAATCTATTAAGTAATCATCTAAAGACCAGATAACCAGACAGATAGAGAGAGTCGGGCACCCTATATCTATATGAACACCTATCTATCTAGGGGCGAGAGGGCCCCCATATATAGATAGGGGTCCCGTATATCTAGATAGGGGCCCCATGGGCCATAGATATATAAGCCCGCCGCTCTATATATATGAGGGAGAGAGGGCCTTTGTCAAGAGAGGTCCTTCCTTTTATATGGTTCGGCCTCCTCCCTCACTTTCTATACATACCTCGTGCATAGCACATAGATAGTACTTTCCCTTTTCGAAATAATATAAATTGAAGACTTCTTGCTCATCTTGAACAAGAGAAGAACTTGAAGCTATATTTCAATTTCTTTATTCATATTAATGTTTTTATTTTGTGTTTTGTCATTCAAGGCAAGTCGGCTGGGATAAATTAAGCTCCCTATGAGGTTGGCAAGGTTGGAAAGTTTCCAACCGGAAATAGAAAATAAAGCAAGCTTAAGAGGTCATTCTACACTCTTATGATTCTTGCCTAACCAAAGGGATATAAGAGGAGTCTTGGTGGCTCATTTGCACATCATCTTTCGGGATATATACTTTATACTTGGTCTCTAGGGCTGATTGCTCTTATTTCATTCCACTTTTGGGCAACAATCCATTAGTGTGGCATCCAAGGAGGACAAAACCCTTCCTTGTGGGAGATTGGAGGGTGGAAACCCTTCAATTCGGTAGTGTTGAAAACTCTCATTGAAAACCATCTTGCTAGTTTGCATTTAGGGCATAAAGGAGGAATCATACAAAGGCTTTTGACATTGTTTGGAGCCCCTCTCCTAGGGAGCGACTAGGGTAGAAGATGATTTGGGTGCCTTCTAGGGCACAAAACTTCATTATTCTTTGATATTCAGATTTATCATATTTTATAAGGCTAAAATCTACAATTTGGTAATTTTTGGAGGAGTTTATCTATCATTTTCAGCCCTTGTTTGTGGCTTCCCTGCTGCTGTCATAAAATTAATTACAGCTGGGTATAATCTCTTGTTTTCTCCATTTTTGATGTGATTTGGATGGATAAATGTTGTCATACTTAAAATAATTATTTAGAAGCATTTTCAGTTGTTATTGCATGGTTGTATGGTGAGTTGAATGAAAGTCCTTATACAGTTCGCTGCTAGGGTTTCAAGGAATATTAAATATGTTACTAAAATCAGAATTTACTTCACTTGGGGTTTGTGTTATTTCGTTGATTTTCAGATTTAGCTCTAGAAAGGAGCATTACAGCCTTCGTCAAGAGAGGTCCTTCCTTCTATATGGTTCGGCCTCCTCCCTCACTTTCTATACATACCTCGAGCATAACACATAGATAATACTTTTGGCAATCTCCCTTCCCTCTATCTATTTTAGTACCAAGGAAAATTGGAACACCCGAAGGAAAGGTAAAGAGAAGGGGCGAGGGAAAGGATGGTGGAGAAAGGGGAAGATGGATGACTCAAGTGTTGGTGATGAGCTGGATTTTCCTGAGAGGAGCCCCCTAGTTTGGAATTAGTCCCGAGGATTTTGACTCCATTCCCGAGATTTCGACTGCAAATGAAATCCACCATATATATATATATATATATATATGGGGAGGCCACATGAATCTAGGCCAAGGGTATATGTCAATCCAGTTAGTGTGACAGAACAAAGAAATCAATCCATGCAAAAATGTTGTTAATGAGCACAAAACAAGCTAAAAGCGAGCCTTTGTTTACACTGTCATGGAATAGGTATCTAAAGAAAACAGTATATCAATGAGCAGAGTTTGAAGAGTCATATCCCCTTCTTGGCATTCTTTTTACATGCATTTGTTTTTGGTTGAGCAGTGTTGAATTTTGAGAATGACATAATGATGCCATTTGGATACTTCATCGACAGTTTGTGGATTATTAAATGATTTAGTTATGTACAGCATCTTTGATTACATTGTTGCTCGTAATCTTTACTAAAATGGTTCAAGATATATTAATTTTGAATGCCATTTTGTTGGCATATAATTGATGCTATTGCAATCATTTAATTTTCATCTGTTATCATATATCATTTCTAACAGATGATACTGATGAGTTTTTTTGTGGGTGTAGGTGACAGTTCTGGCAGACAAAGCTATGTTGAAAGATGCACTATCCACAGCCCAGTTGATTACAATATTGGTCGCCATGACTATAGATCCAAGGATTGAATCGATATTAATTAAAAAACTTATATAGATATTTATAATACTATGGTTTCCTCTTATTAATCGCTACACGTATGCTTGCTTCTAGTATGTCATGATAGACCCTTTTATAAGAGGGAATAGTGTCACACCGTGGCCTAATGATCTCAATTGAAATGATACTATGTTATATATTCAAAGGCCTTAAGAATAAAATAAGGCATGGACATTTGGTAACATACATGTAGTGTACTTCTTGGAGCTTATGGTATTGTTTAAGTGAGTAATGATTCAATACTTAAGGATCCTGGAAAAAAAAGAAAAAAGGGGAATAATGAAGAATAGGGATGATTGCGTGCAAAAGGCGTAATAAACAAACCCTAAATCCATCAAACAAGTTAAAAGGCATTGTGTTAATTTCATTGTGTTCTTAGAATGGCATTGAGTGTTTGTTGGACATGGCATGAGCATGAATATAGGGCAATTTATTACTATGTTTAGGCAATGTAATGTCCCCAAATGGGACACTTTCAACCCAAGATGGATTTTTGATAAATCCAAACACCAAATACAGATTTTTCAAAGAGATAGCAATTAATTGCAATGCATATCAGATTTATCTATGAGAAATGCGACTAGGGTTTGATGGAAAACCCATATAAATCAGCCATTATACTCAACTCTTTTCACTCAGAACTGAAATATTGAATTTTTAAGACCAAAATCTGAGAGAACATGCAGATATATAATGCAAAACAAATCTGAAATAATTTAATAAGTCTGCAGAAATAAAGTACCAGTTATGAGCTCCAACAAGGCTGATTTTATTTAATAAAATCTGCAAAACCCAGTCTACAATTACAGCTGAAACTGAGGGTTTGGAACCCCTGAAAAACACTCCAAACTATGAAGAAGAGATGACTGAAAATCAGCTTCAAACAACAGGTACAAAAACTGAAAATCTTTGAAAGCACAATGGAAACCCTTGTGTAGAGATTCCTCACATACTCTTGGAGGGTTTTCGTCCTCAAGAGGGTACTTCTAAGGGTTTTGCCCCTAGAAATAATTTAGACAAAGCATGCAAGCTTCAGACTAAAATCAGCAATGAGAGAAAATAATCAAGTGTCCCTCTTCAAGCAAATCTCATTGCTTAAATAGAAGAATTGGGCCTAATGGCCACCTCCACTCAACCAATCAGATTTTCCTCTTTATTAAATGTCTTTCCCACCAACTTTTCCCTCCAATATTAAATTAAAGTGACCACTACTCCATGTGGGTCGCTCCATGTGGTGGGTGCACTTTGTTAAAGTGACCACTACTCCATGTGGTGGGTGCACTTTATCAAATTAAAGTGACCACCTTTGTCTTATTCTATCATGGCACACTACTCCATGTCTTATTCTATCATTACACTTTTTTATCCACCACTTTCCTTATGCAAGTCGCATTTTCCTAGTGGGAATAACTTTTGGCCCATATGCTTTTTGTCTTTTCATCCACCAAGGGGGTCACTTTTATAAAGTGACTTTTTCCTTTTTTTTTAAATTTATTTTTGCCTCCTAGTGCAAGTCGCACTTTTCCATGGATATTACATATTTGCTAAGTGCTTTTATCCTTTTGTTTACTTTTTCTATTTTTATTTTATGATTAAGTCCATAATAATTTATTATAAGTGCTTTTATAATATTTTATTTATTTTTGCACTATATAATAAAATATTAGAACTTAAGTCTCCCTTTTAAAATCATCCTTAGCCGTCGAGAAGACAAAATAGGCTAAGGGTCTTCGTTGTGACTATCCTAGGAAGCGAGGACATTACAGCAATCAAAAAAACCCAATCATATGAATGGTACTATTAGCATTGTATGATCATGGTGGAGAGAAATTTCAAGAGTATAAGATACAGTTTGAATGAAAGTTGGGATACCGACGCATCCCCCTATAGGCCCGGAAATGGGTACAAAACATTTCAGATATGAGAGAGAGTACAAATGCACTTGCAAAAATTCCTAGACAATCTAGATATATACACTTTATCTACGGACAAATGGGTGTATCCAAACCATCCAAGATGTCTCTAGGGCGTATCCGAGTAAAAAAGCATTTTTATTTCAACAATAAAACACAAAGTGACAAAGAAAAACACAATGTAAACCCTAAAAAGTCAAAAACATAACATAAAGCAACACAAAACACCAAAGCAAAACACTTGCCTCTCCTCTCATTGCATACTTACCTTTCTTTGTCCATTTAGAGTGCCCATTTGTTCTTAACGTGATTAACAAAACTTCTTTGGCGCCCACGGGTCCCACATGGGAGTGCTTTGAGTCCATGTGGTTCTAGTGAACAACATCATAATGTTGATCTTGGTGCTCTTAACGAAGAGTAATATGATGAATATAATGAATACTCATTTGATGATGCATTTTTAAACAAAACTCAAAAAAACTTAAAAAATATGCAATTTTTTTAATTTTAAAATTTCCTATATCTAACCTAACCCTAAACGACCCCCCCAAACACTTATATAAACACCCAATCCCTCTACTTTTTCCTCACACTCAATCTTTGTTATTTTGCTTGAGCTTGAAGGAGAGAAAGAGAAAGAGAGGTTGAAGGAGAAAGAAAGAGCTTGGAGGAGAGAAAGAGAGGTTGGAGGAGAAAAAAAGAGCTTGAGGAGAGAAAGAGAAGGAGAAGCAAGTCTCTGACAAACATCAAGGAGGATTTTTCCAAGTATTTTACATGCATTCAGGCATTTTTTTTATTTTTTAAATCTTTTGAGCAATGTTTTGTATATGAATATGATCAATGATCAATATCATGAATGATGTGTTTCAAACACATCATTCATGATTATTGATCATGATCTAAATTTATTTTTAATATTTATTTATTTTACGGTTATTAAAATATAATATATTAATTAATTTTTCCGTATTTTAAGTTTAATAGTGAAGTTTTATTTAATTAAATGTCTACCCTCTGTGTATGCTCTCACCTCGCACCATTTATGGCGAACTTGGTGATCAAAATCAGAGATTGACATGTAGGACTAACTGTTTAATTTTTTAATTAGTTATGTATTCGTTTTTTTTTTTAATTTTAAAGTTTTAAATTGAATTTGTTAAAAATTTAAAATGTCTACCCTCTGTGTATGCTCTCACCTCGCACCATTTATGGCGAACTTGGTGATCAGAATCAAAGAATGACGTGTATGGGTTAACAAATTAATTTTCTAATTTGTATTTGTTGTTTTTAATTAAATTATTTTAATATTTAGCAATGTTTTAAAAAATATCTCTTATTGTAGGTTAAAAGTTAAAACAAATTAATCCTCTGATCATGGCATCCGATTCGACTTGATGGGGCAAGAGGGGGAAATGTTTCGGGTGGTATGGCAGTGAAAATGGATCCAAATTATCCTTTATGGAGACATGTGGAAGTGGTAGAGCTTGTTGCCGGTGGTGGTGTCCGTGTTTGGACGTGTCCCCATTGTGCCGCCACATTTAAATCCTCATATACCCGTTTGAGAGCTCATCTGATTGGGGCATCGGGGACGGGTATTAAACCATGTAGGAAGGTGGAAAAGAAAACCATAGCCATGTACCTAAAAGAGCAAGAGGATGCAAACATTGAAGCAAGCTCGCTCTAGAACTGTTTCTTTACAGCAGAGGACCATGGGAAAACCACCAACATCAACACCATCATTTCATCCTTTCATTGAGACTCATGTTGAAACTATTCCAGATGATGACCCTTTTGATGCAGATACCTCAGGGCCATCAAGCAAGAGAACAAAAGGCCCATTAGAAAAAGCATTTAACATCGAGAAGAGGGATATTGCAGATGAATTGGTGTCTCGGTGTATATTTGCATGTGGACTACCATTCAATGTCTTGAGATCACCTTATTGGCAGCAGATGGTGAGAGGCATTAATGAGGCACCACGAGGTATCTGAGCCCTAGCTATAATAAGGTTCGCACTTCTCTTTTGGCAAAAGAAGTGCAACACATTCAGACATCTCTACAGCCAATTAGAGATTCTTGGACTGATTCAGGAGTCTCTATTATATCAGATGGATGGAAAGACTCCAGAAACAGACCTCTCATCAACATTATTGCAGTATGCCCTAAAGGGCCAATGTTTTTGAAGGTTGTTGATTGTGAGGGGAAGTAAAAGATGCCCAATTCATTGCAAATATTCTCATTGAGGCTATTGAGTCGGTGGGTCCCGAGAGAGGTCCGGTTGTCCAAGTCATCACGGACAACGCCAAAAATTGCAAGGCAGCGGGATTGATAGTAGAGGGTAGGTATGAGCACATATTTTGGACACCATGTGCAATACACTCCCTGAATCTAATGATGCAGAAGATTGGGAAAATTGCATGGATTGAGCAAATATACACGGAGGCAAACGAGATTCAGATGTTTGTCACCAACCATCACATGTCTCAAGCCATATTCAGAAGATTTTCAAAGTTGGAGTTGTTGAAGGTAAAGGAACAATTCATTTTAAATTTAATATTTGATTTTAAATTTTTAAATCAATTTCAAATTGTGTTGTTATTGAATTGTTTCCATTCTTTTTTAATAGGTTGTTGAGACTAGGTTTGCCTCTCACACACTCGTCTTGAGACGACTTGTGAAGGTGAGACGTGCTTTGAGCATGATGGTGATTGATAATGTTTGGACCATCTGGAGGCAATCTAACACAGAAAGAGCCCAAAAATAAAATCATGGATCCTTGATGAGCATTGGTGGGGAAAAGTTGAATATTTGTTGAGTTTCACAGAGCCTATTTTGAGTATGATACGATTTGTAGACAAAGATAATGCTTGCATTGGAGAAATATATGATGGCATTGACTCCATGCTTGAAAAAATCCATGATATCATACAAGCCAAAGAGCAGGACCCTGAGGAAAAATTTTACAGTGAAGTTAAAAATGTGATCGTGAAAAGGTGGAACAAAATGACCACCCCATTGCATCTCCTTGCTTATGCTTTAAATCCCAAATATTACAGCAGTGAAATAGTTGGGAGAGCTGGTAGACAGCGACCATATGATGACCATGAGGTTGCAAATGGGACGAGGTCAGCATTCAGGAGGTTGTTTCCTGATCCAACTACATCACTTGCAGTCCGCCAGGAGATGTCGATGTTTGTAAATGGACAAGGTAGCATGGGAGAGATAGAGGCTATTTGTGACAAACCCACCATGGATCCAATCACGTGGTGGACTTGTCATGGCCATGATGCCAAGTTCTTACGACCAGTTGCGATCAAATTGCTCTCACAGGTATAAAGTTTGTAACTTGTTATTTGATATTTTAATTACCAATTACGAATTAAAATTCAAAATGATATCATTCTTTTTTTAATTAATAATATTAATACTTTGTTTTTGTGATAGGTGGCTAGTAATTCTTTTGTAGAGCGCAACTGGAGTACTTATGGCTTCATCCACTCAGCCAAACGCACCATGTTGGCATCGAAGAAGGTTGAAGATCTAGTATACGTTCATTCCAACTTGCGCCTCTTAACCCACAGGACACAAGAGTATACTAGTGGTCCTAACAAGCTTTGGGACCTCCAACCTGAAAACACGGACTTTGAAGCTTCTGCTTGCTTGTTTGGCCAATGTTTCACTTCTTGGCATTGATGAGGAACTTCCAGGAGCCCTTCACAAGGGTTCGAAAGTGGAGCTAGTGGGAGTGGAGCTGCAAGTGGCATCCATGAAGATGATTTTGACGATCATCTAGATGATATGCTCTAGAAGTTGAGAACTTGAATGTATTATGTTATTTACTATCATGTTTTGAACATTATGTCATTATGAATCAATACAAACTCAAGTCTCAATTCTCAAAGTATTGGAAATTTCAATTTTGTTTTCATGTTCTATGAATGATTTTAAGTTGTATGACTCTATGAGTATTAAATTTCAATAAGTATGCAATGTATGAGAATTAAATTTCAATAAGTATGCAATGTATGAGAATTAAATTTCAATAAGTATGCAAATGCTTCTTTAAATTTATAATTTATATACATATTTATATATGTTGAATTACCATTTCCACGTAATGTATAAATGACGGTGATAATGGAAATGGCCCAACAATGTATGATAATGGCTATTTGGGGTGTTTAACCAGAATATAGGCATAGGAGTAACCATAAAAGGGGCTAAGAAGATGGAATAAGAGGACGCAGATAAGGAAAGAAGGCTAAAATGTAGAAGAGAATTAGGAATTATTACTTGTAGTACATTATGTGTAATGTACTATAGGTTAGTTTAGTTAACTTAATACAGATAATTATTGGGTTGTTATAACAACACCCAAATTATAGGACACAATCTATGTCATAAGCTCTTCCAAACTTCGAACAATATTATGTAGTGTGATGGATATTTAGAGGAATCTTGTTTATTTGCATTGTCTAAACAATGACCTACGACAAGGAGACATTTGGGAGGTTCAAGGTTTTATCTTCTTTGATCAAGTACTTGCATCCTTGTTTTTGAAAGGGGATTGAATACATTTTTGCAGCTTGTATGAAAGTAACACTAAGTTTTGGATTTGCTGGTTGTAAATGTATATGTATATATGCCTCTGTGTTTTCTATTAGAGATTATGGCTTTTACTGAGAAATCCTTCTATCTAAACATATACTTGGAAGAATGGCCTTAGGGCTCATTGATATATCATATATGATGCATGATATAACTAAACATGAGTTGCGAAGAACTGTAACGTTGAAGCTTTCATTCAAATTTTTGTCATTAATTTACTTAAAATTTTATCATGTTAAGAAGCCTAGGGATGGAGGTAGGTTAGGGTTGTCCATGTGGATATAGGAACTTGTCACAAGGCTTGACACCTTGAATATGGCCAGGCGTGGAGAACTGACAGACCTCCGTTGGATCATGAGCTTTATAACTGTCTTTTCTATTTAAGCCTCTCAAAGTATTGAGAGACAAAAAATACTTGTTTGTGTTTGTAATTAAGCCTCCCAACTCCTACTATGTCTGTGGATAGATTCTTTGATGTTGGGATTCTGAGTTCATGCCTCAACCAGTAACTGTTACCATATTTTTCACACAAAGGATTGGCTTTTTCAGAAGATTGGCTATTTTTAGCGTTTGCTAAAAATAGCATTTTCTAAAAATAGTGTTTGCTTAAAATAGCAATTGAGTGGAAGCAATGCTAAAATAGCGTTTGGCTAAAGATGGAGGTGTTTAAAATAGACGAGCCAAAACCAGCGTTTAGCTAAAATAGCACTTCCTAAAGATAGCTTTGATTTTGCTAAATTTGGCAAGTGCTGCTCCAAATATGCATGGCGCTAAAAGGAGAAGGATAAATTTAATAAATTTATCAACTGCTGGTCACAGTCTGAGTTTGCAGCAGCAGCATGAGGAAATAAATAAAATTAAATAAAGTATACATGCATGTTGTCCCTGAAGTCTGCGCCAAAGAGCATGAGGATAAGACAAAAGGTAGAAGAGATAAAACAGATAAGACAAAAAAACTGCTGCAAAAAGGTGAAGGACTTTTAATTAATTAAAGCAACTGCAGTCTGCCCAGTCATACACCACCAAGGAGAATAAATAAAAAAGGAAAAGAGAACCACTCTGCAGGCTTGGGGCAGCAGCCCATGCATAGAGGAATTAATTAAATAGACATGCATGCTGCTGATTTCTATATGGTGGCGCCAACAGAGCAGCAAGAGGGAAGTTAATAAATACAAAAAGATGTATGCAGCCCAGGCCACGGAAATCAGAAATAAATTAGAAAAAACAACAAACAGCATGCAAGGAAAGCTGATTTTGGACGCAGCAGTCCATATAGGCAGTCTTTTGTAAAGAATCATACATATACTTGAGCGCTGATTTGCTCTGGCATCTTTAGCCTTTGTACTTGCACCTCTGAATAAAATAAAGCTTCGTTTTGCCCTCTCATATCGTTGTTTTCAGATTATTCATCGTGTTTGATAGGATATTGTGTTGCTTTAGTGTGGAATTCAATCCCTCTACCGTTGTCATTCTTCCTAAACCTTTGAATTTAATTTTGCAAAATAGTTTAGAGTTGTGCAGGTGTGTGAATCTTTAATTCTCTGTGTGCAAAGTTACATGCAAGTATCAAACTTTTGGTGTATCACCCTTATTTCCAGTTTCCCGCATTCTTTTCCTCTTTTCCTTGTCAAATTTTTCGTTTTTAGGTAATTCACAAGGGAACCAGCCCTCTCTGGAGATTCACCTCAGCCATAGGTCACCCACAACCTTGAGGTGTTCCAATTTTGTCAACGGAGAGAGAGTACACACACCATTCTCTATCAGGGTGCAACTTTTGGGTGACAACATTAACAGCTAACAAGTTCCTGGGTGACAGATAGAGATGCAGTAAATAAGTGTCCGTTGGGCCAAGAATAGGGCTTACCCATCATGCATAGCCCAAGTCCGGATTCTAACTGGCTTAACCTACCTCCACTCTTAGTTTTTGATGGTGACAGTTTTTACAGACCTGACATGTATTATACTATAGTAAACTTATCCATATACAAGTATAACACCCTAGGACCTTGATCATGGCAATCAATTAGGTTGGAAACTGTAATACACTTGGTTCAGTTATAACCTAATGGTTGGGGGATGGAGAGTGGCACCTATAGAGGGCTCTTTGTCCCCACTCCTGCATAAAATTCAGAAGTTGTGGCTTCTCAGCTTGACCAGATAGCAGAGATGACTGTTCTAATGATGCTATCATGTACTCCAGCTTGATTATCTAGTTATTCATGGATGTTAGACTCCTTTGTTATGCATAATAAGATGTAAGCAATTATAATATTGTGTATTTAAAGAGGAAGGAGCAGATTTGCACAAGAAAAATAATAATATTTTATGTTATTTTTCATACCGAATACAAAGGCTATTATATAGCCATAGTGACAAAACAAACCTCCTAATAAATAGGAAGCAGAATAACAAGTTCCCTGTTAATAGTTTTACGGGTATAACCAAACTAAATGAATATATTGTTGTTATAACAATATATTTTACATATAACCATAATATTTACCAAACATAAATATTAATACCCATGTGAACATTAATATTCCTAACATTCCCCCTTAATGTTTACATGGTAGTAAAATAACTTTCACACTTCCTCTGCAACCTGTCACCCGTGCTTGCTCATGATCTTGGTACAACACTCAAACTGAAGGTAGAAGAAGGAACACATCAACTTCTTATCAACCATGCACTGTCGGGAACACATCTGACCGACGAGGATGGGAACACGCTCAGAATCATCTGCTTATCAACCAGTCACTCTAGGGAACACGTCGACCTAGCGGTGTAGGAACTCAAGCGAAACACATCTGAACAACCTTCAATGGTTTTCCAGAGGCTAACCACAAACCTAGGTATGAACAGAACACATTTGACTATTCAACCTCTTCAAGACTCATGATGTTGCATTTCACTGTGTTATTTGTTCTTCACTATGTTATTACATTGGGGAATTATGTAGGAATAACCACATACATGTGAACAACAATCGATATTTGTTCTTATTTTTCACACCATACTAGAAATATGAAAAGCACAACTAAAAACAAACACCCTTCACACACGTGCCACCAAATCAATGAAGCGGCCTCGTCGTTGGCGACTTGACGAGAGGTCATTGATTGACCTCCACCTTCGTTGCCTCCAACCTCCAATAATATGCTGCTAGTTCAACTAGATTTGACTTGGACGCTCAATAGTTTCCACATTGGGTTTATTTTTTCTCCCCCCACAATGTGAAACACATTATTTTTTGAACGTCGGGTAACACCGAAAATGCGTCCGTAAGGCAAAAAAATTATTTTACGGACTTTTTACAATGACACGACTTTTGACCACAATTCACAAATTTGACAATATGATGACTCGACTAGAATTTCAAAAAGTAGTAAAATGTTTTGGCTCTTTACATGACCTTGATTCTTTTAACAAGACTTGACAACAATGATGATGACTCTACTACACAAAAATGACTTTTGACTCTAAAATGACAATAATTTATACACATGATATTCATAACAAGAAAGTAATATTTAATTACTTTCTTTACATAACAAACTATAATAACAATTGTATTAACAATGAAAATGCAAATGGATATTTTGGACTATATAAAAACAAAAACTCAACTCGGTTTATGACTTGATCTTAACCCTTTGAATACCACACGAGAGAGACTAAAGGGGACCGCAAACACAATGACCACAACTAGAAACTAAAAAACAACAAACACTAATGACATAAATTACATGAAACATTAACTAAATGTTAAGCACAAGATAATACTAAGAGGGGGTGAATCAGTATTATGATATTTTTAAATTTAACACTTAATCTCATAACCGTAATCAAATTTATCAATTTCACAATGAATATATCAAAGCAATCAATAAATGCAAAGCAAACCAACACAATGCAAATAGACACGGACTTACGTGGAAACCCTTTCGAGAGAAAACATGGAGAAAATCTTCTTTATTATATTTCTCAAATGTTTGTAGGCACCAACCTACAAGAGACACCAATTCCCAAATTACGGTTTGTAGGCACTAACCTATAGGAGCACCGACCCTTTTTGCTAAGCACCAACTCAACAAGAGACGCCGATCTCTTCGAATATGAAGGCACCAACCTTCCTTACGAAAAAAAACTCTTTTCTATCTTTTATGTTCTTGTTTGCTTGAATCAACAGTGATAGAACAAATTGCTGCTCTCGAATATTCTTCTTATTTATTTGAGTCCCTTCACATACATAAATCGTTCTGACTCTTCATTAAATAAAATTGCCCTTCACTCTTTTTTCTATTTCATATTCTCGCTCATCTTCTTCTCTCCCTTAAACTTGAATGAAGAAGCACTCAAATTGCTTGTCTAAATCAAATGATTCCATCTCCTTATATATCCTTCTCACATCCTTTCGAAAAGACACATCGTTCCAACCAACACAACCTTTCCATTATTTAATTAACACAACTTAATTAAGTGCATTAGTCGGCTAAAACCAAAAGTAATTAATGCAGCCCATAACAATTATTAAATGCACATTAAACAATGCCATTAACCCCTTGATAGGAGTGCTGCCCCTCCTTAGACAAATCGCTGCTCCTATGGGCCTTTTTGCCCAAAAACATGGGCCTCCTTGGGAAAATCGTGGGCCCTGCTTGTGCTTTTCCGTGCTTTTCCCACTATTTGCACATTTAATTGCTGGTTGTGTTTGATCCTTTATTTGCTGATGATACTCCATGAATCATGCTTCCAAATCTGATCATCTTCTTCCATAACTTGCTGAATATTTCTGTCACCTTTTTTGGCCATAATTCCGTTACTTTTTACCAAACTTTCATATCACAATAGCTGTTCAAAATCTGATTGTACCATAGTCTTTCTTGCACTTAATCGATCATATCTATCCATTCGAAAATGTCTTTTCGAGGCTCTTCATACTGCTGGTTATTTCCGTTACTTTCTACCATTTCCGTCAACATCCGTCAGTAGTTCCGTCAGCTTCCGTTACATGATTCCGTTAACCAAATACATCAATGATTAAGCCTTTGACATCAATGACAATACTTCCAACAATCTCCCCCTTTGTCATTGATGGCAACCTTCAAAAAAAATTCTTTTCTGCAACTCCCCCTTGCTATAACTCCCCTTATTGTCATTCTCCCCCTTTGACATCAATGGCAAAGGGCCAATCTAAGAGTTGAATATTGCATTGTTTAGCTCCCCCTCAACCAATCCTTCTCTTGGCTTTTCAATGGGAAGAAGCAAGGATATTACTCCCAACTTTTGTCGTAGATATTCAAATGTCTCCTTTGGAAGTGGCTTGGTGAAGATATCTGCTATCTATTCGGATGTAGCAACAAATTCCAACTTTACCTACTTTTCTGCCACCTGCTCTCTTAAGAAGTGATATCTTATGGGAATATGCTTTGTTCTTGGAATGCATAACCGGATTCTTTGAAATACTTATCGCACTGGTATTATCACATAATATGGAGATTGGATGATCATACTCTACTTTGATATCTTTTAAGGTTTGCTTCATCCATAGAATTTGAGTACAACATAACACTGCTGCTATATACTTTGCTTCTGCTGTGGATAAGGATACGAGTTCTACTTTTACTTAACCAAGATACCAGTGTCTCTCAAGGAAGAATACTCCTCCACTTGTACTTTTTCTATTATCCACACATCTGCCTAATCAATCATATAAGCTACCAATGTGAAGTCTTTACCCTTGGGTACCATAACCCATAATCCATAGTTCCCTTTAGATATCTAAATATGCGTTTCTGACTTGCACATGTGTTTCTTTCAAACTGCTTGAAAACGCGCAGCCATACCCACTTTGCTTGCATGATGTCCGTCCGAATGTCATCACATATAGTAAACTCCCAATCATTGATCTATAGAGAGTTTGATCAGCATTCGGAGATTCATCATCTTTGCTCAACTTAGTCCCGGTAGCCATAGGTGTGCTAACAGGTGCACACTCCTCCATGCCAAATTTCTTCAACATTTCCTTCACATACTTGGTTTGGGATATAAATATTCCTTTATCAGATTGAGAAATTTGCAATCCAAGGAAAAATGATAACTCTCCCAACATAGACATCTCAAACTCCTTTTGCATGTCTTCGGAAAATGTCTTAGACATTTCCTCATTGTTCCTCCAAAAATTATGTCATCTATATACACAACAACAATCAATGTGGTGTTCACCTTCAATTTATGTAAAGATTGTTATCAACAAGTCCTCTCTTGAACCCTTGGTCTTGTAGATACTTATCAAGCCTAGAGTACCATGCTCTGGGGGCTTGTTTTAATCCGTACAAGGCCTTCTTCAACTTACACACATAATCTTCATTTTTTGATAGGAGGAACCCTTCAAGTTGTTCTATGTATACTTCCTCTTCTAACTTCCCATTTAGAAATGTTGATTTGACATCCATTTGATAGACTTTGAAATTCTTGAAGACCGCAAAAGCAAGAAACATTCTAATTGCTTCTAATCTAGCAACAGGAGAAAAAGTTTCTTCAAAATCAATACCTTCTACTTGAGCATACCCTTTACAAACTAACCTTGCCTTGTTTCCAATGACTTGTCCATCTTCATTCAATTTATTTCGAATACCCACTTAGTGCCAATCACATTCTAATCCTTTGCCTAGGTACAAGTTCCCATGTTTCATTCTTCTCAATTTGATCTAACTCTTCCTCTATTGCCTTTATCCAATATTTATCATGGCTGACTTCCGCAAAGTTCTTCGGCTCTATTTTCGATAATAAGGAGAAATTTACTGGTTACGATGCACTTACAATTCTTCTTCTTGTCTGTACTTCATCATCAAGATTTCCAATGATCGACTTTCAAAGCATGATTCTTCTTAACAAAGCGAGATGGTGTTTTGGTGTCCTGCCTTTTAGATTTACTTAATTTTTCGACATCTTCTTCCTCTTCCTTTTCTTCTACTACCTCGGGTATTTCTAAGGGCTCTTCTGCGGGTTCTTTAGCTTTTTGATTCACGATTTCATCCACTCTCACATTTGCACTTTCTACTATAGTTTGTAGTCTTTTGTTATAGCATCTGTAGGCTTTGCTTTTAATAGAGTAGCCAAGAAAAATTCCTTCATCCGCACTTGAATCGAATTTTCCCAAGTTCTCTTCATTTCTTTTAATAAAGCATCTTCTCCCAAACACTTTGAAATATTTTACAAGAATCGGTCTTCCTTCTTTCCACAATTCATAAGGATTTTTGTCATGATTAACTCTGATTTTCCCTCTATTCAAGATATGAACAGTCGTATTTACCGCTTCTCTCCAAAATCTATCTAATAGCTTAGATTCATTTAACATGGTTCTAGCCATCTCTTGGACAGTTCGATTCTTTCTTTCTACCACTCCATTTTGTTGTGGAGTCCTTGCAACTTGAGTACTATCTTTTGATTCCATGATCTTCACAATATTCAATGAATTCATTTGAGGTGCACTCACCTCCACGATCTGACCTCGGCACTTTATTTTCAATCCGGTTTCATTTTCTACTAAATCCTTGAAAGCTTTGAACTTACCAAATGCTTCTAATTTTCTTTTAAAAAGGCTACCCAAGTCATTCTAGTGTAGTCATCAATGAATAACATGAAATAACTCTCACCTTGTATGTTTTCTGTTCTAGTAGGTCCACACAAATCTGTATGAATCAGCTCCAATGGTTTGGTGGTCGAATACTCCTTCGTTCTAAACCTTGCTCTAGTCTACTTTCCATGCTGACATTGCTTGCATAGAGTACTTGCAAGTTTCGTTACCTTAGGCATATCCCATGCACAGCCTGCTTGTTGCTGATTTTCACAAGATTATCAAAATTTATATGCCCCATCCTTCTATGCCATAGCCAACTCTCTTCAACCTGACTTAGACAACATTTCTCTCCTTTTATTTCTCCAAGCATGTATAGGTTATTTGTGGTTCTATGTGCATCTGCTACTAACTCTCCCGTGTCTGCCTTCCTTATCTCACACCCTTCAGCATAAAACTTAAGTGTGTGTCCTTGATCACACATTTGGCTTACACTTAAGAGATTATGCTTTAATCCTTCAACATATAAAACATTCTCCGTTTTTGTTTTACCATTATCAAGACTCAACGTACCTTTTCCAAAGGTGATCTTTGCTTCAACGTTATCACCAAATTTCATTGTACCTCCATTTACTTTCTTCAATGAGATGAACTTACTTTTATCTCCGGTCATATGTCTTGAACATCCACTATCAATGTACCACAACCGCCCTTCATCCTCGTGCATGGAATGTTGTTTGAACAAGCATAGATTTCTCTTTATTTTGCCCATTATCCTCTTTCTTCTTTATTTTGAAGCATTTACCTTTTGGATTCGATTTGGATGGTTCTACAATACCACTTCTACAAAATCTTGCCATATGTCCATAGTTATTGCGATTATAACAAACAATATCTTCAACATAGTTCGATAAAGGAGCAAAGGAGTTTTAATTTCTATTTGAAAATCCATACACACCTTAGTTCTTTATATTGTTGTCTCTCACCCATATTCTACAATCTATTGCTTTATAACCAAAATGATTACAATAGAAGCAATAGCCATAGAATTTTCAAACTGGACATGCGAGTATATCTTGGAGCATTTGGTCTTTTAACTTGTTCTCATCTTTGCTTTCCTTGTAAGAAGTGTTGATCTTCATAAAGCTCTTCTCCCTTTTCAACTCTTCATTCTTCATAGGTTCCTTGAGTATCTCTGCATAGGTCTTTAACTTCTCTGCTTTTGTCTCTTTCGACAACTCTATACCTTTTGTGTTAGTGGTGCCTTGTCTTTCCTTATATCCAAGACACGTCTTGTCGGATGTTGACTTCACGTCTGGTTCAGAATTTCATCTAGTATCTCGGTACTTTTCTTGAATTTTAGATTACTCGTAACTTTGGCATTTGCTTTTTCCAAGTCCTTTCTCAAAGCAACGATCTCGACTCACGCTTTTCAATCTTCTTCCTTAGTCCTTAGCTGATTTCTTAATTCTTCTTCAACTCGTTTTGCTTCTTCAATTTGGGTTTTTAGATCCACGGTCATCTTTCATGATCCTTCAAGAGATTGTGATATCTTAGCTTCAAAGTTACGATCTTCTTCTTCATACTTTAGGAGTCAGTAACTTTTGTTTCTAATTTTTCTTTTAAGAGCTTTCAACTCTCCCAAGGCACAAATAAGTTCCTCTTCAAGATTCACTTCACCTTTTTCTTCCATGTCTTCATCTCTTTCTAAGTCATCTTTTATAGCCATGAATAATATTTCTTCATTATCGCTATCTGAATCACTTATCCCACTTTCTTCGGATGATTTACTACTTCCTTTTGAATATAAGCTTTTCTTTTGCTTTCCAAATCTTTTATTGCCTTTGCTTTGCTTGAGTTCCCTTTTGAATTTAGGTTTGCTTTCCTCATCATCGTTATCTTCTTTCTCTGGACACTTAGCCGCAAAATGACCAATTTTACCACAGTTAAAACATTTAAATGGTAACTTACCTTTGTACTTTCTAGATCCTTTCTTTAACTTTCGAATGAACAAGGCTTCTTTCTCATCTTCTTCGTTGCTTGAGTTCTCATTCAACTCAGGTTCTTTGATTTTCTCTTTCTTTGAGACTTTGAATGCAGCTTCCTTCTTTGATGGTCTATTTGACTCAGTCCTCATTTCATACGCGGTCAGTATTCCATGTAGTTCATCCATGCTCAACTTATCAAGATCCTTCATTTCTTCAATGGCAGACACCTTAGCATCAAATCTTGATGGTAGAGATCTTAGAATCTTTTGAACGATCATGGATTCTTCAATCTTTTCACCTAACCCTCTTATGGCGTTGACAACCTCATCCACGCAAAGAAGATAGGCTGCAACATTCTCCTCATCCTTCATTTTCAGGCTCTCAAATTGTCTCCTATGGGTTTGAAGCTTAGCCCTTTTAACCTTGTCATCACCTTCATAGATAGTTCAAGTTTGTCCCATATCTCCTTCGCCGTGTCACATTGCATTACTTTAACAAACTCATATTCTGACAAGCCACATAGGATTGCATTCATCGCCTTGGCATTGTTTTCAAAAGCCTTCTTTCCAGCTTGATCTATCGGTGGAACTGATGAAATCGTATATCCAATCACATCGATTACCAAATATCAAACCCTAGTGCCATTAGATATGTTTTCATTCTTATGCTCCAAAATGCATAATTTGTTCCATCAAACAATGGAGCCTTGTTCAAAGAAAAACCTTCTTGTACTTGATGAGTAGCCATATGTGCTTCTGAGATCTACCTTCCAATTGTTAGATTGTTCTCAAGGCACCCGCTCGATACCAATTGTTAAGCACAAGATAATACTGAGAGGGGGGTTGAATCAATATTATGATATTTTTAAATTTAACACTTAATCTCATAACCGTAATCAAATTTATTAATTTCACAGTGAATATATCAAAGCAATCAATAAATGCAAAGCAAACCAACACAATGCAAATAGACACAGATTTACGTGGAAACCCTTTCGAGAGAAAACCATGGAGAAAATCTTCTTTATTATATTTCTCAAATGTTTGTAGGCACCAACCTACAAGAGACACCAATCCCCAAATTACAATTTTGTAGGCACCAACCTATAGGAGCACCAACCCCTTTTTGCTAAGCACCAACTCAACAAGAGACACCGATCTCTTCGAATATGAAGGCACCAACCTTCCTTACGAAAAAAAAACTCTTTTCTATCTTTTATGTTGTTGTTGCTTCAACAGGTGATAGAACAAATTGCTGCTCAGAATATTCTTCTTATTTATTTGAGTCCCTTCACATACATAAATCGTTACAACTCTTCATTAAATAAAATTGCCCTTCACTCTTTTTTCTATTTCATATTCTGCTCATCTTCTTCTCTCCCTTAAACTTGAATGAAGAAGCACTCAAATTGCTTGTCTAAATCAAATGATTCCATCTCCTTATATATCCTTCTCACATCCTTTCAAAAAGACACATCGTTCCAACCAACACAACCTTTCCATTATTTAATTAACACAACTTAATTAAGTGCATTAGTCGGCTAAAACCAAAAGTACTTTATGCAGCCCATAACAATTATTAAATGCACATTAAATAATGCCATTAACCCCTTGATAGGAGCGCTGCCCCTCCTTAGACACAAAAGATATAACCTGCAGTAATATTTTAGATGAAGCCGCTTCTGGAGAACTGGAAAAATCAAGCGGATTCGTGTAAATGAATATTCCAAGATATGGAAAATTCAAGTTGTTTCAGAGGTGCCACGGAAATCTCAAACAATATTTCACTTCGTCCAACAATATTTGGCTAGGTCTCTGCTAGAAGAATGGCTTGATGAGCAAGAGTGTCACTGATTTTGTTGCACACGTTGGTAATGGACTTTACGGTATTTGTGATTGTATAAGAGAGCTTCCTCGATCTTCTTGTTCTCCAAGCAAGATTCAACAATACTCAAACATCTGCAATGTGGCAAGAGATCTAATAGAGATTTCTTATTTGTCAAACACTCAGCTCGTTGCACGCTGATTCCAGCTCGGCTTTGTAAGAGCAATCCCGCGAACTGATTATTCCACCTCCCTGTTAGGCGTGTTAGAATATGTTGTAGAAATTATGATTATTGCATTGGCTAAGGAATTCGATTATGCCGCCTCTAAACTTTGATAACTGAATCTAGAATGTATTATCTATGTAGGCCGCCAGTTGGAACTACAATGCAAGATGCTCAACTTAAAACTGCATGCTGCAAATATAAATATCATCCACAGGGGCAACCAAAAGATTGGCATTCCCCTTAGCAATCAGAAAACCATCTTACCTCAGAGATCTCGCTCTGATACCAAATAAAGCAGAAGGAGCATATTTGGTATGAAAAATAATATTATTTTTCATACCAAATACAAAGGCTATTATATAACCATAGTGACAAAACAAACCTCCTAATAAATAGGAAGCAGAATAACAAGTTCCCCGTTAATAGTTTTATGGGTACAACAAAACTATATGAATATATTGTTGTTATAACAATATATTCTACATATAACCATAATATTTACCAAACATAAATATTAATACCCATGTGAACATTAATATTCCTAACAGTATTGAAGTTGATGCTACTTGGTGTTTTGCCAAGGGAATTGTGTTAATGCCAGTCTTGTATTTAGACTTATTTGAGCCAAAGTTGAACTGTAACTATGGCTGCAGTACTAATCTTGTTAAACTCAGCATTTTTTGTATGGTAAGTGTTTCATAAAGGAACTGCTTTAGCTGGAATGAGCATAGGACTTTTACCCGTGACAAATGATTTCCATTGTAGTTTTTACTTGTAAGTGATCACTGCAGGTATTAAGATTCATACTAGAACTTGAATGATGTTTGGGCCCCCTTTTTCATGCTGCAGAACAAGTTGTGGCCTACTTGGGTAATGGAAACATGAAATTCATTGCTCGTGTAGACTGAAAGACAGATGTCCAAGAGTAATATAAATTGCCATTGGCATTGTAGTCATGAACTCTATTGATTAAGCACCCTGTAATCCCTGTTTTTACTGATAAAGTATATAGGTGTATTGGAAGGAATGAATTTACTAGTTTTGAGTATATGGAAAGGAATTGTTTGTGAAATGATTATTAAGAGCATAAGACATGGCAATATAGTGTCTTACACAGCAGTATGCCTTGTATAAGCTTTTTGGGAAGTTATCTTGTCATTATATGTATGCATTGCAGATTTGAAGTATTTCAAGGTTTGATAAATGTTTTAATGAAGCTGTTTGGGTACCGATAGGAACTAAGGTACTAGATTCCAGTACACTTGTTACCATTGTTGAGATTCGAATGGGTCATCTCCTATACGAGGAAGTATGACAGCAGAGTTTTTTCCCCAAGCTGGAATAAGTCTTGATATGTAGTCTATTTTAATCTTCTAGCAAGAACTCTAAAGGTGGTTGTACAGTGTTTTGTATTTGAGGTATTAGATTTTGCATTAGATAAATATGCATGGTGAATGTCTATATGCAGTCAGGACTTTTGTACCCTATTATTTACAGTTTTCCTGCAGCCTTCTGATCAGTCACTTCTAATTTGTCATTATTCCTTGTTAGTGAATGATTCTAGGATTCTGAGAAGAAAGCTTGGAAGTTTGATGTGTTTTTGAGTTTGGATTTCTTCAAGCAAGATTGGATATTTCTCGTTGGAATAGTGGTGAGAAAACTTTTGTGGTTGACATGTTTCTGTTGGTCTTGGATTCCAAGTGGGGCATTGAGAGATGATGAACTGGCTGTTTGCATAGTCCCAGTCCACTACTTTTCCTTTTCTTACATTTACTATGTCATTTTGGTACAGACATTGTTGATTCAATATTGAGATAAGCTATAACCATGAACATATGACTTTAAGCTCGTTAAGCATGGATGATTGTTTGAAACTTTGATCTAACTGTGAGGTTGAGACTTAGTTGTTGGATATAGAAATAATAAACTTATTAATGGAAACACAGCTTGGGGATGCTCTCTGTCCAATACCTACAAACAAGACTTTTAAACAACTATAACAAAGAAAAGAAGATGTTTCTTGTCGAATTGTAGGGAAATGGTGATGATTCTGTCAACTCATAAACCTGATGGTGACATATGAGGAAAAGTCAGGTGGTATAAAGATGTGATAGGAAGTTATTGGTGGACAAAAGAAACCTGATCTCAAGGTACAACTTATGCCTTCATTGAAACCCTTCTAAATAGCAGCTCTTTTGGCCAAAAGGATCTTTATTGAGACCTAAAACTATTCACGTTGTATAACGAAGGTTTCTAGCTGCTATAATGTGAAACTTTGTAATGGAATTTGTCTTGCGAACTTAAACTCCAAAAGTTGAAAAGGGATAACTGAAATGAGTTACTCTTATGGAAAGAGATATTATGTGATTATGTTAGTAGTAATAATCATGCTTGAGCATAGAATCAGTCTTGACATTTCAAAAGAGTAGAAATTTTCTTGGAAGGGCGAACAAATAATCTTTTGTCCTTTACACTTCAAGGGAGATAATGGAGATAAAAGGAGTGATTAACCATACTTGGGCCATGCCCGTCAGGATTACCATTACTAGAGACATAGTAAAGGTATTTCCATTTGGTTTGAACCATAAACTCAAACCATGAGAACTGGTAGTTACATAGGCTAGGACCTTGGAAATGACGCCCTCTAGCATAGTTGACCAAGCAGTTCTAGAGAGTTCTTATTCAATACTAATGTCTGTTTATATTGAACACGTGCCCTTGCTAAATATTGTACTAATGTCCTTTACCAAAATCATAGAGGACTTTAGATAAATGGTTAGAATTTAAATTGAATGTTGTTGTTGTCAAACGCCATGGTTGCAATTAGAAGCTTTAAATGATCTTTTAGACAAAGGCTGTCATGGTGCAAGACCATGTGCTGTGATTAAAAGTATTTATTAAAAAACATTTTATTAATTCGAATTTTTAGGGTTCTTGAAATTTCTATAGTATACCAAAATGTCGTGGGCTGTGTAGAAAGCCAACTTTGTGTGGATTTGTCAAAAGGGTTATTACCTATATGGTAGAATTGCTAACTTTTGAATGGATTATGATGACTCTATTTGGTTGCAAGCATTCCCTGATTGCCATTATGTGAAATGTGAATCCATATGAAAGGCACATGAATTGTTTCACAAAATGCGGCAAACTTGTGTTGAATCCTATAAATTTCTCACTGAATGTGCTAATGTGGCATCTCCAAAACATGGTTTGGAGTCACTAGGATTGTCTTATAGAAGCCTATTATTTTGTTATAAATAATGCCCCAACAATTTGTGGCCTCGTTGTTTACAATCATTGCTGGTAGATAAAGCCCTGGAGATCTCAAGTGAACGCATTTGGAAGGTGTAATTTAAAACTCAAACACCCCTTCCTAGCACCCTCTGGGTTCTGTCAAATTGGAAGCTTTGGAACATGATATGGGTATCCATTTAAAAATCCAAAAGTAGAGTTCTGTCATATTTTGTGGTTGTGGCTGCCCTCATAATTATAAAATGTGGAAGCAAATGGTAGCCATATCATAGTATAACCATCCTTCCCCAACCCCACAAAAACCATTTCTTTCAGCTTCTTTTAGACTATGTTGTTTGACTCTGATCGCTACCTAATTAAATTTTGTAGGAGAGACTATTAATAAGGCAAACTTATCTTTATATATTTTGCATTTACAAGGGAACCCATGGTAATTGGGTCCTAGTAACAGACAAATTTTAAACCATGACAATGATGTTCTAATGCTATTTGAAACACCATAAGGACTAAACGCAATTCAAACATTTTATGCAAAAACTAATGACAGTGCGAATTGATTGTTCATGTTATAAGTTGTACGCATCTGCTTCTTATTATTGTTCGAATGTTTTCAGAAGATGTTACTGATGCCTTTCTACTACTTAAGTTGCTAACGAATATGACGAGTTGATTTTGCTACTTAGGTCGAAGATGCTACTGTTCTGTTTCTGTAAGAAACGATGATATGATAAGTTCCTAATATTTGCTGTTTAAAACTTGGTGATTTTACCATTTGAGTCTTGCATGCTTGGAGAGTAACCTAGACTACTCAGCATCATCAATTTGCATTTATAAAAACAGATTAATGATCTTGTTTAACATAGAGCTATAACAGAGTTATGATGAGTTGTCCATGATTTGGATGTTGTAGAACATTGTGGTAGCCTTGTGGAAGCTTAGTGAGCCTTAACCTTCAAACCTCTGTTGCAGCTAAATCTATGAATTTCGTTGGGATCAATATGAGCCATGAAGCATTAGTAAGTTAAAACGTTAGAGTAGATTATGACAATAAGATGCTATTAGACTAAATCAATGAGAACTTTCACTTTTGGGTGAACAATGTGATCAGTAATGATACAAATTGAAGCATGATTTAAATGGCAAGCATATTTAACATCAATATGAGTATAACATACCATGCTTCTGAAATCTTATGATCTTGTTGACGGTGGATGGTTGTAATTTGAAAAGTATTCAGAACTTAATTTTGCAGGGATGGTAACATGGAAAACGATTTAGCTATGATACCGATACAACAGGGGTGGGGGCCAGAAACGGGTACGGTACATACCCAAAGTGGGTGCGGATGCGACAGTGGGAGGCGGGCACGGTACACGGCGGGTACTGCCATATCCGCAGGGTACCCGCCACACCCAGCCCACTCCCACTGCCATATCCCCCAAAAACACTTTTTTTTTGTTGTTTTTAACATGCTTTTTAAAGTTAGATAATATTAGCTTAATATTATATATAATATTTTGTACTAAATATAATAGCTTAATATTTTGTACTATATATATAATAGCTTAATATTTTGTACCATATATATAATATAATAGTATTATAGTGTTACTATTACAATAGTATTATAATTAATATTCTTATGATGTCATTTTAATATTTATCATGCACTATATTATCCAAAATTGGATATTATTAATAATGTTAGTGAGTGAGGCAATATATCTATAGGGATATAATGATATAACATTATTTATAATGTCGTATAGTGTTGTAGCGTTGTAAGTGTTAGAGCTTTATAAAATGTATAAGATTATTGTATGTATATAATGTAAAAGTAATATAAAAATATAATGATTATAAATTTCATTATATCATTTGTAATACTTATATTACTATTATCTTATATATTTTAATTACAATGTTTGACATCTAGATCTCATACGGATGCAGTGCATACGCCGATACAACAAATTTTTAAAAATCTTGGGTAAAGTACGTTTTTGGGTACATTTTATATATATATATATAAATTTAAAGAAGCATTTGCATACTTATTGAAATTTAATTCTCATACATTGCATACTTATTGAAATTTAATACTCATAGAGTTATACAACTTAAAATCATTCATAGAACATGAAAACAAAATTGAAATTTCCAATACTTTGAGAATTGAGACTTGAGTTTGTATTGATTCATAATGAGTCCTGACATAATGTTCAAAACATGATAGTAAATAACATAATACATTCAAGTTCTCAACTTCTAGAGCATATCATCTAGATGATCGTAAAAATCATCTTCATGGATGCCACTTGCAGCTCCACTCCCACTAGCTCCACTTTCGAACCCTTGTGAAGGGCTCCCTGGAAGTTCCTCATCAATGCCAAGAAGTGAAACATTGGCCAAACAAGCAGCAGAAGCTTCAAAGTCTGTGTTTTCAGGTTGGAGGTCCCAAAGCTTGTTAGGACCACTAGTATACTCTTGCGTCTTGTGGGTTAAGAGGCGCAAGTTGGAATGAACGTATACTAGATCTTCAGCCTTCTTTGATGCCAAAATGGTGCGTTTGGCTGAGTGGATGAAACCATAAGTACTTCAGTTGCGCTCTACAGAAGAATTACTAGCCACCTGTCACAAAAAACAAAGTATTAATAATTAATATTATAAATTATTAATTAAAAAAAGAATGATATCATTTTGAATTTTAATTCGTAATTGCCATTGGTAATTAAAATATCAAATAACAAGTTACAAACTTTATACCTATGAGAGCAATTTGATCACGAATCGGTCGTAAGAACTTGGCATCATGGCCATGACAAGTCCACCACGTGATTGGATGGATCGTGGGTTTGTCACAAATAGCCTCTATCTCTCCCATGCTACCTTGTCCATTTACAAACATCGACATCTCCTGGCGGACTGCAAGTGATGTAACTGGATCAGGAAACAACCTCTTGAATGCTTACCTCGTCCCATTTGCAACCTCGTGGTCATCATATGGTCGTTGTCTACCAGCTCTCCCAACTATTTCACTGCTGTAATATTTGGGATTTAAAGCATAAGCAAGGAGATGCAATGGGGTGGTCATTTTGTTCCACCTTTTCACGATCACATTTTTAACTTCACTATAAAAATTTTCCTCAGGATCCTGCTCTTTGGCCTGTATGATATCATGGATTTTTTCAAGCATGGAGTCAATGCCATCATATATTTCTCCAATGCAAGCATTATCTTTGTCAACAAATCGTATCATACTCAAAATAGGCTCTGTGAAACTCAACAAATATTCAACTTTTCCCCACCAATGCTCATCAAGGATCCATGATTTTATTTTTTGGGCCCTTTCTGTGTTAGATTGCCTCCAGATGGTCCAAACATTATCAATCACCATCATGCTCAAAGCACGTCTCACCTTCACAAGTCGTCTCAAGACGAGTGTGTGAGAGGCAAACCTAGTCTCAACAACCTATTAAAAATTTAAAAAGAATGGAAACAAATTAACAATTCAATAACAACACAATTTGAAATAGATTTAAAAATTTAAAATCAAATATTAAATTTAAAATGAATTGTTCTTTTACCTTCATCAGCTCCAACTTTGAAAATCTTTTGAATATGGCTTGAGACATGTGATGGTTGGTGACAAACATCTGAATCTCGTTTGCCTCCGTGTATATTTGCTCAATCCATGCAATTTTCTCAATCTTCTGCATCATTAAATTCAGGGAGTGTATTGCACATGGTGTCCAAAATATGTGCTCATACCTACCCTCTACTATCAATCTCGTTGCCTTGCAATTTTTGGCGTTGTCCGTGATGACTTGGACAACCCTCTGCGGACCCACTGACTCAATAGCCTCAATGAGAATATTTGCAATGAATTGGGCACCTTTAACTTCCCCTCACAATCAACAACCTTCAAACATTGGCCCTTTAGGGCATACTGCAATAATGTTGATGAGAGGTCTATTTTTGGAGTCTTTCCATCCATCTAATATAATAGAGACTCCTGAATCACTCCAAGAATCTCTAATCGGGTCAGAGATGTTCAATGTGTTGCACTTATTTTGCCAAAAGAGAAGTGCAAACCTTATTATAGCTAGGGCTTGATACCCCTGTGGTGCCTCATTAATGTCTCTCACCATTTCTGCGCCAATAAGGTGATCTCAAGACATCAATGGTAGTCCACATGCAAATATACACCGAGACACCAATTCATCTCGCAATATCCCTCTTCTCGATGTTAAATGCTTTTTCTAATGGGCCTTTTGTTCTCTCTGCTGATGGCCCCGAGGTATCTCGTGCATCAAAAGGGTCATCATCTCGGAATAGTTTCAAAGAGAGTCTCAATGAAAGGATGAAATGATGGTGTTGATGTTGGTGGTTTTCCCATGGACCTCTGTTGTAAAGAAACAGTTCTAGAGCGAGCTCTTATTGCTTCAATGTTTGCATCCTCTTGCTCTTTTAGGTATATGGCTATGGTTTTCTTTTCCACCTTCCTACACGGTCTAATACCTGTCCCCGATGCCGCAGTCAAATGAGCTCTCAAACGGGTATATGAGGATTTAAATGAGGCTTCACAATGGGGACACGTCCAAACTCGGACACCACCACCGGCAACAAGCTCTGTCACTTCCACATGTCTCCATAAAGGATAATTAGGATCCATTTTCACTGACAAACCACCCGAAACATTTTCCCCCTCTCCCCACTGAAGTTGAACTAGATGCCATGATTGTAGGATTAATTCAATAACCTACAATAAGAGATATTTTTTAAAACATTGCTAAATATTAAAATAATTTAATTAAAAACAACAAATTGAAATACAAATACAAATTAGAAAATTAATTTGTTGACCCATACATGTCATTCTCTGATTCTGATCACCAAGTTCGCCATAAATGGTGCGAGGTGAGAGCATACACAGAGGGTAGACGTTTAAATTTTTAACAAATTCAATTTAAAACTTTAAAATAAAAAAACGAACACAACTAACTAAAAAATTAAACAGTTAGTCCTACACGTCAATCTCTGATTTTGATCACCAAGTTCGCCATAAATGGTGCGAGGTGAGAGCATACACAGAGGGTAAACATTTAATTAGATAAAACTTCACTATTAAACTTAAAATACGGAAAAATTTATAATATATTATATTTTAATAACCGTAAAATAAATAAATTATTAAATATTAAAAATAAATTTAGATCATGATCAATAATCATGAATGATGTGTTTGAAACACATCATTCATGATATTGATCATTGATCATATTCATATACAAAACATTGCTCAAAAGATTAAAAAAATGCCTGAATGCATGTAAAATACCTGGAAAAATCCTCCTTGATGTTTGTAGACTTGCTTCTCCTTCTCTCTTCCTCCTTCAAGCTCAATCACTCTCTCCTCCAAGCTCTTTTTCTCTCCTCCAAGCTCTTCCTTTCTCCTTCAACCTCTCTTTCTCTCTCTCCTTCAAGCTCAAGCAAAATATCAAATATTGAGTGTGAGAAAAAAGTAGAGGGATTGGGTGTTTATATAAGTGTTTGGGGGGTAGTTTAGGGTTAGGTTAGATTTATAAAGTTTTAAAATTAAAAAAAAAAAAAAATTAAGTTTTGTTGAAGTTCGGTTTGAAAAAGACGTGTAAAAAAATCGGGTACGGCTAGAAACATACCCACGAGAGACAGTGGCACGTTTCCCGGTGAGTCAGGGGCCCCTAGGGCGTTTCCATATTGTCTAGTTTGACGTTATTATATTTATAACATTCACTTATTTAGCTTATAACTTATAAGTTATCTACTTATAAGTTATCTACTTATCTTGTCTTTCATATGCATAATATGTGGTTAATAACTTAATTCCTATTTAGAAGGCTGAAATTTATTAAAAAATTAATTTTTGTATATTTTTGTATTGCCGTATCAACACCATATCCAGCGCGCCAAAAAAATTTGCCGTATCGGATACTCCGTACCCATATCCAAAACGTGATTGCTACTTAAATTTAGTAATGAAAAGCTTACCACGTGATTATCAATGATAATCTCCTAATCGCTTAAATAAGATCGTCCAAATTGCTTGGTACCTTAAGCAAACCGCCGGATTAATATAGGAGATATAGTAAAGTTTGTATGAAGAATTTTAATGACATTGTAAGCATGGTATATTATGGCAACATGGTTATATCCCTATTAAGGGGCAATGGCTAAGGAAAAATAATAATCTAATTAAATTGCTCATGGAAGCCTTCAATTACTTAACACAAATAAACAATTGGGTTGTAATTTGGTTAATCACAACTTGATAAGAATTGTGAGGACAAGGATGACTTATGAGGAATTACGTGCTCCAAAAGTTTTGCCGGTGGGGAAAGTGACAAGAGGGTGAGAAGCCAAAACCGATGGATTGCATTCACCAATCCTCTTACTACTAATAAATGATTATGGTGCTTGTGTGCTAAGTGGGTCCCTTGCCTTGTGATTATTCATTATTATCAAAAAAATGCATAAGGAAAAATGTTGTTAGAGTAACAACTACTCGAGGAGGCCATCTTGAGATGACTTAAACACACACAAGTAAAATCCCACAAAATCTAATAATCGATTTAAATTGCTTATGGCAGCCTTGAATTACTTAAAGCAAATACATGATTGGGTTGTAATGGGTTTAATCCCACATTGGTAAAAAAAAAAGTGTGACAAGGGCAACTTATAACACATTGCATGCACCAAAAGCTTTGTTAAAGGGTAAAAAGGCTAGAGGGTGAGAAGCCCGAAGCTATGGATCACATTCACAATTCCTCCCCTACCACTTACGGAGATTGTCTTAAGTAAAATCCCACGAGATAAATAATAATCTAAATAAATGGCTTGTGGAAGCCTCCAAACACTTACTACAAATACGTGATTGAGTTGTAATTGGATTAATTCCACATTGGTAAGAATTGTGAGACACATGTAGCTTATAAGGCATTACATGCTCCAAAACTTTGCCAATGGAGAAAGAGAGGCTGAGGGTGAGAAGCCGGGCCATGGATCGAATCACCGCTCCTCCCCCTCTAACAAATACTTATGGTGCTCATGCGCTAAGCAAGCCCCCTTGCCTTTTGATTATTACCAAAAATACATGAGGAAAAATGTCATTAAGGTAATGACTACTCATGGAGGTCATTTTGAGATGACTTAAACATACACAAGTAAAATCCCACAAAAATTAATAATCTAAGAAGAGCTTGTTCATTCGCTACCTTCATGTGAAAAACTCGACAATGATTACATGAAATTTGAATATTTAGTAATCGGTATGAAAATGTCTCAAGAGAACTAGGAAACCTTGATGCATTCTCGCTACCTATGTCACAAGTCTAACTTGAATTGTTTTTAAGAAAAATTGTCTATTTTCGAACCATAGCACACTTAGAAACCAATTTGACATAAACCATGAAGTTAGACAATGTATACTAAGGAGCAAAAATATTTTTAAACAAGCAAAGGTTAGACAATGCATACTATGGAGCACAAATATTTTTAAACAAGCAAAAGCTAGTCTAAATGATAGAATGGATGGATCGGATTAAAATGAAATTCTCTTCCTCTACCTTTCCCCTTACTAGAATTTTTTTAACATGCAGGAGTTAGTCTAAATGCTAAGCTGATATTAAGTTAAACAAGACAAGCCATTTGTTAGGCTGACTTTGGAGATCTAACATAGTAACGATGAATACAACACTCGAACAATAAGTTTTTATATTTGCTAAGTAACCTTGAAGTATAGCTTCTTGTTCTTAGATGCACATATGGGATAGTGTAATGGTTACTTTAACTTCACATTTTGATATAGATGAAATAAAACACTAGGAGCTATAATCAAGATGATGATGAACTCTAGGTATGATTTCATTAAAATTTAGCAATGCTTTTAGAACACAAAGTAATATGCATAGGTATCCATATAACTTGTAGAACACTTAAAAAAAAATTATGCTATAACCAAAGACTTCATCCATTAAACACACTTGAATTGCAGAGAGAATGTTTTAGAATAGTTTATTGTCACATCCCTCTCTTTAGTATCAAACTTTTAATGTAATAATTGGCATATGTGATTGATTGTGTGGAACTGTGGATTATTATTATGCTAGAGTGTTTAATTTTGTTTATTTAAATGCAATTTGGGATAAAATATTATTATTGACATTAATATTATATCATGTCGATTTTATATCATGATCCAGTTAACTACTTGTGTTTTTTGTTATGAGTTGGTTGCAGGATATATTTCCCTTGGATTAGAGGGAGAGCATCATCGAGAGAGGAGAGTAGATACAAAGTTATGGTACCAAAAGAGAGGGAAATGTGTACCCCTAAACCTTAACAACTTGGCATAGTTATAACACCTAGGAAAAAGGGGCAATCTTCTTCTATGGTTTTGTGAACTTTATTTGTTTATTTATTTTGTTTTGGCCTTTCTTGGTATGCAACGATATGATCAAGGGTTATATGACCTCGTTAGAGTTCAAGTCTCCATCTTGACTCAGATCTGGTTATAGGTCCTGTTACTATGAATTTGTGCATGCATGGAAAGAGTTGGGGGTTGATTAATTCAGTTTGGCAGCCATGAAAGTGTGTGTAGCATTAGCCTAAATCGCAGTCAATAGCAGGTACCAAAAAGAGGGAAATGTGTACCCCTAAACCTTAACAACTTGGCATAGTTATACCAAGGGGCAATCTTCTTCTATGGTTTTGTGAACTTTATTTGTTTATTTATTTTGTTTTGGCCTTTCTTGGTATGCAACAATATGATCAAGGGTTATATGACCTCGTTAGAGTTCGAGTCTCCATCTTGACTCAGATCTGGTTATAGGTCCTGTTACTATGAATTCGTGCATACATGGAAAGAGTTGGGGGTTGATTAATTCAGTTTGGCAGCCATGAAAGTGTGTGTAGCATTAGCCTAAATCGCAGTCAATAGCAGGTTGCCTTTTGTTTTGATTAAATGATCAATTGGTGTTCAGTTTTGACACTGGAACATCATGTAATTAAGGCAAAATTACCAGCAGTTACAGTCAGAATTTTAGGCAAAAACATGCAGCAGTGAAGGCAAAAAAATCAGTAGATAGTTGGCGCCAAAACGAAGACAAAAGCATGCTGTAATTTAGCTCTAAAAATAGCAAGGTTGGCGCCAAGTTGGAAAGGAAAAAGCATGCACAAGTTTGCTAATTATAGGTTAATCTTGGCGCCCAAGTAAGGATGCAGTCCATGCGTGTAAAAATAGCAAAAGAAGTTGGTACAAAGTTAGCAGCAGCTAACTATAGCAAAGTTGGCGCCAAAATAAGAAGAGAAGCATGCACAATCAAAAGCAAAAGCAGCAGCAGTTAACATGAGTTTGAGAGCTAAAAATAGCAAAAGGGGCATGCCAAAATTAGCAGCCAAGTAAAGTCTACATAGTAAGCACAAGAAGCCAAAATAGGAAAGCACAAGAGTCCAAAAATAGGAAAGCAGAAATAAGACAGATATAAAGAAGATAAAGACAAATAATTAAAGTTGTTGCCCCATTTGGAGTCTACACTTGCATGGAAGAGGGTTAATAAATAATTATTTTATTTATTGCATGCTTTCGCAAGGGTTTGGCGCCAAAAGGGTGAGAGTTTAAGGATTTTAATTAATAAAAAGGTGCAGCAGACCTCCAGAATTGGCGCAGTAGGTATAAGGGAATAATTTTTTATTATTTTTAATCTTCGTGCATGCTTCCAGGACAGCAGGAGGATGAATAAAATAATATTTATTTTTTTGCATGCAGCAGGGGTCTGAAAATAGATGGCAGCAGTCCTTATAATCTGATTTTTGTGAAGAAATCAGATATACACACTATTCCAGCTGAAGAAATCAGAAATTTTAGCTTGTACTTGCATCTCTGAATAAAAAGCTCCATTTTTGCCTTCTCATATCGCTGGTTTTCTGAGTTTTCATCGTGTTTATCAGGGTATTGTATTGCTTTGTTGTGGAAATTCTTCCCTATATGTTGTCCCTTACCCAAACCTTTGAATTAATTTTGCAGATTAGCCTAGAGTTGTGCATGTGTGTGGATCTCTATATTTTCTGTATGCAGTAGTACATGTGTGTGTCAAATCATTGGTGTATCACCTCAATTTTATATTTCCCGCATTCCTTCTCCCTTTTCCTTGTCAATTTTATTAGTTTTAGGTGATTCACAGGGGAACCAGCCCACTCTGGAGGTTCACCTCAGTCATAGGTTACCCACAACCTTGAGGTGTTCCAATTTTGTCAACAGAAGAGAGAGTACACACACCATTCTCTATCAGGGTGCACTTCTGGGTGACAACAAGTCCACCTACATATACAGTTTACAAATTATAGTTCGTTGCACATTTCGTGTATTTAACCATAAAATACTTGCAATTGAACTATCCATCTCCTCTAACTTGCATGTTTAAAATATATTCGTCGTTATTTTATAAAAATTCCTATAAAAATCAAAGTAATGTGATTGTATATAATGAAAAGAATCCAATATTATCTTTATATTTTCTATTATTATATTTCATATTTTAAGAGGTGATGATAAAAACTTATTACCATATAAAATTTGTTTGACAAACATAAGGGGCATTCAAACTTAAGCTTGATATTATTGTTACAATAAGTTTTTGGTAGAAAAAAATTTAAAAATAAAACAAATTGCAAAGGATGTGGAAAAAATTTATTGGAAGGTATGCCTTTTAAATTAATAGACCTGCAAAATCTTTAAATACTTCCTCCGGTGCTCTCATAGCGGTATGGACTCCCATGAGGCAATCAAGTAAGCTTCCTTCGCCTCAAAGATGGAAAAACATCCTCAAGCTCTAAATATGGAAACAAGTAGGAGGAGATCCATTCTTTTGGAGAGATTGAATGTTATTTGGAGCCGCGAACAGCAGTTAAGTGCAGCCCTGATAGTATAGAGCATGAGAGTAGTGTGGAAGGAGAGTTGGTAAACTCCCAAGAGCATGAAGAAATAAGAAAGGTGTGGTAGTTGCAGACTTGCTCCTCAAAATCCACAACCATTCACATCTTCCACAGGCATTCCCTCTCTCTCTCTTCTCTGCAAATCTTCAAATCAAGCTAACATTTTATTTTGTATTTTGGAAACAACTGTGCAATGATGTGTTTAAATGAGTAAAAAAGCAGACTTGAATGATTAAAATATCTCCAAAACTAATAGATAAATAACAATACACAGGTTTCTTGTAATAGTCGGATGAGGAACTTAGATGATTGTTCGGATGAGGAACTTAGATGATTGTTCAACCTCACGCTTTTACCTTCAATTTGTATTGTCTTGATAGGTGCAGTAAAATTTATTTCAGATCTAATTTAACTTGTCCAACTAAAGATATTGCTACCTCAAACCAACATAGCAATTTCTTATTTTGCTTTGTGAACGATGCTGCACAGTTTGAGCTGTTTTTTTAATAAAATTACCATCATGAATAATCAAATTGATAATCAAATATTCTCATTTGATAAATGCTTATCCAAAAATGTCATGTCAAGTGGAGTGGCTAAATCCATGATATTAATTTATAAATAATGTGCATTTAGTTAGATAAATAACCACGTATAGAAAAGAGTTTTTAAAAAATCAAATTAATTAAAATTTATGTATTTGTGTGTGTATATATATATACAAACAAAATGCCAATGTGGACAGTTTACTCACGGCTCTCACTTTAATTAAATATATTTTGACAAGTAAAAACAAAACAAATTTAATTAGTTTGAAAGCCACGTAATGATATGTTTTATGGCTATAATAAAATAATTTAATATAAGTTTGGTTAAATTTTAATATACAAAGTTAAATATTTAGATATGTGGAAGTGATGTAATATGATTTAATGTATTAGATAATAATGTGTGCATTATTAGTTATATTGGTTTTTATGGTTGCCTTTTCCTAATATTAATTTAATAGGAAATATAAACATAACTACGGCTAATGTAATTTAAGTAAATTGCTAAGAACCCTCGGGTTGGAATTTTGGTGTAAACTTACATTTATAAGTTAATTAATTTGAGTTCAAATCTCATCGGGAATGTACATGCCCAACTAAGCTCTTAAAATAAAGTATACAAAATCAATACTTGTCAATACCTTGCCAACTTTGGTGTTTGAAGAGGAGTTAAATTTATAAGTCAATTGATACGATATTAATCTCACAATTCAATATATGAACTATAAACTAGTTCATAATCTTTGTTTAAGAGGATTATACTAATTCAACATTCATGTAAGTAAATTGTTTAGCATCCTAGGTGGGTATTTTAAGATGGATTCACATTGACCGAGTATAGGAATTCATGATTAAAATTGTTGTGAGCAAATAGGGAGGATGCCTGGCAGTATTATTGATTTGGAAATAATCAGCATACAGAGCAATGGTAGGGCTGCAATATATAAGTATTGCATAGCCACATACAAACAAGTAAGCAGTTGCACATGTTGAACAAACCTACGTGTTGCTAAAACAAAAATCCGGGAATACTATTCCTAATACAAATAATAATGGTTACAACAACAAATTAACAAATTACCTAAGCAAAAACTAGTTACCTAAGTAACAACACATAATTACTATATACAAAGGTTTTACCTAACATTCTCCCCTTAATTTTGCATTGCCTCAGCAGATGAGGAGAGGAACTCTCTAAACAACTCGAATTTGTCACATGCAAGTGACTTTGTGAAAATATTTGCTCGTTGTTCAGCTGCTCTTAAAAATTGAAGTTGTATATTATGTTTCAAACAATGCTCGCAAATGAAATGAACTTGTACCTCAATATGCTTGGTTCTCTCATGAAACACTGGATTGTGAACAAATTTGGGAACACCCTCTTAGTCAACATACAAGGTAATGGATTTCTCCTGTGGTACTCCAAGACCCTCAAGTATGCGACGTAGTCATATCGCTTCGCAGATTGCTCCACCTGCGCAAAGACGATATTCGACCTCTCTATAGAATAAGAACGGATCATTCTTCTTGTACTCTAGACAAAGATCTATAATGCCCTTGAGATATCTCAAGATCCGCCTTGTTGCTTTTCAATGACAAACTCTAGGTTCCTGCATGAACCGGGAAAAATAGTTAACTGCAAAGTTGATATCTGGTGTAGTATATGTCAAGTAAATGAGACTCCCAATCAATTGTCGATAGCGAGTTGCATTTACCAGAGAAGATGGATCTGTATGAGATAACTAAAGTCTCGTCTTCATGGGTGTAGAAATCGGTGTGCAATCCATCATCCTGAATTTCTCAAGTGTTGTCTTGGTATATTTCAACTGAGAAACAAAAACATGATTCTCCTTCTGCCATACTTCCAATCCAAGACAATAGTGCATGAGCCCGAGATCTGTCATGTCGAACGATCGATTAAGATCTTTCTTCGTAGCATTGATCATCTTCATTGTGTTGCCAGTGATGACTAGATCATTGACATATACAACTATCACAATCTCTCCTCCTTGCCTCTTGAGGTAGAGATTGGGATCATATGGATTTCTCACAAATCCATGCTTTGAACGAAATGCTCATCAATCTCGATCTACTACTCCCAGTGGTGCCTATTTAAGGCCATACAGAGATTTGATGAGTCTACATACCTTTGTTTTTTATCCAAGTACGACAAAACCCTTAGGTTGAGTCATCTAGACTTCTTATAGATCTTCGTTCAAAAAGGACTTTCAGCACGTCCATCCGATGGACTTTCCACCCAAATTGTGCAACTAGCACGCAAAGATCATCCCAGATTGTTTTGATTTTAACTTGGCAACAAATGTCTCCTCATAGTCTATGCCTTCCTTCTATGCATACCCCTTTGCTACCAGTCTCACTTTGTACTTGTCAATAGTCCCATTTGCTTTGTACTTTGTTTTGAATATCCATCTACAACCAATGGGCTTCTTCCCTAGTAGAAGATCGACAAGCTATCAAGTGTTGTTTTTCATCACTGACTGATACTGCATCCATGGCATCTTTCCAAGCTTTTGACTGTAGGGCTTCTTGGACAGTAGAGGGCTCAACAGATTCAACAACTCTACTCATCAAAGCAAAATTTACCTCTTCACGAGCTTTACTGCGAGTCTATGGTCCAATGGTGGATGTGTTCGAAGGAGCATCCAACTTAGCATCTTGTAGACACAATCTATGCACTTGGGTACATTTCTAGGTCCTAAAGCATACTAATATATACATGATTACTAAGCAACAAAACTAGTGGTTGACGACTCCTTTTGGTTTTTTTGATTTCTCTTGCCTTCTTTCTGATCTTACACATCTTACAACCCTATCGGAACTTGAACTATTTATCTTTTATGGTCTCGGACACTAGCGCCCAGTTAGGACAGAAGCGCCCAGGCGCTCCTGTCCCTCCTGGGTGCTCATGACCCTCTTCTCTATCCTTTTCTCACCCTTTTGGGTCTCTTTTACTTCTTGGGCATCTTTTAATACTTTGGTTCGACCTTCCAGTTGTCAATTACAAAATTCAAACAAGGGAATCATATATATACTTAGTTATTGCTCTCAAATAAGGGGCCAAACACTAAGCATTATCTACTATCACCTAAGCTTGCATCAAAGGCACAAGAGCATTTAAAGGCATACATCTAGCAAATCCATACAAGGGACAAGGTTGCATCACTCTACATACACAACATAGGAGGGGAAGTTCATTTTATTCCATCTCACACATTTGCATACTTGGAAAAATCTAGATATAGCATGCTTTATCATAGTGCAACTTGCACAAAAGGCAACCTAGGGCATCATTACACACACATACACACAGAACTACATGGAGTCTGAGATGTAGTGCAGCGTCGTCCTAAGTTCACTCTTCGAGTGACCGTCGGGATCAATCCGACTCCACATTCTGCATCTTTTTTATTAGATTTGATGTGGTTTGTGGACATGAGCAGTCGACATGTGTTTTGCAGATTACATGTGTGATTGAAACCCTAACAATGAAGTCAAAGCAACAAAACGAATATTGGAGCAAAGACCTTCCGACCTAGAAAAATTTAGGACTGAGCATCTAAGTAGACACTAGCGCCTAGATTGGACACTAGCACTGCCGCTATTGTCGCCTGTGGACATTTTTGTCATGCACATTAAAGTACTTCATAATCTTCGTTGAGCCTTTACAACGTTGTTTCTAGCCTATTCTAGCAGATACTCAGTCCAAATCACTCCCAAATCACACAGAATCAGCTAAGTCACTTTTCCTTCTCATTTGCTTAGGGTTTCATGTTATTACATGTTTGTTGATTGTGTCTTACTATAGTTTATCACTGTATATCATTAGTTACAGTAGTTACTCTGAAATAAAGGTTTAATTCAATTTAAATTAAATCATTTGGTGAACCCCAACTCTTGATCGAACACTCGGATCCTTATTTTGCATGCTCTACTAGTTTTGTTCTTCTCCAAACCCAAACCCTAGTTCTAACATGGCTCCTAAAGTTCCTCAACTCTCCTTGTATCAATTACTTCAAAAGCACCCAGTTTGCAAAGATGCTCTCACAAAAGTCATACACACAATGTACCTCCCTCACAATACGCCACCTTCACAAGTGCCATTTTCAATCGTATCTTAGACCCACCTATTAGTCCTGATAACACATCTTATCAAGTTATCTTAGAGTCAATTCAAGCTTTACACCATGCTTTTCAAGATAAATTTCAAGCTATGGAAGCCACGATTCAATCCCTCATAGCTGAAATCCAACATCTCAAGGATGTTTCTCATGCCCATGCTAGTTCTTCTTCTACACCTCATCCTGATCCCATGTCTACTACATGTGCTCATACAAGCGAGGTCAAGGTCTTACCACGAGAGCACCTCTCCAGTTTGATCGGAATGCTTTAGACAACATGATATATTATTTACGCTACTTGATAATCACTTAATTACTTTCTTACCTAATCATTACCACCCTCCTCATTGAGTCATTCATTACAAAAGTAGACCATATTGTAATTACCATGGGATTAATGGACATTGTGACGACAATTGCTATGCTTTAGAACAAAAAATCTAACATCTGGAGCGTAAGGGTCTCATTTCATGCTCATCTCTAATTACTAAATCCCAATGGGCTCCCAAATCTGATCCCTCTATGTCTAGTGAGCATCACACCATAATTACTAATGTTCCTTCTCCGATAAGTCAAGAGCCACCTATCCAAACCAATACCATACCACCTTTAAAAATACTTACTCCATTACCTCCTCCTGTCAAGTCATCTATAACGTTACCAATCCCAAATCAACAACCACCATCCAAAGAAGAGCCACCAATTCCCTCGCCACAAGCCGAGATCCCTCACCAACCTCCTCCAATTAAACACATCATTCCTTTTTTCACTCAAGCTAATGCTTATATTGATGGCCGAGACACATTTCAAACTCCGCCACCATGGCATGGTCTCTCTCGCATCATCGTATAGATCTCCATCACTTGCACACTTGGGGGCATCAAACTCTCCCCCTCATAGTCACATGTTCTAATTAGTACAGTTGCCTATCCATACTATTCACCTACACATCTATACATTAGTTTTGCTTTTCACGTCAATCTTTCTAGCAATACTTTCTCATATCTACACTATGGGCATACCTTGTTACATATCTCTATCACTCCATACGCGCTTTGTTACTCATGTTTACTTATGGATCCTTTTATTCATGGTACACATATACGATGCATCTTTTCGTGCACTATACATACTCTAGCTATTCTTGCTCACAATGATCACATCTATTGTCGCAGCTCCTGATATACACACTTGGGGGCATCACACTTCCCCCTCATCACTATCGGTTGTCTCTAGTATCCACTCATAGTTTCTTTACTACATTTCATGCTCCGTGCTTCATGTCTACCTTTCTAAGCATTCTCACATCTCTGTACACACATTGTACCGTCATTACCCGATGACGCACTCTAGTGCTACGGTTCATACTTGATTGTTGAAGGCACACTTCTTCCATGAACCTCACATCATCTACTCTTGCTACACTTCACGCTCAATGCTTCACGATACATCTTTCCTAGCATCTACTACTCTCTCTCTCACTCCGCACTTCATGCCTATCTTTCCAAGCATCACATCATCCACACTTCACGCTCTATGCTTCACGATACATCTTTCCTAACATCTACTCTCAATCACATACAACACCTTCATTACCCAATGATGCACTCTTGCTCCACGATTCATACTCATTGTTGAGGGTCCAATCCTAAAGTGAACCCCACAGCATCTACACTTCACGCTTTGTGCTTCACGCTACATCTTTCTTAAGCATCTACTCTCGAATCATCTGACAACACATTCATTACCCGATGACGCACTCTAGTTCCACAGTTCATACTTGACTATTGAGGGTCCAATTCTTAAATGAACCTCACATCATCTACACTTCACGCTCAGTGCTTCACAATACATCTTCTCTAAAGCTAGATCTACTCTCAATCACACACACACACACACACTCATTTCCCGATGACGCACTCTTGTTCTATGGTTCATTCTTGACTATTGAGGGGGCATTTCTAAATGAACCTCATCTCACATACATCCGTTGAGGGGCAACGCTGCTCCTTTCATCTTCACAGCTTGCACACAATCACATCAATACAACATTTGCATATCTTGGTTGCATTTACTCTTGCTAGCGTACATTATTCACATGTTACACTTTGTTTCATATGCTAGTTGGATACTTAGTATGTCATCATCTTTTTCTATATACACATGCCCATTCACTTAATATCTTGAGGTGAATGCAGACTTTCTGATTCTTACACGATGCATGATGTTTGACACTACTCACAAAATCTATGCACTTGGATACATTTCTAGGTCCTAAAGCATACTAATATATATATGATTCCTAAGCAAGAAAACTAGTGGTTGATAACTCCTTTTGGCCTTTTGGCCTTTTTGCTTTCTCTTGCCTTCTTTTTGGTCTTACACATCTTACAACCCTGCCGGAACTTGAACTATTTATCTTTTATGGCCTCGAGCACTAGTACTAATTAGAACAAAAGCGCACAGCGCGCTCCCCGTCCCTCCCGACTCTCTCTATCCTTTTTCACCCTATTGGGTCTCTTTTACTTCTTGGGCATCTTTTAATACTTTGGGTTAGTCTTCCAATTGTCAATTACGAAATTCAAACAAGGGAATCATATATATACTTAATTATTGCTCTCAAATAAGGGGCCAAACACTAAGCATTATCTACTATCACCTAAGCTTGCATCAAAGGCACAAGAGCATTTAAAAGGCATACATCTAGCAAATCCATACAAGGGACAAGGGATGCATCACTCTGCATACACAACATAGGAGGGGAAGTTCATTCTATTCCATCTCACACATTTGCATAATTGGAGCAATCTAGATCTAGCCCGCTATCATAGTGAAACTTGCATAAAGGCAACCTAGGGCATCATTACACACACATACACACAGTAACTACATGGATTTTGAGATGTAGTGCAACACTCGGTTGTAAGTTCACTCTTCGGGTGACCAGTTGGGCTCAAATCCGACTCCACATACTTTGCATCTTTTTTATTAGATCTGATGTGGTTTGTGGACATGTGCAAGGTAGACATTTGTTTTGCAGGTTCAAGTGCAATTGAGCCCTAACAATGAATTCGGAGCAACAAAACAAATATTGGAGCGAAGACCTTCTGACCCAGAAAAATTCAAGACCTGAGCACCTAAGCGGACACTGGCTCCCAGATCAGACACTAGCGTCTGCCGCTACTATCCTCCTGTGGGCGTTTTTGTCCTACACATTTCAAGATTTCTCGAATCTTCGTCGAGCCTTTACAATGTTTGTTTCCACTTATTCCAAAGCAGATAATCACCCAAACTCCAAATCACTTGTGGATCACACAAAATCAGCTAAGTCACTTTTCCTTCTCATTTGCTTAGGGTTTCATGTTGTTGCATGCTGCTTATTGTTTGTGTCTTACCGTAGTTTATCACCCGTATATCATTGGTTATAGTAATTACTCTTATTAAAGGTTTAATTATATTTAAAGTAAATCACACATCTCGAATCATGTTTGCATACCACTTGGGCATACGTTGTATTGTTCTCGTGGGTCAGTGGTCTTGTCTCCGATCATCACCGCCATCCCCATCATCACTGTTATCATCAGTGGGAACATCTGCTTTTGTTTTCACAACAAGTGTGCTATCTACATCAAGTGAGCCTGTGGAAGGAGCCTCAACTTCCTTCTTCTCAACGAACTCAACATCCCTGTTGGTGTAGACCTTCCTAGTGTTCGGATCCATCAATTTGTACCCAAGAACCTCTTCACTATAGCCAATGAAGATCAATTTTTTTGATTTCATGTCCAACTTCTTTCTTTTCTGCTTGGGTATGTGCATGTTGGCTTTGCACTCGAATACTCTGAGGTGTGCAATGGATGGCTTTTGATCGGACCATGCCTCATGTCGAGTTACTTCGTTAAGAGCAACAGCGTGGGCACTCTGCTCAAAGAAATATATTGCGGTCTTTGTTGTTCGGCCCGAATGGCTTCGCTAGTCCGAGTCATCGATCATGCAACACACCATCTCCATGATAGTACGGTTCCTTCTCTCAACAACACCATTTTGTTGCGGTGTATGTGGAGGAGGCATCTGTTGATGAATCCCATGAGCTTCTAGGTAGGCTTTGAACTCAATTTTGGTGAATTCTCCCCCTCAATCTTAGCAGAGAGATCTGATATGACGACCGCTTTCTTTCTCAACAACCACTTTGAACTTCTTGAAGTTCTCAAAGCTTCACTTTTGTTACAAAGACAAAAAATCCACATTTTTCTCAAATAATCATCAACACAAAGCATGAAATATTGAAATCCAAAATGACTAGGTTGCATCAGACCGCAAAGATCGGTATGAACCAAATCAAGCTTACCTAGAGCTCGATAAGTACTCTTCTGGAATGAAGCTCTGTGTTGTTTTCTGCGAGGCAGTTAGGACACTTGTTTGTATCCTTCTTGAGAGATGGCAAGCCTCTCACCATATTGTATCGGCAAAGTGTATTAAGATATCCAAAACTGATGTGACCAAGTCTCTGATGCCACAACTATACGAGAAGAAGTATTCTTAGCCACTAGTGCTTGATCATCCCTGTGGACAAAATCAAGCTAGAACATCCGTCCCACATTTGAGGCTTTTGCAACAATCTTTAAGCCTTTGGATTTATCTCAAATCAAACACATTTTCTTACTAGAATGACTATCAAAATCAATCTTCAGATTATGATCTAGAAGTTGACTAACTGATAGTAAGTTCTTTGTCAAACCAAGGGACATACAAGACATCTGATAACCTACAATTTCGTGAACCAAGAGGAAGAGTGATGTTTCCAATACCTTGGACTGTGTAGGAAGAGTCATCCCCCAATGAAACATGATTTTTGGAGGGTGTGTCTTGCATAGTGGTGAACCAGTCTCTACATCCGGTCATGTGTCGAGTGGCTCCCGAATCAATGTACCATATTGCACTAGATGACATGGTTGCTTCACTAGAATGGGCAGTGTACAAGAAGTCCTCATCATCTAAATGGTCTTCTTGCTCAGCTACATTGCCTTGCTGATGGGGTTTCTTTCTCTAGTTCCCCTTCTTCCCTTGCTTGTAGTGTGACTGTCCTTATTGTGATTGTTGATTTTGAGGTCCGAAATTGCTTGATGAACCTTTCTTATATGTGTTATACCAGCAATCTTTCAACTCATGTCCTTGTTTGCAGAGATAGGACATTTCTTCTTTTGCTTGTCCCCTTCTTTGATGTTGTTTTTGGGACTTTTGGGAAGATTGTGCTTTGCCCTTCCCTTTCTGATGAGAAGATAGTGCATGCTCTTCTTCTTCATCTTTGTTGTATAGTGCCTCTTCTTGTTGCAACAAATTCACCAGCTTCTCAAAATTGATGGTTTGATATGACAAGTTAAGTGTCGTCGCAAAAATGTGGTGAGAGGGAGGAAGTGCTCTCAGAACAATGGGCACGAGCGTTATATCAGATACCTCCTCTCCCAGGGCTAGAAGTGAAGCCCTCAATGTTGTAACTCTCCACAAGAAAGCCTCCACTTTCTTGTTCGGCTTGAATTTCAGTGTAAGCAATGAACTCGCAAATTCAATATTGTGTTCTTGTTTCGGGCCTCATACACTGTGCTCAGCTTGTCCCACGCTTCTTTGGCTATTTTGGCATCTCAAATGTGGGGTTACACGTCATCGAACACTGCGAACAAGATTATCAACTTGGCCTTCTGATTGGCCCTATCAAACTCGTTGTTGGGTTGCATCATCTTGATCTGGTTGTTGAACCATTTACAACCGCCAAATTTCTTCAAACTCGAGTTGAGTTCGAATTTTGGTCTTCCACGCAACATAATTATCACCACGAAGCAACTGCGAGTCAAGCAAAAAGAATTTCGGAGCATTGTTTGCCATAGTGGGTGGTTAGATTGTTCCCAACTAGAGGGCATGTTAGCACAAAACAATGCAATAATACACTTGAAAATATAATATTACAACCACTTGTGCGCAAAAATTGAATGACAAGCAAAAAAAATTGTTTTGCGGGGCCTTGTGGCCTCCGAGCTCGAAATGCGAAAAACCACAAAAATCAAAAAAAAGTCCTTTGGGCACCCCTCTTTTTACGAAAGTTGCTCGGAATCAATTTCTAAGCTACGTGGGAGAAAAAAAATGCCCAAAAATAGTGTTTGTGTCGAGAATTTGGTGGGGGAGTGTTTGCAAGAACTAAGTTGTTTAGCGGAGCTTTCAGCCGCTATCTTTGGTGGTTGCACTAAAATTTCCTTCAAATGTCAAAATATAAAAAGGTTTTTTTTTTTTTTTGGGGGCGACGACCTCCCGACCTGCCCTCTCCCAATGACTTAGCAAACTCCAACTAGCCACCAAAGGGCCCGATGTGCATCCATGTAAAGTGAAGGTAATTGTATTTAAACAAGATTCAAAGTTGACTCACCTTGCCAAAGGAAAACGTGTTACCTTTCGAGGCGTCCACATGGCACGTGCAAGTAGGTTTTGTTTTCGGTTTAGCGTAAAAACCACCTATGACTTTATCCTCCTCCTTCACTTTGCCTTTGTTTGTTTAATCCGCCGCTTGCAATGGTTTTGATTTGGTTTGGCCGCCCCTTGTTCATGGTTCCCACCGTTCGCTTATTCCAGAACAGACGTGAGAGGATGGCTTGGCTTGCGAGGTTTGTTGACCGAGTTGTGGGATCTTCAACTCAACTCGCTCCACGACTCGGCCGACTTCAATGTAGAACGACGTAGCTCGGACAGTTAGAAGTAGCTCGATCCGATGCTTGGTTCGCTGCATATGGACTCACCCGATGGTGACTCGATCGATAGGACACAAGCTCAACCGATTCACAATGCAATGTGTTGCACAAGTCAGCTGGGTGGAGTAATGCAACTTGGTCGCTCACACGACTCGACTCGGTCGAATAGGAGCTCAACTCGGTATGGAGTGGTGGGGCAGGCCCGATCTCGCATCCAAAACTTGCCCAAACATCAATAGCTCAACTCGGTCTCGTGCAAATCAACTCGCTATTGCTACTCGATGATCTACCCTATAGTTCGATTAAGAGCTCGACCTTAGCTCGTTTGACAACTTTGTTCACAACTCGAAGATCCATCTCGGTGGCTTGGTCCCAACTCGCTGTCAACTCTATGGACAGCTCTCTGACAGAGCTCTCGAAGTCAACTTTAGGATCTGATTTTCTAAGTGAAAATCTAATCTTATAGGGACTTTTTTGGTCTCGAACACTATAGAATTTTTCCAACTCAACCATAATTGAGCAAACATGTTTGTGGGGCCCACTAGGGCTGCAGGAGGTAAAAAACCTTTGTATTTTTTTCTGATTTTCCAAAATGCAAACAATCTGCCTGGTGCGGGAGGCACCAATGCAAAAAAAAATGCAACACTTTTGCCTAGAAATGTAAAATTAGATTGTGGGGATGAAGGGGTGGGATTGGGAAGTTGTTAGAGGCAACACGGGCTCTTTGAGGGGGTAGTTTCTTCTCCAAGCCTTCTTACACACTTTTGCAATCTCTCCTACAACTTCGCTTGAATGTACGGCCCCTTGCAGCTCCGATACCAAATGTTGTGAGCAATCAAGGAGGATGCCCGACAAAGATTATTGATCTGAAATAATCAGCTTACGAGCAATGGTAGGGCTGCAATATATAAGTATTGCATAGCCACATACAAACAAGTAAGCAATTGCACAAGTTGAACAAATCTGCGTGTTGTTAGAACAAACATCCGAGAATACTATTCCCAATGCAAATAATACCAATAATAATGGTTATATCAACAACCATATAACAACAAAATAACAAATTGCCTAGGTAAAAACTATTTACCTAAGTAACAATGCATAATTACTATCTACAAAGATTTTACCTAACAAAAATACCATAGTGTCGAACCCCATATGCATTAACTATGAAAGGGAAATCTAACTCCATATATTATATTATGAGTTGACATGTATAAATGTCTTCTTCCATTACTTATGTTTCGCACATTAATGTGGTTAATTTGAACTTACATCGACCATTATCATATGAACCCTAGATTTATCATGAGAAACTTGTTTTCTCAAATTTAATGATCCAAAGTGAAGTGCGGAAATAATGCCTTGCACAATGGTATGGGTCATTGATGCAATGCATTATCAACCACACACCTATCAAAGTTTGCTCGCATGCAAATCCTTGTTTACGATGTGGAGATCATATGCCGTCTAGTATGCGATTCTACGAGGGATGAGAAGAATCGGTAGTCAAGAGTTTTAATGTATAGTGAACACTGGAAAGTGGGACTAAAAGGATAAGGGAATTAGTTTAGTCTTCGACATAACTCGGTAGGAACGCAGTATGAGTTCTTTTGTGGGGTTACCAAAGATTGACCCAATGTTTGGGGTTACCAGGCATGCCTCATATACGAGTTAGGATACATCAGGGGTAACCCTTTGTAATCTAAGTCTTATGGCCATAAGCAATTAATACTTAGTATTAATAAGAATGTAATTATTCTTTTCTAGTTCACCATCCCGTATCACATCATGATTAATTAGGTCGTATGCAATAGGGATTTGTATAAATGGAACACTCTCTTTTGGTATTGGTTTTCGTACTTTCCTTCCTCGTGAAGGGTAGGGCCACTCTCGAGATACGAGAGGTGTGAGGGGGAACCAAATTGGGTGGGTTGGAGGAAAAGCGCTATGATGATGCTCTCTCTCTCTCTCTCGCTTCATTATTGCGACCTTGGCATGATCTCTCGGTGTTATGTCAATGGTGCTCACATTAAGAATTCGCCTTATGTTTTTTATATCGGTGTCTCTCAACAAAATGTTGTATTCTTATTTGTAATTATGTCGAGAGGCATTCTACAATGGCGGGCAACGCTGTAATGGAGTGTGTTGTTCACTTCTATTCTTGACATTAAATTTGACGTTCATTTGATCATTACATGTGACAATGATTCATTCATAAATTTTATTGAATCAGTAACTTAAATAATTTTGTTTTTTTTTTTGCTTGGAGAAGTCAATCAAAAAATAGTAATATCTTGGTCATGTAGTAATGTTTGGGTCTTTTTTCTTGAATAGATATTTTTGAGACCGACACAATTGCATAGCTAAATGATTCCATTTGCCACAAATCAACGAGAAATTGATAGAGAATTTAATGAAGTTGTTGATTAAAGAGGTATGTAAAAAATCAAACCTAAGAACCTTGAAATTGATATCTATTGATGTATTTCATATTAATATATTTATTATAATATACTTATTATATTATATTTATTTTTAATTGTTACTTATTTTTGGTTATATACTTATACTACACTTGCATAGTTAAATAGGTGCCTCATGATTGATATCTCTCAAATGTATTTTAGATAGATGTATTTAAGATATCTATACTAGTTTGTATTATTGAAAAGGACAATCATGATTAACATAATGAAGATGTAGTGTACTTGAAAACTGTTATGTACAAAGTTGATAACACAATCTTTTCTATCATTAATATCTTTATTGTAAAAGGAAATCGGTATTTAATTAGCTCTCATGTCATTAAATTCATGTGTCAATATGCTCCCAATGCTTAGTGAATTAAATAAGGTGGAATGAATTTATTCCTTGTGTAATTATTTAATTTTGATTACAATAAGATTACTCAATTGATTAAATTGCAAATAGATGATGTCATTTCATTATTGTACTTTCCCTTCAGTAAACAAGCATCAATTGTTTCCTAGCTTTCGCATCATGGATAGTTTAAGTTAAGAACAAGGGATGTGATTCTCGTTCTTGGTGGAATTGTATGGAAACTCTCCGAAAGAATATATTAAAAAAATAACAATAAAAAAATCAAGGTGTTTTCCAATATTCTACTGAGGGGTTCTTACATTTATAACTTTATAAATAAAATTCTAAGTCTCATAATACACCCAATAATGAAGCACCTTGGATTTTAGACAAAGAATAACTATAATCTGAATACTGGTGACCTAAAGAAGCACATCATCTAATAAAGCACAACTATCTGAAAGAAGCGTGTCACCTAATAAATGCACCTTTTGGGCTGCCCATGGTGCTCTGTGTAACGTCCGGCACTGACCATCAAAGTAATAAAGAGAAAGCATCAATTGGATTAGTTTTGTAAAGGGGACTAATAAGACTAATGCCTTAGTGAGCGTGAATGTTGGGTTCTCCCACGAGTTCCCCTGAGATGGTTGGGTAAATTCTAAAAGTCACAAAAAGAAATATTTACATATAGCAAGTTTTGTCATCTTTTGTCTTATTGAACATAAAATTAGTTTGACAAAGGGCTAAATGAAGTGCAATATCACAGTCTGTAATGATCACTACATATGCACAGATGATCATGTTGATAAAGTGTTTGGCAGGAGCAAGGCCAAACACAACAACGGTTTCAGCCACTTCCAATGGATCGGATAATGGGAAATCTGGATCATGGTATGGAGATGCATCAAAAGCTAATCCATAGCATATTTTGTCAGATGTGGTAGTTGTGACAACCCTGATAGACATGTATGCAAAATGTGGAAGCATACAGAAGGCATAAGAGTTGTTTGACAAAAGGATCTATATCAGATTTTGTCAAATGTTGCAGCCTGCAGGTATGATTACACGGATTGACGTGTATACATGCAGAAGCGTTGCGTTTTGTTCAGCAGAAAACAGAAAATTTTGTGGGATAGACGCAAAAGAGGTTTGTGAATAAAGCTTCAGCTGCATGAAGAGTATCTTGTTTCAATAGGTGGCTTGGATTTTCCTCTCCTTTTCCTTGCCATAGTTGACATGAGGGGCAATCAAATCTATAATTAAGGTGGTTTTAGGCCAGATTCTCTGGGAGTTCTTGCATTGTGATTAATTTTCAAATTGCAGAAGTGTGTCCTGCCAGTGGAATACCACAATATTGTGGGATAGGCGCAAAGGGGTTTGTGGATAGAGTCTTGGCTGCATGAAGAGTATCTTGTTTCAATAGGTGATTTGGATTTTCCTCTCCTTTTCCTTGCCATAATTGACATGACAGGCAATCAAATCTTATAAATAAAGTGGTTTTAGGCCAGATTCTCTGGGAGTTCTTGCATTGTGATTAGTTTTTCAGATTGCAGAAGTGTCCTGCCAGTAAAATACCACAATCTGTTTCCTCTATCTAGCTCCGGGGTTTCTTCATTGTCCTGCTTTAGTTTGAAGGCTTTATTATCTGCTCTTAATTGTAAGCAATTCTTCAACAATTGCTATTTTGATGTAAATTTCGGCCTTAAGCTCAGATATATTAAGAACTAAAATTTTCCTTTCAACTTCTTGTTTAATGGATTCTTAGTCCTTATTTGATTTTTACCATGGTGTGGTTTTGTTGTGTTAGTTTTTTTTTGCAGCAAGCCATTAACTTAAGCTGATTCACTTCCTCCTGTTTATAGTTGGGAACTTGATGTATCCTATTTTTGTGTGATTTACCTATTTAAAGAGCTGCAATAGAAAGGGAAATATATCTACCTAAAACTGAAGCTCTGGGTGCTTGCAAAATCCTGAATTTGATTACGAACAACGTCAATTCCTCTGTCATCTGAGGCATTCAACTCAAGTATCATGTTCTGGTACTGACTCCCATAAAGCTTCCGTGCCACGGCCAATACAGTAGACGCGTCTTCCCAGTTCCGGGGGACCATAAAGAAGAAGATGAGGCAGTCTGTTCTCACTCGTCAACCTATCAACTTCATCATCATTGCCACCACAGAAATTAAATCAATGCCAGCAATCTTGAACCCTAAACCCTATCAACTTTATCATCATACACCATATAAATTAGATTAATGAAAGCATCTTAACCTTAAACCCTAAAATATGAGGCCAACCACACAATAATTAAAATTTGTATCGACATCCTCAAGCCCAAAAAAAGCCTTAAAATACAACACAGAAACCTATATCACCACAATGATAAAATTAATGTTAGCATCGTCAGCACTACCAATGCAGTAATTTAAAAATGGCAGCATCCTTAAACCCTCGAAACCTAAAATACATGACTGACCACTAAATCACCACAGAATAATCAAATTAATATCAGCACCCTTTAATTTATAATTGGAGGCCAAAATCCTAAGTCATCGAAGTAAACAAATAACATTAGCATTCATAACCCGTAACACTAACAAAATAGGAATCCAAAAGACTGAATCACCACAATAACCAAATGAATATCAGAATCCTTAAACCATAAAACCTAAAATAGGAGACCAAAATCCTAAATCACCAGGGTAAATTAAATTAACGTAAGCATACCTAAACGCTAAAGCCCCTAAAAGACCAACCTCTAAATCCCCGCAATAACTAAATTAATATCCGCATCCTTAAACCGTTAAACCATAAAATTGGAGACCAAGCCCAAACCCCACCTTAATCAAATTAATGCCAGCATCCTTACACCCTGAAACTCCTAAAATATGAGACCAACACCCTTAATCACCATAATAATTAAATAAATGACAGCATCCTTAAATCGAGAAAACAATACAACATGACCCCAAATTTAGTCACCATCAGCAAACTTAAACAGAGAAAGTCATAGAATACAAGGCCAAAGTTAATTACTCGGTATCCTTAAACCCAAAAAACCATAAAATTGGGCACTAAATTTAATTAATGTAAGCAGCCTTAAACCCATAAAAGTATAAATAGAAGACAAGATTTCATTAATGTGAGTATCATTAAACTCTCGAACACAGCACGAAACCCTGAGTCAAGACAGCAATCAAATTAATTTAAGCATCCATAAACCATAAACCCTAAACCATAATAACCCTTTACTACGAACCAAAACCCTAAACAGCCATCGCCTGGGTATCTTTCTTACTTGTTTCAATGATATCTCTGTGGGCAGCAACGTCTGCGAGGGATTGAGGGCGATATTTTTTCGACAACCCATGGAGCATTCTTCTTGTCAGGGCATCGTTCACAATTTTTCTTTTCCTCTGTTGAAATTGGGCAAAGGAATTTGTTCGTCCACGTCCATAAACGCTGTTTCGTCCATTTATGCTGCCTGTTAGGCCACTCTGTGAAATGGTGAGAGAAATTTATTATGGATTCGTCGAGCGGGAGAGACGAGATGTAAAAACGGCGCCAAAACATTATATATATGAATGGGACGATATCTAAATCCTCTTGCTAATGCTTCTTTTAAACTCGGTTTACGTCGGAAAAGTGGTTTTGCGTCTCAATTACTGTTAAAATAGTAAATTAAACTTTATACAAGTAGTAATAAACTAGCAATGGCACGTAAAATGTACAATGGAAATATTGAAGAAAATGTATCATATTCAATATATCAAAGAAATAAATTTGGAGTAATACGGTGTGCACAAGGAGGAGGGGCAATGAAGAAGGGTTTGAGGGAGGAGGAGTCCAAGGGCGATTAAAGCGCTATGGGGAACTAATGTGAAACTTTGCTCTCTTACAACCACATACCATTTTTGTCAATTGTTTGAAGGAGAAAGGGCGTGCATGTGCAAGTTCTCAAGGCAATGTATTTTGAGATATCTCATAATACTAGCAATCGCATGTGTTTCATGAGATGTGAACGCCGAACGGTATATGTTATTTGATTTAGAGGTATAGTTATTACTTTTGTACTTGATGTTGATAAGGGGTTCGATTGATGTTGTAATTGTAGAAATATAGTTGATCCACTTAATTTGAAGGTTGTTTCTACATTTCAAACTTGTTATAAATTCGTACATGATTACATGTGATACCGTTTTCGATAGTTAATTAATTTTATAGTTGATGTTGTTAGTTGTGCATCGGTTGTTCAGTTGGTGTTTTGTTGGAGAAACATTTATTATACAATTGATAATGTGTGTGATTGATAGTTGTAGTGTAGGACTTTAGTTGAAACATTACATTGAAATGTTGTATGTGTACATTTAATTATGTTATAGATTCGTACATTTAAAGTTGCATATCATATTTGAAAACATCAAATAAATGAAGGTATACGTACACATAATGAGACATGTATACATTTGTAGTATTTATATCATGAATGGTAGCCTTTAGTGGGCAATTTTAGTTTCAATAAACATGATTACATTTGATACCCCTTGAACGATTGTGTCGCTTTGGATAGAAGAAGTGTTGAGTATAGTAGTAGTGGAGGTGTTATCAAAGTAGAGGGTAGTATTTACGATGGGTTGAGTGATAGTAGTCTTGCTTCCTCCTTTCTTCTTGCTCCAGTGTTGGTATGTGCGCCATATTTGAGTATCTCTCGAATGAAAAAGCAGGTGAAATGCATAGATTTGCAAGTGAGGGAACTCTAGAGAAAGCTGTGAATGTCAAACCCTACCTTTCAGTGGTTCCAATGTCAACGGTTGCTCTGTGCAAAGTAAGTCCTTGTGACTTGTGGATAGTTAATCCCCAAGCCATTTTAATCGGCAATTGTCTTCGATTCCCTCTCGAAATAGGGGGTATGGGAATATGTAATGGGTTGGAGGGATCCCAACATGGGTTGTTGTATCTATCAAATTTTACAACAACAAATAAAGGTAATGTTGGTGGTTGCATTGATGCATCGTAGACAATGTCGGTGATTGTTCTGTGGCACCATTCACGAGGCCTGCATCAACCCATAGATTTGCAATAAGCATGATTTTTGCTTTTTGCACAAAACTTTGTGTTCCAACCGATCATCATCGGATTTCTTGATCCAATTCACTGTTGCTTTTCAAAGAATGGATTGGGTGATCGGACGTTCAATGCCTTCAACATCTGTAGGTTATGGGAGTCCACCAGATCATTTTTTGCAAACAAATGCGGTGCGTCTTTAAAAATGTTGAGCTCTTGCTGAGTTAGGTGTGTGTCTATGCGAGACATTAGGAGTTCCCAATCCTCAATTAGAGGGGTTGAATCTCGCATGTGGAGCAGTAAATTCGGAATGAAACATGTGCATTGGTTGTTCCTTGTTGCCGAAATATTGTTTGCAATGTAATGGAAGACTGAAATCCCTTCCAAAGGGTTGCTCCATAGGAATTACTTGCATAAAGAGGACTATCCAAAACCGGTGGTAATTGGCCGAGGTCACCGAGGAGGATGACTGATATGTTCCCAAATTCAGATGTTCTTAAGTGTGGGAAAGCTTCATGGAGCCTACTGTCAATTTTGCTTAGCAACTTTGGCCCGATGAAACTCATTTCATCAATAAGAACATATTCTATATGTTTCAGTGACTCTTGAAAAGACGATAATGCACTACCTTCAAGGGGTTTCAGTTCTTTGATTAGAATACGCATGCTTGTGTGGATTTTGGATGCGAGAGATGTTGAATGCTTTGAACACACCGATAGGGGCGAGCATAAGTAGAGGTGAGGGAGATGTGGTTGATGTTGTGAATGAATTCAGATTTTATTTATCAGAAATGATTTTCCTGTGCCAGCCATTCCTTGAATTATCAATCTTAGTGGAGGTAGAATGGCTTTGTTTGTTGAATGGTGTAGTATGGTATCAAGAGCTATTTGTTGTTCTGGAGACAAAGGAAGTGTGGAAGATGGTGGTGTGACATGTATGTTGTTGTTAATTGTATACGCCTTCTCTCTCTCGATGAATGATGAACCAGTTATCTGCAAATCATGGGGAATGTCATGTATGGTCCAATTATTGTGTATGTCAAAATCTCGTTTCCCCAACATTTCAAGATTGTCTAGACCTGTGTTGTTTTCGGGCGAAGTTGTGCGAAGACCTGCCATTCTTGCAATGGTTCTTGTTGAATACGCATTCGGGCTCAGAGTCAGAACTAACATCTGTAGCAAGTCACGTGTGCTGTGGTAGTGTGTAGAACATGCCACGGTCTGTAGTTGTGCTTGTACATGTCCCAAGTGTTGTTGATGTCATGTGGGGTTGAGCCAAATTCGAATGCAATATTTCTAAAAGGCTTGTATAATAGGAGTTCTGACCAACAAAAAGGTCATATGACGTTGATTCTTGAGCAGGGACATCCACAAATCTTGGGTGGACCCAAACAATTACTTGTGTTGATCACTTTTTCCATTTATCACCTTTACGGTTCTTGTTGTAGCTCCAATCTCGAGCAACTTGAATAAGTGGTAGGTGTTCCATGGTTGTTGGACAAACTTTATATGCATCCAAGAAAGTGGTTGTTTGTTGTGCATCGGCGTCACTTTCAACGACACGTCTCAGAATCTTTTTCCCAACATTTAATGATACAAATGGACGATTGCCCATAACAAGTGGCATTTTTTGCAGCATGTGGCATGTTTCTTGTGCACTTATGCCATGTTCAACAATGCTTTATGTGAGCATTTTACAAATTGCAATATGTGCTGGAGAATCTGCATTTGCGTCTCTTGAAAATCTGGATAGCATTTGGTGATATGTTTCTGAACGTTGCTCGGCTTTGAAACATATTTTGCAATATACTTAAGGATGGCATGGCGGGAAAGTACGAATTGACAATCGACATTTGCTCTCCATATGTATATCATTGTTCGATTGTGGATGTTTAATTTTTCATCATTTCTGGAAGGGAGGTACTTTATTTCCCATCACTTTCAATGTGCAAGGAAGAAGTAGGTTGCGTGGCCCAGGGAGCTTTATACTTGCACTGAGATGTGATTGCTTTCTACATAGACATGTCTGCTCTCGAACATTTAGTGTGGTGTTAAACTCTATTAAGTAGTTCTTCAAGGTCTGCATGCGGGGAGGTGGATAGAATTTGTGTTGTATCTAGCAAGCAAGGGTCGTCTAGGAGTGACCTATGAACAAAATCCAAGCGCTCGCAAGTCAGGCGGGGGGTTCCAGTGCACATAAACTTATCAAAGTATTATTTTGTCACCTCAATAATCATTGTGTTCTCCTAGTCCATTTTGTCAACTTTTGGCGCATTCTCGAGCCACAATAAACTGTGGACATGTGCGGAGCCTCTACGTTGCCATTCATACCTGCGAGACGACAGAGCATAAATATTAGATACGTAGTTTGGAAAAACTTTAAAATAAGTAGATTTGATTACACTGTAAAAGTCTCTGCTCCAGTTCCTTCGCAATATTTCTTCCCGAAATATTGTGAATCTATGATGTAGGTATGTTGATACTCAATGAGGGTTAGAGACAATGTTAAGTGTTATCCAACGTTGTGCAGCTTGAGGATCTGTTGGGCATTCACCGGCATAATATTGTGGAGATCTGGTCATTTAGTGTCTACAACACTTAGAGTGAAGAATAAGGTTGGTGTCCCCAATTGTTCCACCATATCTGAAAGCTCACTTCTAATTTTTGCCCAGAATGAATGTGTCCCTCGAAGGCTCGATCCAAAGCGCATTAAGTTGTCTGGGAGGTTGTCTTTAGGGCATTCCAGTAGTTGTCTTCGCAGCTCTCTAATTGTCGGAGGGATTCCATATTTGGTGTTCTGTTTCATAAAAATTGTTGTCGTGGACTGGCTTCTGTGTCACATTATGAGGTTTAGAAGGAAGTAACGAAATCTTGGGTGGGAACCAAAGTGCCCATCATGGTAACGCATCAAATGAAGAGCATATTCATGCATTGGAACTTCTTTAATGTGGGGTTGTTGCCACATTGCTTTTCCTGTCGGAAATAAAGTTGGGAAAGCCATTGAGAACATGCCTTCCGTATTGTATTCATTTATTGGTGAAAGCCCAAGCTCTGGTCATGGCATGGTAAATGGAGTGTTACCATTGTGGTTGAGCAAGAACTGTTCAATTTCCTCTTCTTTTGTTCATGTATTGTGTGGTGTTAGCACGAAGGACGATGAGTGTTCATATGTTTCATCAAAGTGGGTGGTAACACCACTACCATGAGTTGAGAGCAAGTTTGCATTTGGGGCGCCCCATTGTGGGTCATGTTGAGAGAGGAGGAAACATTTGACGACTCGGATGGTAGCGAGGAAAGGGAGTCATCGTCGATTAAGACATATTTGTAATAGGGATCATGTTGGATTTTATATTGCATGGCTGCTGACAAACACGAGATCTACAAATGTAGAAATCATAATTTTTTAAATTAAATCCTTCCCTTTGTATGAGAACTATGTCCAAATCTCCAAGGCGGTGGGGTAGGGTCTTTGCTATTGAAGTAATGTTTTGTGGGAAGCTTATGGTGTGTCCTGAGTATTTGTATTGCCCGCCACGTACTTGGGCAACTTGCATGAATGGATTAACTCGTGCGATAAGCATCTCCTCGATTTGGGTTAAAGATGCAAGAACGATAGGTTGTTTTTCAGGGTCCATGTTGTTCCATGAAGAGAAGCGGTGGCCTTGTTTTTCACTTTTGCATCTGTTACAGGAGGGAAAGCCTTCAAAGGAAATTGTTTTAATTCCTAGGTAATTTTCCAAGCAGATTGAGCAAGTTTGAATGGTCGCCAACAAATCTATTCTTTTGCGAAACTGATATTGGGCTTCAATAGTCATCATCGAGGGCAGGAATATGGGAAATCTGTGTGTATTGGAAGGGGTGGGGTGTTATGTTTGAGTCATTTGTGGATTGCAAGGTGGAAAGCATTCAGAAGGAGAGGAGAAACTATTTGTATATGTGTGATGAATTGAAGAAAGGTTGGTACTTGAGATAGTTTCATGTGGCATCCCAGACATTTGGGGGAAAGTGATAGTTGTTAGCAAAGATGGGTTCATACGGAAGGAAGTGGTATGCTCTTGAAAGTTTGTTTCCATGGAAGTTACATGTGGAATGTTGGTTGGCAATTCTTCAGTAGTTGTATTTGATGGCAAGATTGGAATGTCGGGGATCGTAGGTTGTTGGTCGTTGTAAGTTGAAAGATATTAGAGATTTTCGTTGTTTTATGCTCTAATTTACGACGTCATTGCTCAATAGTTATGTGTACTTTATTTTTACATAGTTCTCTCTTCGTTGGGCTCATTTTGCAGGAGTCGACATGATTGCGAAGTCACAGGATTATGGAGTACCACCTGTTGGATAAAGATCATGTGGGTTAGCAAGGAACGATACATAGTTTGATGACATACAAATGTAGAAACAAAGTCAAAATGTAAAACTAAATTCAATTGTAATGCATATGGAGTTCCAATGGGAAATACGCATAAGAGGTAACAATTTGAGTATCGAGAAACTGCTTTTTTATTAAGGAAAAGAGTATTAGATATATAGAAACATACAATGTGTTCACATACTACAGAAGGATGTAAATACGTACATAACAAAAGTGCATGTATTTTATATTTATTTTCTTAAAATTACTAACAATCATAATAATAGCAGGAGACAATAGTATGTCGGTGTATAAGGGAATACAACAGTTTTCTTTTGAAGCAGGGGAAAAAAGTGAAACATGGATATGAAATACGAAACATAGCAATGATAGTTCAAAGTATAGAATGGGATGAGTGAGGGTGTAATGTTTGAAGGGACAGTGGGTTGGAAATCCTTATGTAAAGGTTATGGAGGAGTTGCATTGTTTTTCACTTTCTTTGAACTGAGGATGACACATTTCAATCATTGTTTCCGCAATATGTCTCTTTTTTCAGTGAAAGTGTGAAGCGGTATTCGTTGCCGATGACATTACTTATAATTTCACTAGTTGCATCTTCGTCTATAGACAATATATGGAGGCCGTTAGCTAATGCAACACCCTTGGTTAACTCATGTGTCTCATAAAAGTGGTAATTGATTGAAGTTCTCATGTTGGGTCCTTTAGATCGATCCTCAGTGCATATCTATAATCATAGTTATGAACTTGTACGTTGCAACTCGAGCAGAACCATGAACCATTACCATTCTCTCTCACCTTTTTCTTGCATTTTTCACCTTTTTGAAGAGGACATGCCTTGTAAAAAAAGTTTGTCCATGTTGATATTTGTGATTTCTACAGAAACCATGGCCCATTCATTTCTCTTTGTGTTCCCCATATGTAGTACCTCCGAAATCATTGTTACAGAGGTCAAGCTCTTTGGAGGGCCCATAAATTGGCTTGTGATAGAGGGTGCCGGAAGGGAGTAGTCATCGAATCTACCTAGTTATGAAGTGTATTGGTTTCTGAAATTAGAGGGTTGACGTAACATTTGGTACTTGAAACAGTGTCGATTGAGTTCCCATTGAAATTGGAGACGCGAGCAGCTTTCAAGGCAAGGACCAAAAGTGGCGGTATAGAAAGCATGTCTTCAAGTTCGTTACTTATATCATCCGAGTGTTGTCCCCACAATGTGACACTTACACCGAATCCCGACATGTCCTTTAATTGCGTGTTCTTCTCTTTGTTTCAGACTTGTCATACCAACGAATTGTTGAGCATGGTGACATCGTAACAACAATGCCAATCAAATCAACTGTAGAACCTTCAACGTTTGCAGGTAAGTCCTTGATTTTGGTGAAGTGAAAGTGATGAGAAGGTATTGTATCCTCATTTGCTATGAGTGGAGATATGGTCGAGGAAGGTTACAAGAAAATCTCCAAAGCATTGTTCAAATGGTTGTAACATAGCTTTGCATCAGCAATCCTCGCAATCCTCCCATTGGAAATTGTATATAGCTTCCCATCCTCAATCTACTCATAGAATGCTTCCATGCAGCCTCATTGAAATAGGTGATGTGGATTTACCCTCCTTCCTAATCAACAAAATCAAACCCAAACACAGATCCATTTCCCCTTGCATTGTGATATCGGTGAAGGGTTGTTTTTCTAGGGCACGACCCTCTACGGACCACATGCACATAAATGTATTCAAAGCACTTATTTTAGTTGGCATTCTCGCAAAATATTTGTTAACCCGGTTTGCACTTGCATGTGTTCGAGGCAACCGAATGTGTTCGAGAGCATTTTTGGTAGTCAGATTGGAGCACCGATTACCAAATGTGTTTCATCAACAACATCCATTTCAATGATAAGAACAGTACTACTGATGGAAAAGAAAAACATGATAGAATTAGAACTGAGCAACGGATGGAAAAAACAAACAGAAAGAAATTTTAATTAGTATAGGAGTTTATGTACATTGGTAATTGAGCAAGAGATGAAGCTTACAGTTCACTTTTGATCATTCTAACGAGGGATTTGTGTAAGCACAGGATGGAGCCTTCTTGTATTGATTTTTCGGTTACACGACTTGCAAATTTGGAGGGTAGAAGTGCTTTGTCTAAAAATGTATCCCATCTAAAAGGTCAACACGATGTTGGGCTCCCGTGTTGAGAATGGACCTTAGAGAGTCAAGTGCAGTATCTAAAATGTGGGGTCAACATTGGAACAACCCTCAATCAATTGAGAAATGCCTTCGTGTGTCAAATTTATTTCCATGACAACTAAAAGATGCTCGAGATTGTGGGAATTCTGCAAATATATGGTGGAAAATGTAAACTTGTAGGGCATTCAATCATGAAATGAAGGATGTGTTCAAGAAAGCATGCATTTGTAAAGAATGAGAACCTTTAAAGTTGGCTTCCTTATTATTTTATATTTTCTAAAAAGCGCAAACATGAAGTCTAACCCTTTAACAATTCAATATGCAAAAAGTGATATAATGTACAAAGCTTTGGTTGAAAATAACTAAAATTTGTATGGTTGTTTCTCAACATTTTAAAACTATATGTATTTGTGTGCAAATATTATGAAGAACACATTAAAAATGCGTCATTGGTTTACATAAAGAAGTGAACAATTGTATAAAGGAAAGATATAATGAAGAACACATTAAAAATGCATTATTGTTGTTGTTGTTTGCTTGAAAAGTTAGATTCTCGTGCTCCATATGTTCCGCCGCAATATATACATGCATTTATTTTAAATGAATTACAAATTATAATGTTAAGCAAATAGAATGGAAAACAATAAGAACAATATGTACACTTAAAGTGAGAAAACTATAGGTATTTTTATGGGGACACAATGATAAAGAAATTAGGAAAGCATAGTTGTTGGATAAAAAAATGAACATGTGTTTGATAAGTTTGATTCTCTGTCGGATATATACTGCCACAATACATACATGGAATTATTTGGAATGAGTTACGCTTTTGTTTCAAAAACACTTATAAACTAACCACTACAAGCTATTTTTTAAAATCAAATTTCTTGCTTTTTTCTTGTGCAATTTTCTTTGCACGTTTCTTGTATTTTTGTCTAGTTGTAGATGCCTCAATTGGAATTCCCATTCTCCTCAATTTATGGGGTGGTTCATAGTTCAAAGTGCATCTTCATTCAAATCATAAATCAAGCAGAAGCCTCGTGAGTGATCTCCAATTGTTCGGATTTTAGAGAGAAAATTTGGGGATGTTGGCATTAGGTGGAGGTGATCTCTGATCATTTCGGCTATCACTGTTTTAGGTGGTTTCGGTTTCCTACAATGTAAAACATTAACAACACATTGAATACGCTTAAAATTTTCTTCCCTCTACAAGTGATGCATAGTTAATGTCAATCCCGTTGTGGGGAGGGGAATTGTGTTTCTAGTCTGCATCATATTAAATTGGAGAGGGAAAATAAGTATGTTAGTCCACCAAGATGTTCTTAGGTATGACGGGCAGCTTTAAAAGCCTTGTCACTGATCAATCTAACGTCTAACTTGGGATGCTTCGAAATGGCCTCATTCGGGAACAAACCCTCAAAGACATAATGAATTCTGTCATTGATTTAAGGCACGTGCCCCACATGTCACTTCGTAAAAGGATTGGAGTCTAAATATAAATGTAACAATCAAAAGAAAATAACATGAAAGCACTCTACAATAATTTTTTAAACCTTGACATGCAATAAACAAAACAAATGAATAAATACTTGAATCAATATTGAAACCCACCTCAATTTTGTTTAGAGATGATGCTCTCTTCTTTACATGCGGAGAATGAGAATCACAAATACCCTACAAAAAGTGAAAAAAGAAGTTAATAAAACTAAATATATCGACATTTATTCAATTAGTTACAACAAAACCAAAAAGATTATAAAGAGTTATTAAAAATCGTATATTAGTAGAGGTCATGTTAGTGCTTTGTAAATGATGAGGGAATTACAAAAATAAGGTAATACTTGATATATATTCTTGTTGTATGTTTTGTATCAAGCTTGGATATTTTAAAAATTATGTTCACTTTGTAGTGAAAATTTGCACACCATTTAAGCATCACTCCACTTTTAAAGAAAACTCTTGTATAGGGAGGTTTGATGTTATCCCCATCCAGGTTAGGGGATCTAGTGGTGGACTCATGATCTTGAAATATACACTGGACAATAAAGCTCCTATATCTATCTAAAAAAACAATAAAGCTCATATGGAGGGAAAAACATATAATTGGATACTTGAAACCCACTATTAACATTTATTCTAAAGCGTTGATAACACAGTGAGCTCACTCACAAGAGTTGTGCAATGGAAATTTCAAACACTTATGTGAGGAAGTAAAGTAAGAACCAGAGTAATGTAGAAGTGAAGGCCATTAATATCTTATATTTGATTAGAATGAAAACACGAGTACAATAACACCATGATGGCGGTGGAATTATAGGAAAAAAGTAAAGAAGGGAAAGGTAAGGTCCTTTTATGGTTACTATTACTTAAAAGTTTGTTATTACAACTTGCAAGGGATCACCTGCAACATTATAATAGTTACAGTTGCTCCCTCCATTACACCAGGCTATTAGAAGAGTATAAAGAACAAAACCAGAAACAGAGACAAAGCTAGAAAGGACTATAAGAGGGGAAATGATTAAGTGTTTTTGTTGCCTGGTTTTTTGCATGATTGGAATTTACTAATATGGACTATGTGATACAATGAGATAACAAACAACAAAATAAACCAGTCACAGTATAATAAGGGAAACAAAGGCATTGAATTCTATTGACATGCCCATGTGTTTTACATGAGAAGCTGAGAGGGTTGTGCAAGGTTCTATCCTGGCCTCTCAGAAGAAGTAGGAGATGGCCCAAGTTCCATGAGACTCATGATCCCCTGAATCTTTATTATTTACAACATGGGTTGCTTCTTCTTTAAATAAAATTTGAGCTTAAAATTATATAGAAAGTTAGTTACACAATGCATACATAAATACCAGAGTCTGTAACGCTGTCAGGTAGTTAAGTCAATGTATAATAAAACCTTTAGTGCCATTCTACTTCTTATTGTCAAGAACATGCCTAAATTTGAAAAACCATCACATTTGAGAGGGCTCAATGCTTTCATACAGTTTGTTTTTTAGCCAAAGGGCAGTTGTGTAGGGCAAGCCCTCAAGGCCAAGTGGAGTGAGTGGCAGAGTTGCTCACTCCACTTGGCCCCAAGTTGTCCCCACTGCAAATGGGGAGAGTTCATACCGAAAGAGGCATTTAGTGTCTATGGCTGAGTGGAGCCATGGACACTAAGTGAGATCCCTGGATGCGATTTCGGTTGGGTTGGGGTGGTATTGGTGGAGCCTAGATGAGGGGTGACTCCACTGGGCTTGAACCCTGGGTCGAGAGTAGACTCGAAGACTACGGTAGCCACCGAGTTGACATGTATAAATCGACCGACACTGCGGATCGATAATCAGAAAAAACTTCTGCTAAAGTGCAAAAGAAGAGGAGGACCACACCCAAGGGCAGGAAAGGCATGCTTTTATATAATTTGCTTCAGATATCTTACAACATAATAGATATGGATGCACTACGAACAAATAATTCAACTACAACATCATACATATATGCCTTTGGCAAAAGTCTCCTGATGTATCATCAAGCACGGGGCAAGGAAGCATTGGATAAAGTTACATAGAGAGTGTTTCCACTGAAACCAATAAACTGCATTACCAGCCTTACAAGAAAACTATATTACAACCAGAAAAGGAGGAAAATTTTCTGAACTACTCAAAATTCAGCTTGCATCAACTTCTTCTCATCATGACAATTCAAGTGAGTAGCTCTGTGACAGATCTGTCAAGCCTTGACTGTGAAATATGTTGCGTTTGTCACTTTCCAGACCCTGAGCCACTTACTGTACAAAGAGTCATGGAAAACATGAATCTTGGCTTCCTCCAAATCAATCTGTAAGCCAAGGGAAAGCCTAAGTGGACATGATATTTGTAATGCTTATTTCTTCAATGTTTGTGCTGAGAACTTTGTCTCACTGGAATGCCAATACCCAAGGTTGCATTCTTTTGGGTTCCTTCCTTGTGAGTTGTCTTAAAACTACTACTGCAAGGATCAACATCCAACAACATTTGTACAACCTCTCTCATGTTGGGCCGTACTGCTGGGACTTTGTATGTACAAAGGTAATCGTAATTTTCAAGACTTGGATCATTTGTTCCTCAAATGATTTGGAAATCCTTGAATCAAGAACCTCAAAAGCATCTTGCTGTGAACATATTTTCTGTGAAATCCAATAAACAATATCCTTGCTATCACCAAATTCAGGCTCAATTGGTTGTTTTCCAGTTACAAGCTCCAATAAAACCACCCCAAAACTATAGACGTCACTCTTCTCCATGACATTACAGGAATATGCATATTCTGCAGGTGAAATGGATGTTAGTATCATACCATTTGAGATGATATTCTTGTCCAAAAATATCACACTTCTAAGCCTGAAGGTTAAAATTAAGTATAAAACCTATTAAAATGTTCACAAGGAACAAAGATTTTCAGATTGTCTTATTTGATTTAATATGTGCTGGGAGTGTGAATCCTGACTACTTTGATTTCCAAAGATATGGCATGTGGAAGCCTATGCAGAAGACCTTATAACCATTTTGGACGAGTGGGTGTGGAAAACTGTATGTTTGTAGGCCACTCTTTATCTGCCATGGTTGGCTGCATGGCTTCCATCAAGAGGCCTTCTTTGTTCACCAAATTGGTGTTGTTTGGAGCATCCCCAAGGTAAAACAAGGAAAATTAGTGCTTCCCTCCCCTTTATCCAATTTTTGTTTAATTTGCTTGCCCATATCATGGCTAATGTGGCTTAAAGGCTCACTACCTCCTGCTCCTTTAAGTAACCTCGCCCAAAATTAGAGTATATCGTAACTACTAATATCACCAACAACTCTATACATTTCAGAATTGGCTTTCACCCAAATCAAAAGAAGTGGTTTAATTCTAATATGCATATATAAAAGCAATGTTATAAATCATAATTGAGATGGAGATTTCTAACATCTTGGCATGTCGGACTTATCAAAGTGTATCCATATCTCAGATTTAGATGACTGCATATTGGTATTGTTATATAAATTCTCAACACCGAATTTTTATAGGTTGTTAATTCCAATATTTGTTACAGTTATACAGGTGGCTTGATAGACCAAGATGGTGTTTGGGACAATGAAGCTTGTCCATGCAGAACATGTGCGGAATGTATGATATTACAAAAGCTGAAGTTTTGAGTTTAATGATGATCCAAGTGACATTAATATAAGCAATACAATGGGAGGATGGCCGGAAACCGAACAACCGATGCACAACTAATAAACACAAATTAAATACGTACAACATCAATTATAAAATAAATTAACTATCAAAAATGGTATCAAATGTATTCATGTACAAATTTTTAACAAGTTCAAAATGTAGAAACAACCTTCAAATTAAGTGGCCCATCTATATTTCTACACTTACAAAATCAATCACACCCCTAATCAACATCAACTACAAAAGTAATAATTATACCTCTAAAACAAATAACATATACCATTCGACGTTCACATCTCATAGTAATCCATACGAAGCAAAAATTATTAAAAAAGAAAAACAACCCACCAAATCTGTGACCTCCAAAACTTGAAATAAAACCATATTCAGGCCAGAGAAGAGCACATTAAATTTCAGACCAAGATTCAGATAGAAAACAAGGGCAATTAAGGTGCTTACCTGGATCGATTGACTGATAATTTGACACGCATACGATGAAGCAAATGCGAATGCCCGAGAGAGTGAAAGAAGCAGAGGATTGGTAAGAGTAAAAGCTTTCCCTCTCCCAACGGAATGTAGTGGACACCTTCTTCTCCCATTTTGCACCCATTTAAATCTAAAAACAACAGATTAAAAATAAGATGTTAAAAATAGTGACAACGATGTGCAAACAACAGTCAAATTTAATCCCTTTGGAAAAATGTCTAAAAGGCTGTCAAATTTAGCATCACAAAGAAAAACGTCCTGGAGGTTCTCTACCATATGGGAATGCCTTCAAAGGTAACAAGGAGTGGTCATTCAATACTCTCGATGTCAATAGTTGTTGCAATTTTAGCCCTTGTGTTTTTTAGATAGTTAGAACACACACAAGGGAATTCGATTGTGTGTCTCATGAGACACTTCAGGATACAAGGATATGCGGAGTGGACCAAATCCCATGGTAACGATTTCATGCACATTTGCAATTGGGGTTTCTCTCTAGCTATTAAGGTAATGATTATGGTTTCCTCGTCAACAACTCGATGTCATCATCTATCAACGACCATCGACATCAAGGCTTTCGATTGACGACGTTTACTTTGTTAGATAAGATGAAGGCATGAATGGAAAGTTACAAATAAAAAGGTGGGAATTAAATACCTACATGTCCCACACCTATTCCATGGCTCAAATTGTTCTTACCAAAATAATATATGTTATTTGTGTTCCACATTATTGTCTCCATCTTGCTTGCATTATTCATGTGAGTGTAATTTACGCTTAAAGGGGTCAAAATAAAAAATGGGAAAATCCAATAGGTTACAAGTTTGAAACCCAACTGTAATGCTTGCTTCTTATAGCATTTTGTAGCCCCCTTTTAAGTTTTAAGCTTGAGTAATTGCGGGAAAGGAGGAGATGTGCAACCAACCACCTCTAACTAAAACTTCTTCACCCCAATGGACGGAGGAATATGAGAACATCCTATTGGGTGGTCCCGAGTCTCCTTCACACTTTAACCACATAGTTAGTGGAGCTAATGAAAAGCAAACTATCGGGTCAAACGACACTTTGAAAAGATGGCTTCGTTTTGAGATTGAATGTAATCCACACATTTGAAATCCAACATCCTCCACTCTATGACAATGTAGTCCCATGAAATTATATACAATGGACCTTGTTCCTTGTTTGTAGCTAAGGAAGAAATGGCATCCATGTCCTTCACCCATTGGCGATGTCTATACTTTGATTGGAAAAATGGACAATCATTCTTAGCATGTGAGAGGGGTTGTCTAGTGGCAAAAGCACGGTGACTACCATAAAATGGACTTTGTTATTTTATACTTTTTTGGCGTCGAGGCTTTCGATTGGATGACATTTAATTTATTAGATAAGGCGAAGACATGAATTGAAATTTGTAAAAAAATGTGGGAATTAATTACCTACATGTCCTACACCTATTCCATGGCTCTGATTGTTCTTACACAAATAATATTTGTTATTTGTGCTCCACTTTATCATCTTAATCTCACTTGTATTATACATGCGAGTACAATTTGTGCTTAAAGGGCCAAAATAAAAAAGGTAAAATCTAATAAGCTCAAGGTTCAAAACCCGACCACACTTTTGTTTCTAATAACACTTTATAGGTCCCCTTTTAGTTGTAGGCTTGAGTAATTGTAGGGAAACAGGTTATGCATGAACAATCATCAATAATTGAGCCCCTCAAATGATTAGTCATGTGAGCGATATTATCTGCTAGTCAAACTTCGTTATTATTATTTTTTATTTTTATGACAAAAGAAGGTCGCGATTGGACAAGTTTAATTTGGTAAATAAGATGAAGACATGAATGGAAAGTTGGAAATAAAATGATGGAAATTAAATACCTGCATGCCCCACACCTATTCCACACTTTCGATTGTTCTGCCTAAATAATATTTGTTATATGTGCTCCACTTTATAGATTTGATCTCACTCATACTATTCACATGAGTGTAATTTACGCTTAAAGAGGCCAAAATTTAAAAAGGAAAAATCCAATATGTTACAAGTTTGAGACCCAATTACAAAGGCATGCTTCTTATTGAATTTTGTAACCCCCTTTTTTGTGTTGTAAGCTTGAGTAATTAAAGGAAACAGGTGATGTGCAAAAATCATCAATAATTGAGCCCCTCTAACAATTGGTCATATGAGTGAAAGGTATATTTTATATGTCGATCAAGCTTTATTATTTATAATAATTTACAACATTAAGGTTTTCAATTGTACGACGTTTAATTTGCTAGATAATATGAAGACGAGAATGAAAAGTTAGAAATAAAATGATGGGAATTAAATTGTCGCGACTCACGATCTATATAAAACATATAGTCATAATATTGTCTTAATTGAAGTAGTTAGAGACATGATATAGAAAATCCCTAGCCTTGGGTTTTTATTTGCGAACTCGCTTCCAACAATTTCCATAATTACGAAGGAGAAATATGTACTCATGTAGTTCAACATTATAATTTCTTAACATCGTGTAGTCATTAAATCATGTACTTACTACTTACATCACACCTCTAAATATGTCATTATATGCATGATTCCTAAGCAAGAAAACTAGACATTAACAACACTTATTTTGCTTTTACATTGCTTTATCCCTCTTGATACTCTTGACACTTGCTCTTCTCGAATGGTCACTTTAATTTTGGACATTGAACAACACATGACCCAACTCTATATTTTCCATTATATCCTCTGAGCATCTCAGAAAATACCACCCATTAGGGACATGAGCGCCCAGAGACACTACTATTCCCTTTGAGTCTTTATGTCCTCTTTCCTCTTTTTCAAATTTGGATTGCCACATCATTTAACATATTTTCTAAAGTCTTGTTTATTTATCACTTTGGGTCGACCTTTTTTGTTGTTAATGACAAAATTCAAACAAGGGAGTCATAAATATACATGACCTACTCACTATTATTAGAGCACGACAATTTGGGGCTATTACTTACTATCTACTACTTGTGCAAAAAGCAAGATTCAAAGACTACAATTGGGCAACATTATCCGTTATATAGGAGGGGTTATTTCTGAATTTCATCTCACACATTTATCTTGGGGGAAAAGTGGTTGTAGCCTGCTTATTTTGGTGCGACTGACACAAGGTAAACCTAGCTTCAAGGGACACGATTCAATCACACACACTAGAACTACATAGAATCTGAAATGTAGTGCAACGCTCGGTGACAATCACATTAGGGTGATCGTCGAGGTCAATTCGAATCAAGCATATGTATTATGTGTTTCATTTAATGTTTTCTTGAGCCTTATATAGGTAGCTAGGGTTTGTCTTACATGGACATGTGTGACCCAAGAACCCTATGATAGATCTAAAGTGACAAACAACAAAAGGAAGAAGTTAAGTTCATATCCTAAAAAGAGTAGAAGTAAAGCACCTATCACGACACCAATGCTTGGGGTGGTCCTTTCCTTGTTTGGGTGATTTTGTTTGAAGAGGTTCTAGATTGTAGTTTATCGGACAAAGTTTACGCACCCTAGTTCCAACCTTTCCACCCAAAATTAGTACAGATCTCTTGATACAAGCTAAGTCACTCTTATCCCATATCTTACACACTCACTTTTTACACGCTAGATATTGGTTATTACTGCCAAATTCATTTGATCTCTATCCTCTAATAAAGAATTTAATTTCATTAATTCATTTTGTGAACCCGATCCTCGTATGATTTTTAAAGGATCCATTTTTCTCCAACCCCAAACCCTAGTTGCATTAGGGTTCATATCTGCATCTTATCTTCAGATCCAAACTTGATTTTCACCTATCACCTGTCATAAATCAAATCTACCAAAAACCTAGGGTTTCATGCTTCATCCTACCCATTTTGTTTTCCTATTTTTTGCACAATTTTCATAAATTCAAAATTACATTTTTGGTAATTATGTCATAATTTGAGAAATACACTTTTGAGAAAATCCCTTAGAGGTTTTTATTTTACATCATTAGATTCAAAAATCCTCTTTTGTTTTATAAAATTCAAATTCTATTTTGAGATATGGTCATTTTATTCATTTGACGACAATCACTTTTTGATCAACATCACTTTCAATACAAATCTATTTGTCTATTTGGCTTGTTTGTGTCAAATTATTTTATGGCTTACCATACAATTGATGAAAATGCTTCTCCATTGTATATTCAAGTTCAAATTAGTAATGTTCTTCTTAAGTGTGCTTTAGTTAATCATGGACTGGTCTTAATATATGCAACATTTCCTTTCTCCATCAAATAGGACTTTCTGCTGCTAATCTAACTCCATCTACTTTATGTATCTCATGACTTTGATAACACACCTAAGTAAGTGTTGGGAGAATTTACTCTACCCATGATTATAGGCCCTTGCACTCTTAATGTTCTATGTCATGTTATGCCTAATAATCTCAATTATAATATCCTTCTAGGTTGTGTTGTCAATAAAAATTAGACCGACGACTAATCAACCTTGTCGCCAACGTAAAAGGTCAAGTTGGAATTAGACCAGTTTAATCGTGAAGAAACTTAAGGATAACTTAAGCATGGGTAGTTTAAATATAGGTTAATCATAGACAAACCTAATATTTTAGGGAAATTTCTATCTTCTAAAAAGAAAAAGAATATATAAGATAACAACAAAGAAATGAACAAACACGCAAGAAAAGACACAACAAAACCATTTATCACTAAATCAGATAAGAGACTAAGATCATTTAAATAATTTGATATTCTCTTATCAAAAGGTATAATAAATCACTTATTAATGGGACTGAATTCTTTACCCAATAATGTTATCTAACCTTTATCCGACAGAGTGGAGTCTATTAATGAGACAACCTCTTGAAAAGTTAAAAATAAGTGATGATTTATTTATGATCTCATAGTGTAATCATTGGTCATGTAATGCAACTTATCTTGGAAACAAAACTGAATATAACAAATCACATAAAAAGTGTGTGTGTGTGTGTGTGTGTGTGTATAAACATAATATTCACAAGATATGACACATTTACACAATTTTGAGTCCAAATAAAGATAGATATATTAAAGAGAAACAAATTTGTAAGAAGTACAATGATTGTCAAGATAGTTTCTAATAAGAGTCATGATCAAATCAAAAGTCAACATGGTTATCAATCTGCAAGTGTCTCAAGATTGAAGTAGAAATGACTTTCATGGCCTGCTCAGATATGACAAATCAAAATCTGTAATCAATTTTAGATGAGATACAAAATAATAAAATCAGATAATCAATAAAATAATGTTAAAATTGGATATACCTGTTGTATCAAAATTTCATACTCAAACCTCAAAACAATGTCATCATAACACCTGTAGAATCACTTATCTCATAAAATCATTTGCACGAAAAATATTTCTTATGAAATAAGCCACATAAAATGCTTACAATACTAATTGTGAAAAACACACACCACTTGTTGATGGGATACAATTCTAATGAAAGCATTGCCTTTGAACTTCTAATGGATGAAAAGCATTGTCTTTAAACTTCTAATGACAGAAAACTTGAATTTCACCTATCATGGAGTTACATTGGGACCGCCTTGTGGCTGCTCTGAGTGGCAAGTTTGCTTGTGGGGAATCTTGTTACAACAAATTCCTACCCTTAGCCGTTGATGGTGAGTTAGAGAATTACGTTGAGCAATTGTGGGACTTAATGCTAATGTCAATCTTGCTGCTATGGGATAAAATTCTACCAATTTGTCCCTAGCAAGGAATTTGGGATGACAAAGCATAGCACATGGGCGGGAATTTTCAAGAAACCTCCGAAAATTTGTGGACCCTAATGGTGTTGTGTCTACCCATGCTTACTCGATTTTCTCCAGCTCCAAGGATGAACATGGAATCTCCCATATTCAAATCTCTCGAAGTTAGCTTATACAGAGTGATTCAAAGCAACATGATGGCTCTTATGGGTAAGTTCCTTGGTTGCAAGCCCAATATTGATGTTTTTAGGAAATGGGCTACTAGGAAATGGAATCCCATGGGTGAAATGTGTGTCTCTTGCATGGCTAATTGGTTTTGTTATCCAAATAACTCTCCTAGTGATTTGGATAACTTGTATACATCTTCTAGCTCGAGTTCTTCATTATGAGATTATGCGCGCTCAAGTTCCCTTGGCACATTCCTTTCTTTTCCTCACGCGCCCTTGTGCGCTTCCCCTTCTTCCCTTCCTTTCCTTTTCTTCTTTGTTCCATCATACCCTTATGCACGTCTTTTGCACATTAGCCTTCTTCTTAACAATCCTTCACCTTGCGCATGCACCTTACACGTGCTTCAATCAGCTAAGTCCTTGCCCTCACACACGCCCACACATCATCTTGTAATGGTTGTGCCTTGACCATGTGTTCTCTGCTCACCAACTTGCCTCATTTCCCGAGCGCGTGCACGCATGTGTTCCTCTACGTCTTCCTCGCTTTCTTCCACTCGCCCTTCCCTCATGCCCCCTTTCAGCCCCTTCTATGGCGGTCATCTTCTAATATGCTTAAGCATGCCACACACAACCAATCAAAGTGCACCAACAGGGTGCCAAATCATCAGAATAATCAATGAGTGATACGTGGTAGAAACGATAAGCCTTTACACAGCTTATTCATTCTTTCAAACAATTTGTGCACACCACGTGTCTTAAGTGCGCAGACGGCTCGACATCCCCTAATAACCATATTTTTTGCTCACAGCTCCGATTAGTGCACGCTTTGGACTTGTCAGAGAGTTGCTTTGACATTAGCCATAGTGCTTCAGACATTCAAATTCTTGGCGGATCTGGTAGGTGAGAAATGGGAAAATGTCTCTTTGGGCATTAATGAGTAGATCTCATTGCTTCAACCACCTGATTTGATATGATTTTCCATTCTTCCTCCTCTAACATGCCAAATGGACCTAGGGAACTGCATTCAACATATTTTTAGGTGGATTTGTAGGCATTGAATGCTTCTTGTTGGTGGTTGCATTTCAAATTCAGATTTTTCCCTCCTTCTCTTCTTCTTCCATGGATTCATCTATAAATGTAAGAGTTGGGCTCATTATTAATGTTAGATACTTTGGATCCTTACGCGTTTTGATAAGGACTTCATATTTTCTATATTTTGAGTTACAAACCTCTAGATCTGGCTCATGCATGTGGATATTGGCCTCTTTCACCATTATAACAACTCTGTGCATTTTTGGAAGTAATAGAAGCATCATTTTGTGATTATTCTTTGTCCTAACGTGTTTGCATTTCTTCTTCTTGCCTTTCTTTTACATTGTGTGTTCATTGTGTCACTTCACGTCCCTTGAATTCCTTATTTAGTTGTGTTCCATGAGAATGATTCTAGTAAACATGTTTTCAGCTATGCTTACTCCCGCCTAGCCTCTTTTCATGGGTTCCCCATCCATTCCCGCTCAAAACAAATAGTGTTCATCCATATCTTTCTAGTGCTATCACCCTTTTAGTGTAGTTTATTTTCACGTCATCCTTTTATCCTTGGTCCCTTGGCATTTATTAGCTTACTTTCCCTTTCAACACTAGGAGTAACAATAACAATAGAAATATATAGAGGAACCGACCTTCTCTCGGAGATCCGTCTCAAGCGTGCAAGGTCCCACAACTTGGAGACGGTTCCATTGTGATCTCAAACAACTTGGATCTTCCAGATCCAAGACACAGTACAAGTTTGAAGACCAAATTTTTCCGCACGTCCAAATGTGGGACCAACAATGAAAGCTTTAATTTCATATTGCTATGTTCTCGTGTGTGAACTTATTATTTCAGCCTTAGGAGGTTCATTTCAACACATCCTGCGACTCCCAACATTTCTAGATCTTTGTTTTAAAACCCTAAATGCCTTTCATGAGAAGAGTGCATACAAGAAGAAGTGTAGCAGCTGAAGATTCTTTTGAGTACCTCCAGCTATCCCCGAGAAGAGTCTATTCTAGAAAGTCTGCACGTGCATCTCCATCTCCCATGCGTCACACCCTTTCAACTCCTCAAAGCAGACAACCCGTGTGCCTTGTCATGGCACATCAGCCACCTCCTCCACTGAGAAACTTTGCCAACTTCACAGGAGGAAGTCCCTTGGTGCTGGTCGTGCAAAATGACATGCCAAATGGCGCACTCAAAAGTATTCCATACTTTACTAGTGAGAATCAAGTCACCCCTCAAGAGCATATCCAGGATGTAGCAAACATATGTTCGCTCTACCGATCATGCATGATGATGTAGCAGTAAAGCTACTTGCAGTCTCTTTCAAAGGTAAAGCACTTCAGTGGTACTGAGGCTTAAGACTTGGATCTATTACCACCTGGGATGAGCTGGGAACAACGCTTTGTAATTACTTGAAGATAAGTCAAATCACCTATCTCTAGTGGAGCAACCGACGACGATAACAAGAAGGATGCCTAATGAGCATATGACTAATTTCAACATCGATTTCAAAAGATTTGGGACAGAATCCCTCTTGTGGTAAGACCTACAGCCCAACACACTTTTTTGTATTATCTAAAGGCGTTGAACAATGATATCTCAGTCATGATTCAATCTATGGGAGGTAGGACCTTACCATTGCTTATAATATTGCAGTAAGGGTAGAAAATAGTCTTATTCAGTGGGAAAGATAGCTCTAGACTCACGTATGCCCTTGTTACTAGAAATTTCACAAGTGTCCCAACCTTCTATGGCCCCTATTCCTGCTTCCTAAGCAAAGTGCGCAACCTATCGCATCAACATCCTACTCTCAAATAAGAATAAAAGGAGGATGAAGAATTAAAGGCTCTGATCATAAATTTATCAAACAAAGTCATATCATTAGAAAAGCAACATGTGCAAACCTATAGAGGTAATTCTAATTAGGCGCATAGCCAGTACAATCAACCTTGGTGAATCAATATGGAAACCAAAGATAAGCGTCTAACCAAAGAAATGATAGATGGCGGATTTGCCCTTGTAAGTTGTTCCTCCCGTGCCTTCTCTCCCAAAGACATAGTACAAGTCGGGTGCGAGTTCCAGCTTTAGAACAATTTGACGTAAGAGTCGAATGGTACTTTCCTTGTAATATGCCTCATAGTCAATATCATTGTGTGAATTTCATGCGCACCCAAGCCTACATGATCTATAATGCTTCAGCTTGCGAGCCTTTAACAAGTGCCTTTGAAGTACAAAATCAAGGAAGACCAGAAGCTCCTCCAGAGGAAAATTTGATGTTCTTTGGCATTGAGGAATTCTATGTAATCAACCAAGCGGCAAATGATATAAGCAGACCGCACGCCCAAATTACGAGATAACATGAGATATAAGAAGAGAATGTTGAGTCACGCTCCCAACAATGCAAACCGACCCTTAAAAGCGAAAGAAGTGGCCAAGGCATCTAGTAGTAAAAGTGCTTGAGTCCCTACACAAGAGGCCCAAAGTGCTGAAGGTTCCTAAAGTGGCGAGCGCCCTCTTTTGGTAGGTCAAGCTCCTACTTCACTAAAACTCTTACTTGTGTGCTTAAACAATCAAAAAGGGATGTTGTTCCCCAAATGCACAAGTTAGCGGGTATTCCATTCAACATGTTGACCAGATGAAGAAGACAAATATAAGTGTCATAATGTGGGATGCCCTGACCATTCCATCTCGGCGTGACCTATCGCATGAAGCTCTAGCATAACTCCCGCATGTTGATCCAAATGCATACGAAGTCGCACGCTTTAACCAACATCTGCCAAGAAGAGGATAAACAAGTAAGGTCATCAAAATCCCACCCTTCTATATGTCCTTGATCATATGCAAACATCTTATCCATAATTGCATGATAGACTCGGCACTAATACCTCTGTTATGCCCAATAAGATAGTTGATGTCCTAGGTCTTAGGTATAGCCCCTTGTCTAAAGGATTCCTACAACTTGATGACTCAACTATCAATACCTTAGGAGTCATTAAGGATCTTGAGTTGACCCTTCATGCATGTCCAAGTTTAGCAATTACTCAAGATGTGTCAATCATTGACTTGCCTCCTTTGTTTGCCCTATGTTTGTCAAGATATTTTAGGCTCAAGTGGGTGGTTACTTGTCTTCTGATTGGTCTCATATGTTACTCAAGACAAGGTATGGTACCCGGTTTACCATACAAGTTGAGCCTATATTTTCCTATCATGTAGAGCCATATGTCCCATCCCCTCTCCAAGCCAATTGTCTAATCCAAGAACAAGCTTCAATTCCTGAAGAGAAACCTCTTCCACCCCTATTCTTGACCTAGTACTTGATGAATAGGCAGAGAGGAACCATAAATTTGATCCATATGTTGAAGAACTAGAATCTTATGAAACTGGGCTTGGTACTTACTACATTCTTAAAGAAGAAGAAGATGTGTTGCTGCGCACACTCAAGATTTAGACCAAGTTGAACTTGGCTATAGAAGTTATACTTTGATGGTTCCGCAAGCAGAACTACACCGGAGTAGGAGTTGTTCTCATTTCTCCCAAGGATGAGAAATTATTCTTCGTGCATAGGCTATAGTTTACATGCTCTAATAATGTGGCAGAATATGAGGCGTTGGTGCATGGTTTACTAATTGCTGAAAATAAAAAGATTAAGGCGCTACAAATATTTGGGGATACAGAGTTGGTCATCCATTAGGTTACCAACAAGTTCTTAACAAAGAAAATCTTCTCAAAGCTTATAAACACAAAGTTTGAGACCTTCTTAAGAGATTTGATGCTCTAAACCTACAGGTGGTGTCGTGTAAAATGAACAAGGAAGTTGATCAAATGGTCGCTCTTGGTTCAAGTTCTCTCCTGCTTGAGGACTTTGTTAAAGGAAACACTCAACACATTAATATGGTGATTAGGGAATCCATTCCGCATAAACAATCTGGGTGTTAAGTGTTTGAGAGTGACACACAGATCGTCCAATTCATCCAAAATGAAGTTGAGTTCTCATCAAGCATGCAAGGACTTGCATGATAACTATGGTGACCAAGTAATACAGCTGAAGACAAACAAGTTGCCTAAAGGGTTGGTCACCTTAGAGCAAATGTTTAGCCCTGATGATGAGTTCAAGGGTGAAGAAAAGTATATGTGTGCTATGCAAGGCCAGACTCGATCCCCACTACTATTACTCATGGAAAGGAGTTGCTTTGCTCAAGTAAGGCTTGTGTGCATGATGAAAGGCAAGCCTTCATCTCTCTCGTGTCAAAAATACAGTGATATCTTCTCATGGGAGTATGAAGACCTCAAAGGTTTTGATCCAAGTGTTTCTCAACACTCCATTGACCTTGATCTTGCTATCAAGCCCATTAGACAAAAGAAATGGCCAATCAATCCAAAGATAGAGCCCTCATGAGGAAGGAGTTATCTAAACTCATTGAGGAAAAAATCATTTTTCCCATCAAGTACTCTACTTGGTTACGAATTTAGTTTGAGTGCACAAGAAGAACAAAGTGAAATCGACTCTATGTTGATTTTAGAGATTTAAATAAGGCATCTCTAAAGGATCATTATCCTTTGCCTTCAATGGATCGGATTCTCGTAGACCGTGGTTAGCACTCAAAGATTCTCAATATTAGATGGGTATTCAAGCTTTAATCAGATCTTGGTCAAGGAAGAGGATCAATTCAAAATAACGTTTACAACCAAATGGGGAACATATGCATATCAGAAAATGCCCTTTGGTTTGTCAAATGTAGGTGTAACATTTTAGTGCACCACATGAGATATTGCCTTAAAAGGATACATCAAATACTTCATCTTGGTTTACCTTGATGACATAACAATCTTCTCAAAGCAGGGCATGGATCATATGATGCACCTGGAGAAAGTCTTTGAGAGATGTAGAAAGTATGGGGTGTCTCTTAACCCCAAGAAGTGCAATTTTATGGTGGCGCAAGGCAAGCTCTTGGGCCATGTGGTTTCAAAGGATGGTATCACAATTGATCCTAAGCGTGTTTCAGCCATCCTAGCTCTTTCCCTGCCAATACACAAAAAGGCCTTGTATTCCTTCCTTAGTAAGATCAACTTTATTAGGTGTTTTATCCCTAACTTTGCAGGACTAGTTCAGCCCATCACCTTGATGCTCAAGAAGGACATAGCCTTCAGATGGACAACAGAAGGAAGAGAAAGCTTCAACAAAATCAAGCAAGAAATTACTTGCACACCAACACTCATCAACCTGGATTATTCCAAGGATTTCATCCTTTATGCTTATGGCACTGATACTAGTGTTGTTGCTATCCTAACACAAGAAAATGAATAAGAGCTGAACAACCAAAGTGGCTTTCTTCACCATACGCTCGAATAATTACGAATTAAAATATAGTCACACAGAGAAACATGTCTTTGCCATCATGCACGCGCTCAAGAAATTCAAAAGTATGCTCGCCACAAATTATATCAAGGTATTAGTCTCCCACTCTTCTGTCAAAGACTTCATCATGGGATCAGAGATCAGTGAAAAGAGAGCACAATGGGTGACCAAAATCATGGAGCATGACTTGACTATCAAAGCCACAAAACTGGTAAGAGGTAGCATGTTATGCAAGCAGACACGAGGATGCGTAGAATGAATATGAGACCTTTTTATTTCTCGATGAAGGTCTTTCACGAGTAAATATTAAGTAGAATACGATGCTAACACGGGTGACTGGATGAAGGACATGATCACATTCCTTTCCGAGGGTGCATACCCTCCTGGTTTGAACAAGGCAAAGAGAAGACATTTGAGGTTACAATCTATCCCTTATGTTTTGATTGATGGACTTATCTTTAAGAAAAATATTGATGGCGTGTTGTTAAGATGTATCAATGACGCGCATGAAAAATTGTTATCAAAATTTCATGATGGATTCTCTGGTGGACACTTTTCTGCCAAAACTACAGCAATGAAAATCATAATGACAAGGTAACTTCCGACCTACCCTATTTGCGCAGATGTACACAAGTATGTCACAAAATGCAAGGAATGCACTTTCTTTGCAGGAAAGAAAAAATTGTCGCTGCTTCCCCTCCGACCAATCTAAGCGGATCAACCTTTTGCGCAATGGGGTATTGACTTCATAGGCATGATCAATTCACCTTCAAGCGCTGGACACAAGTGGGTGCCGACAACTACGACTATTTCATCGGATGGACGAGAAGCTGTCACACTCAAAGAATCACCCGAGTCAATCATCCTTGACTTTCTCGAAGGTATAGTCACAAGGTTTGGCGTCCCTCAAACCATTATCTCTCGATAATGCAAAATCCTTCCTTCAAACCAAAATCACTAATTGGGCACTAAATCTCGAGCCATCTATCTAAAGATTCCTTCCAACTATTATCCTTAGGGCTATTGTTGGTCACCAAAATATGGCACTTAGCAAAAACATACGAAAGTTCACGGAAGAATAGAGCATGTTCAAAGGTGCGAAAGAGTCAAAAAAGAATCGCACGTGAAGAAGAGAGATATATTTGGGACTTAGCCATTTTCACATGTACGAGCTATTTTTGGAGATAGCATACCAACACACAAATTAGTTAAAGACTTGCACGACGTATATCATTGGCTATTTTTAGAGGATTGGCTACGAAGCACTTTGCATGGATACAAGCTGAGAATAGATTTACTACTGACATTTAACTAGAAGAAGTCTATTGTTAGTGCACTTGCATGTGTGGATATTATTGTAATGACGTGTGGCTAATAATAACATGTGACCTATTTTTGGGATTGATAAGCGGTGAAGGGCAAGTCCCCACCCTTATAAATATGTAATGGTCTGTGTAGTATGAGATATATAGAGATAGATATAAGTATGAGATGTGTAAGGAATGAATTACTGTGAGATTATACTATCAGATCTGTTACACGCATGAGCATATGATGTTAGTATTATAAGAAGATTCTATGTATTTATCATGTTTAATATAATGGAGTGTATTGGACTGAATCAGAGTGTTAATTCTGAGTATAATTGGATCTTGCATGCTTGATCTCATCTTGGTTATCATTTAAATATGTTATTCTTTAGATATAGATCTAAACATGTATTGTAGAATGATCTAGTAAGTATGGATCTGAATGCATTAAGTCTTCATCATGTTAGCATCCTGCAATAACAACCCTAAAGAGGGGCTTGGTACCTTTGCATGCTTTGGGTGAGCACTCAGTCTAGGTGAGTGATGTGCTAGTGCGCCTGGGATTTTACTAGTAATTCTAGGTTGCATCATTGGTTCTATTGCCATGACCTCTTTTTCAATTGTTTTCAGGATGGTTCATGATGAAGACATACCAATTGACCCTAACAAGTGTTGAGGAGTGGATACACGACCTAGAAGAAGAATACGCATAGAGGTTCAACACTGGATCTAAGTTTGATGCACGCACGTGGGTGGAGCAGAATCTATATGACTGTTTGTATGAGAGCTTCTTCGCTATCTTTCCGATAGAACTATACGAGTGGCTGGTTGCTTATGTGTCTAAATAGAATTGGAGGTATTGCACACTTGTCTGGACACAGGAAGAATTTTAGACCCTTTATGATGCTAATATGATTTGGACTCACGTGTGGATATGTGGTTTCATGGTGTTTTGAATAGTTATATCTTGGAGTACTCAATTTCCACTTATTCATGCCTAGAGGTAGCTGAATTCCAATTTTTACAATATCCTAGGGAACTTACCTGCAAGGCATTCCACTGGTGATCAAAATTTTGATGGTAACCCTGAACTTGGAGAATAAACCGATGGTGAACTAAACCCCACCACGTGCGGGGAAGGAGCAGGTTTGGTGAAAGATGGTAGACCTAGCGACAGAAAAGGTAAAGAGAGGAAAGGCAACTTAAGTGTAATGAGGCACACGAGAGAGAGAGATAGAGAAGCATCGGGATGTTACATGGTGAATGGCGTTGTGGAGAGAGATAGTTCGGGAAGGGTTTGAAGTTCACACAAAAGACGTGGAAGCCGAGCATCGAGAACTCCCCATTTAGGAAAGCATGACAGGGAACCCTCCTCAGCCTCAAGTAGAAGCACGCCAGCAGAGATGACCTAGGCCACAAGCCACATCTCGAATCCACTTGGTAACCTTGCCCTTTGCCCTTGGTTTTCCAATATCTAGTACAACAAACAATCAGCAAGCTAATTTAGGCAGTGGGAGAGTAGGAGTGAGTCATATAAAAAGCACAACGATGACAATGCAAATGACTTCATTATTATATGGGAGTACCTTTTTGGGTGTATCATCCACACAAAATTCAAGCGTGTAGACTTTTGGACTCTCTTATGGGAGTAGTAATACTTCACAGACTATCGGGGTGTAGTTCAATACTACTGTTGGGACACAGGAAGTACATCTTTTTGGTTTGACTCTAGCTACGGGGTCAGGATCAGGAGGTATAGGTGGCTCTAGTTCGGTAGATCTGGTGGTTCTAGAGGCGGAGGAAACACATGAGGTTCTGGATCAGGTGGGCAAGGTCCACACCAACCCCGGAATATTTACATGGAGATGTCCCTTCGTCTCCTAGAGTATAGGGGCATAGAAGATGTTGTTGAACATGTGCACATGTGTGAAATACTGTGGCACACAAAAGGAATCATGGCTTCTGAGCATAGGGCAAGTCAATTTGCTACTATGTTACAAGGGCACGTACACGGTTGGTACAGAAAGTTTGACCCGATCAGACTTGTGTAGACTATGCAGCTTTGAAAGATGTTTTCCTTAAAGAATTTCATATCTTAGAGTTTGAGATAAACCTATGGATAAGGTGCTTATCGTTTGTCTTCACTCGAAGGTAAACCCAAACCTGAGCCCCTTAATGCCTTGCATCTTCAACCATTTTATTGTTGATATCAAGTCCTATATCACTTTCTATCAATTGATCACTTGTCCCTTGAGCACTGTTCACCTTCCATAATTACCCATTTTGAGGATCCACGACTAAACAAGAATCATGTGATTACCCGTCACCTTTTAGCCTTCTCTTCAATATGAGTACCATAGCTCTTGCTCATAGCATGATTCTCATGGATAATTTTCATCTTCTTCAAGATGGAATCCCATGGTTGTTCATCACTCAAAACCACCTCTTTCACAAATTATCTTTGTGTACTACGATTTTGTCTTCTAAAATAAAAACCTAATCGTCCTCTATAGTCTTGTCCATGACTTAAACATCTAAAAACAAAAAGGGATACAACTCCTTGAGTCAAAATTCCAACAAAAGATGACTCCCTCAAAAGGGAGATCTCTTCTTTATATTCTACCACTATCAATAGACTGCTCCCTTGAAGGACAACTATATACAATCATTACAAAAATATAATAACTATTTAGAAGCTTCCCGTATCAATCAGCTTCACAAAGACCTCAAGGAGATAATATACCCATCCCATATAGACTTCCCGTATCGATCAATCTATTATTCAAAACAAAACAAAAAAAAGGAAAAAGATGAAATTTTCGTCATGGACTTGCCTATTTTGGATTATGGGTTTCTTGTTCCGAAATACATGTTGTCATACACTAAGTTACGCTAAACCTCCCATTCTCACCTCCTTGCATTTTTTGCTCGAATTCCTTGTTACTCAAGGAACTTGCTGCAAACGTGAAATTTCATGATCATGTGACTTTTCTTGACCTTTAGAATAGTCCATTATGCAAGGCCCGTAGGGTCTTACGTTCATAAGCCCATCTGGGGTATGGTAGACTCATTAGGGTTATTATCAATTAAGTATATCTTTTACCACTTCTTACCATTCACCTTCCTCATTACTTATTGATTATCCTATACAGACCGATTCTCGGCACATGCATTTAAAAGTCACTCAATAATGCCTAAACCAACCTAAACTCAATCATGCCTAAGTCAACCCGACTCCATCCATGCCTAAGTCAACTCGACTCAATAGGCTCAATCCACGCCTATGACTTGACTCCTTCATGCCCGAACCAACCTGACTCCACCATGCCTACACAACCTTGACTCTAGCATGCCTAATCCACCTGATTTCCACCTATATATATAACAATGGAAATTAAAACATGTACACCATTCATACTATAAACACCATCATCTATGAATCGGAAAAGTCTGTATAAAAATACATGTGAACATATATCCCAATAATAATCACAATCATCTCAAATCACTTAGATACATCCTCACCATCTTTGCACGTAGGCTGGTATATCATCAAGAATCTCCAAAAATCTCATGTACATCCTCACTCTCTTGACGCACAGGCCGGTATATATCAAAAATAAATAACTATACAAAACAGAGGTACATACGGCTATCAGATATCACCCTGTTGGATATCCTCCATATCTGTCTCACCTATCTCCTCCTCCTCCCCACCCCTCGCTCACCTAACCACACCTCTCCCCATTCCTATTTTACCCAATTTGCCTTCCCAAATTCAAAATCCCCTTTTCCCCCAAAACCTGTTTTCCTTACTCCGACCTATATACCCAATATACCTCACAAAACAAGGCAAAGGGTTTCATTTGCCAATGTACCAGTGTGGTACATGGTTGTTGCCTAACCACCTAACATAACGTGACATGCTTACGCACGCAGTTGTGCTTCTTACCTCATGCCTAATAATCTCATAAGTGTCATGTGCCCAATTGTCACAAGAAATACTTGTAGTATCACTCATGGACTACGCATCATCCCACCGAAGAACTCCTTCCTTAGATTGCTCAAGTACTTTCGGTCTCGAATAGTGTGCCCATAAATTTTTTCATATATCCTTCACTTAAGGGCTCAACATAAGGTGTAGATTTCCCATCTATCTAAGGGATAATAACTCGTTCTTCCTTGTTCTCAAAAATGATATATCCCTTATTGAACCGTAGATCAACATTATTTGCATAACATGAAGGGTGCCCAAGTAGAGCCGGAAAGTTGTCTTCTTCTACAAACACTAAGACCTCAAATTCCCTAGTGAACTTGGCCCCCTGTATAGTAATGGATTCATCCTTTAAGACTCCAATTGGTGTGGCCTTAGTCCGATTTTCCATATACAAGTACATTGGAAGATGGTTGTAATGGAGGTCTGCCCATCTGAACCCATGCATCTAAAGTAAGCACATTCACTTCCGTGCCTATGTCAATCAAAATATTGCTCAAAAGCCATCCATCCACAAAATCATTAAGAGTGATCTCCTTGTCATAATCCAAGCTATGAGGAGGGAGATTAACATGTAAAATTTGTCATTTATTCTCAATACCAACGTGTGGAATGTTTCCTTTAACCAACTCCCTAGTAATGGAATAATGTTCTCCTAATGCAACATCTTACATACTTCCTTTAGATCATCAACATCCGATCGAAAGTCTTAATGACCTTATGTTCCAACTTTCACGATCGCTCCTTTAAACATAGTATTTCACCCTACAGATTTCTGAGTACCTCCATGGTTTCCTAATAAACCTCCTTTTGATGTGTAGGGTCTGGATATTTTGCATGTAAAACCTCCTCCTTAGTAATGGTAGGATTTTATTGCAACATTTCTTTAAAGACGCACAACCTCACCACTTGTAGTAATCTTCACAGGTACCATATCAAGATCCGGTGCTAACTTTGGAATCCATTGGTTTTCCACGACGCATTGTATTCTAACCATCCATGCACCCTTGTTCTCCTGTTTTTGCTTCTTTCTCAGATGTTCATATAAATCTGGGAACTCTTCATAGTTATGATTCTTCCGTAAAAAGAACAAGTAACGCTTAGGAGAACACTCGTGCTTGTAATGGTCAAGAGATCTCGCACGTATAACATCTTCCACGAGGAACTCACCTCATCCACCATCACGGTCTCGCCTTTGAATCCACCACGATATCTTAGACCTTTACCATGGCCTCCCTCAAAATGCCCATCATTATGATCATAACACCCTTGAGTGTGATCATGATGATGTTGCTCAGATTTTTCCTTAGAGTTATTTACAACTCAAGTCTCATATACACCAATATCAATGGCATTATGGATCCGATCAATCAACCTGCGATCTTCGATATTGTGAGTTGTGGACCGTAAAATCTTACGATGGCAGGACACATTCTTCCTTATCACATGTTGCAACAATGGGTTGTGGGCTTGCATCATGGTCTAAATGACATATCTCACAATATAGTAATAAGGATCGCACCGATCAATGAGGAAATTTATCCTTAATATGTCCCTCTACTTCACAATTTGTGCACCAAATTCCAATGTGTGTCTCATGTACTTGTATTGGTCATACAAAGCTACTTCAAGTGCCTCGCATGGGTCTCAGTATAATTCTTATGCGAGAGTTCCTCTCCTAAAATTCATGATCAAGCCTCTCCGATGAACCACTATGCAGATGAATTGCGTGGATATAATCGGATAGTTTAGACAAGAGTGTTTTGAAACGAGCATCGTATTCCCACCACTCTTAGTAGTGCCTTGTTTGATATCCTTGAGCATGCTTATACTTTTCTACTCAAACTCAGGGATATTAACATCTTTAAGGAAAGCATCTCGTAACGTTGTATAATCCACACAATTCTGATTAGGGTCAAACTTCATGTACCAGCTTGTGAATGCATCCCTGCAACGTAGTTGTAAACTGAATGGCCTTGCACTCTAAATCTATAATTCCTTTCACATACCATAGTATCTCACACATATGGACATGCTCAACAACATATTTTATTCCCCTATACTCTAGGAGACAAAGTGACATCTCCATGTAAATATTCTGGGGCTAGTGAGGACCATGCCCACCAAATCCAAAACCTCCTATGTTACCTCCGCCTCCAAATCCACTAGATCCACCGATCCCGAGCCACCTATGCCTCTTGATCCTCCCCCTGTAATAAGAATTAAACCAAAGGATGCACTACCTTATGTCCCAACAATGGTGCTAAACTGAACTCCCACAGTAAGTTGCACTACTCCCAGATGTGAGTCCAAAGTTTTTCACGCCTTTGTGTTCTCGTGGTCGACGACATGCCCGAAAAGGTAACTCCAACCAGACCTCCAAATAACAAGGAAGACATCTACCCAAATGGCAAATGTAATTTCTATTGGATTTACTTCAACATGATGATAAGTCAACTTTATCTCTTACTACTCACGCAGCCCAAACTAGGCTTGCACTACTAGTTGTACTAAAATTTGGAAAACCAAGCGTAAGGGCTAGGTCATCAAGTAGATTTAGATAATCTCCCATGACCCATGTTGTCTCCGCTTGTGTGCTCGCATAAGAGGCCAATGAGGGTTCCCGTCATGATTTCCTAAATGGGGAGTTCTAGATGCTCGGCTCCACGTTCTCTCGCGTGAGATCCAAATACTTCATGAGCCATCTCTCTCCACAATGCAATCCATTATGCAACCTCACACCGCTTCTCTAAATCCCTCTCACACACCTCATTGAACTTAAACTGCCTTTCTTCTCTTTGCCTCTTTGCCTCTAGGTCCAACTTCCTTAACCACACCGCTGCTCTTGCCCCTACGCATGGTGGGGTTTAGCTAGCCATCAAATTCTCTTCCAAATTCAAGGTTACCATTAAGATCTTGATCGCTAGTGGAATTCCGTGTAGATATGATCCCCTGGTATAACATAAAAATTAAAACTTATCTACCTCTGAATAAGAGTAAGTGGAGATTGAGTACTCTAAAATATAGCTATTCGTAACACCACGTAAATGAAGTATCCACAATGCACGTGAAAATTAGATCATCATCATAAAGGGCCCAAATTCTTCTTACATCCAAAAAAGTGTTTGAAACCTCCAATTCCTTTTTGACACATAAGCAACAAGCCACTTGTATATCTCTATGGGAAAAATAATAAAGACGCTCTCATATAAGTAGTCATACATATTCTCGCTTAACCCATGCGTGTGCGCCAAACTCGATCTAGTGCTCAATCTCCAAGCATATTATTCTTCCGATCTATTATAGACTCCTAAAAATTATTGAGGTCAACTGGTACGTCTTCATCATGCAACATTCTAAAAATAAATCGAGAAAGAGGTCCTGTAAGTAGAACCAATGATGTAGCCTAGAATTCACCGCAAATGACCTGTAGTGCAGCGCTACTGGCACATCACTCACTTGAGCCGAGCACTCACCGAAGCACACAAAGGCACTAGGTCCCTCTTTAGAGTTGCTTTTACATAATTTTAGAATGATAGTGCATATGTATATTCAAATTCATAACCAACAAGAAATAGTCCACAATGCATAAACCATATCTACATCTTAGAATACATAAAAGATGAACTAAACAATGACTATGACAAGATTTACCACATGTTGGTCAAATTTTTTTGTTTTTGTGGAAAAATTGGTGAGTTTCAAGCCAATGCTATGGGAATATAAGTCCCTCTACTTAAACGGTGCAACTTCCGTATGTGCATGCGTGAAAAAGTGGATTTCAATGGTGGCCTTCGACCCAGAGATCCAACAGGGGCACTCCACTAACCCTGTGGCAAAGCTAGCAATTTCTCACTAGAGAAGAAATTTGTCTGAGAAGGGGAAAGGGAGTGAGAATGGAGATAGGAGAAACTAATGTTGTGAGTAGAATATCAGATGCCCACACACATTAATTAGAAATTTCATTTACATGCATTTATAATCAGAAGAAAACAAATCCACAGGAGAAGCTACAAGACTGAATGAAACTCATTGGTCGCAAAGTACCAATTAATTCCTCAATCAAAGAGGAAATAATTCCTTCTTTTATTATTAAAGCTCGAGAAAAGTTTGTACATAGCTTGAGGATGGAAGAAATTCAAGAAGAAGAGAAAATAGAAGAAGATTGACATTTTCTGTCTTTTCCAGGTACAGAGCACTCTGGTCTTTTTGAAAATCAATCGCCATCCTTTTGGAATGACGTCAAGAAGCCATTATATCCTTTGCCAAAATGGTTACAATCTTTACAAATCCTCGACGCCTTTTCAAATTCCTTTGTTGTGAAGAAAACGCTCATGGCAGGTTAAAAACCAGATCTTGCAAAGTAACTGTTACATTCGATTTGCTAGTTTAAATATAGACCATTTGATTTGCTCCTATAGCTTTGAAATCGGGTCATCCACGTGGTAGGAAGGGATTGGAGTGGTTACGGGAAACCCTTTGCATTTTGAGATTTTTTAGAGATTTGGCAATTTGGAAAAAATTGGCTTGCACCCTCGCTTTGACTTTTCAACTTAGACATGTGGCACGTTCTGGTTGGAGATGGGGTCACGACTCTTTTCTAAACATTTTAACCTTTTTGGAAAAAGGCTCAAAAACTTAATTTCATCCGTCGGCCTACTTTGCTCCAATTTGGCTTTCGACATGTGGCATCCTCTGATTGGTTGCGAGATTCGGGAAGCGGTGAACCTTTATCCTCAGAATCGCTTTTAGCAAAAAGGCTAAAAACTTTGAAGTTCTCCGTTGGCCCGCCCTTATGCTTTTGAATTTTTAGCTGATTTAGCTTTTCGGGTCCCAAGTGTCCTAATTGAACTTGTGCAGCCTAGGACAAAAACTTCCGCTTTTTCCGCAATCGGCAATTTCAGCTTTTTGGGTCCCAAGTGTCCCAATTGAACTTGTGCAGCCTAGGACAAAAACTTCCGCTTTTTCCGCAATCGGCAATTTTGGCTTTTCGAGTCCACGGGCAAATTTACCTTTTTCCAAAAGTGACCAAAAGTGTTAAGTTCACCAAAAAACCCGTTCCTCCCCATCCAATAGGATTTGACCACGCACTGTATTCATTAGGTCCAAAATTTGACGGGAAAGACACCGTCATCCCGATCATGGAAAATATGCAGAGGAAGAAAACTTCATCATTTCGAGCCCAATTTTTGAATTTCCTTCATGAACCAGAGGCATGGAGATAAAACAATGATTTGATGACCCAAACCATAGAACAAGTGAACAATTTTGATAAAAAATGGAGGTTACAAAGAGGATATTACGTGTGCAAATCAAGAAATGGAGGATTTCTAAAAATAAGCAAAACAAAGGTTTAAATAGCTCCACGACACGACTTTTGCTAAATTCTTGAATCTCTAACTTGGCTTAAACACCAACAAAGGACATGAGCTCAAAAAATTTGAATTTGGCTATGAAAACGCAGAGCGGCTTTTCAGAGACAACAACTATTTGGCTATGAAAATGTAGAGCGCTTTTGAGAAGACAACACCACACAAGAACTGGTTTCAGTCATGTTCAACACCATTATCCAACCAATATGATCCATTGTATTAAATACTATAAAACACAGAAGCTTCATACATTATAAAGGTATCTTCATGAGTCATGCGCGTGACAAGACCAACAACATAACTCTACAATAATTGACACTTTCTTAACTATGCAAATCAATACATATATATAGGGGTGGGGACTTGCCCTTCACTCGCCCATGCACTATCTCAAAATAGGCCACATGCTAATAATAGCCATGCACCTTTACAAAAGGATGCAAAACATGTAAGTTCTCTAACAATAGACTTCCTATAGTTAACTCTAAGTATAAATCCTATTATTATCCTAAACTATGCATGGTGCTCGACTGATGCTTGTTCCCAAAATACCCTTGTATGGACTGCAAGTCTTCATGTCTTTGTGTGCTCAGTACGCTAACTCCAAAATAGCCTTAGAAACAGAAACGGCTAAGTCCTGATCCTGGGTGCTTCATCCATATTGTAGCAGACGCGCTCTTCCAAAGACCCTACATTTGTGTGCCCAACACTTAGCCTCTTTTTGTCCGTCCAACAATAAGATGATGGTTAAATATCCAAAGGGGTAGAGAGATCATGCTTCACGTGATAGGTGGCCTAGGTGAGGGCTACGAAAAGCTCAAAATCTAATAAGTAATCAAACCAATCTTGTTCAAGAAAGATGATGTTCTTCACGTATGACTTCAAGTTGATATTCGATGTCTTTGATGTTTGGTGTCAAGGAGATGACACAGAGATTAAGTTCATGTGTGATGCAAATTTTTTCCAAGAATATAGGTTATGAGATAATGGAGAGATTGTGTATGGTTGATATCGATGTTCTTGACTTCGCATACCATCTATGAGAGAAACAACTTTAAAATAGACAAATTAGATAGAAAGTAGACTAATCTATTGATTTCAAATGTGAACAAAGTGATAAAATTGATGAAATGACAGGTTTTCTAGCAATTCTATACGATCGTCGATGATTTAGGCTAAATCATTGTAAATTACTTATTAAAAGTATTGATTCTTTGATAGGATGCAAATTAGATATAAAACAAGTGATTTATGACTTGGTATGGGTTCTAATGTGATGTATTGACAAGATGAATATGGAAACAAAAGACAAGGACTTACCTTTGCTAATGAATGCTTGAAAATGATGTTGTAGGATTCTTACAAGTATTATGGAGCTTCCAAGGATGTGACAAGGGTGTTAAAGATTTCTAGATAAGTTTAGTGATGTCTTCTAGCTCATTGAATTAATGCTTATATCATTTGAAATCAATTTTTCTATATAGGCGAGATATACCAGTATACATACTTCTTCCGCAGCATATATGATAATCACAATCTACCTTATCTACATCGGACATCAATCCGCGTGCATTGGAATATTTGTGCATTGATGTTTGAAAGTAATGTGTGTAAATGCATTAAGGTAGTTTGCACCAGGGACTCCACTTTCCATCCTTCATCCCAAATATTCCTATGCAAAAATGTTGATATATAGTGAATTATGCCTTCTTATCTAATACCGAATGGAGGTCCTTGGGTATTCTCCATTCATGTTCAAAGGCTTTGCCCACACGCTTATACCAAAGTTCTAGTCTTTTCTTATAAGGACCACTCATGGACCCTTCACACGTATACTTTGCAAACCTATTTGCAAGGGAATTTTTATCCTCAGGGAACTACCAAATATTCTCCTTATGCCCATCGGCACCCCAATTTCCACAAACACAAGAGATAATAAAATAGCACCAAAACTTATCTTATCCCCATGGTGTGCTTATTCAATAATGGTCTCAGCAATGAAAGAATACAAATTGTATAAAGCACTACCTTTGTCATTTTTTTCACAATATGGAACCATATTTTGTTCGATAATGTCCGCCGCACTCTCTCCTTTGCATAAACAAACGAAGTTACTTGGCTCCAGTAATGCCGCTCTGATTGTTTAATTTGGTGAGGAGGTGTGCAAAGGGTGCCTCAACCATAGGATGTGCACATGGGACATCAACCATTGATATAATCTTTTGAGTTTCCTAATGTATGGCAGCTCATACAGTTACATGACTCCAACATTCACCAACAACTTCTCACATCCGTCGTGCATAGTTGGCCATATCATTTTCTATCCTCAAATATGTTTTCACCACCAAATTATTTGTCCAACTCATCCTTGTCGTCCTTAGTTCGATGATTGTAGTTGCTTACTTTACTATGTCTAATATGTGAATCCTAATCCAAACCCATTATAGCACCTTATGGGTACTTTGCATTTCTAAACATTTGCCTTTGGGGTGTCCTCCATCTCTACTTCCACTTCCTTTTGCTTGTTGCCCCTTGTGATCGCTCCAGTGTTCACTTTGGTGCCATTGTGATGATAAAGATGTGTTCTTACACTATATTTGAGCTATGTAATATAAAATTTGTGTGCCCTAGCTTTACCTCGAACCCTAACTCATCAATTTTCTCCCCATATGCCTTTGCTTCGCTCAAACACCCTCTAATGGAGCTATAAAGTCATACAAAAATATAGTATCGTGCACCAATCTCTAGTTCAATGTCTATATTGGCTCTTTCACACACTCCTACTCATGAATCACTCTTCATCTCATCCTTCAACTCGCTCGAACACTTCACTTAATGATGCAAGGTAAAAATGATATCACAACCCCTCCTTATATAAATTTTTCAAATTTCCCGTATTGATTTCTCTTCACCAACCATTGTACTCAACATTAATTACACCTTAGTTATTTTTTCCATGCTTTGTAAATAACTTTTCCACGCTGATTTTTCCGCACCCCAGTTACATAATCTTCTAGCACGCCCACTACTTCTCAGCCACATACCTCCTCTCACACACCTTCATGTGCCAAAGTACCTATCCACTGTGCCTCACACCAAGTAGTTTCCCATGCTTCTACCTACCTTTCTACACTATTCATCCATCCATCTACAAGTGTTCTTCATCTATGAGTAATTTTTCTTGATCTTCACCTTTACTTCAAACACCTACACCATATTTCTTCTATGCATACCCATCTTTTAGAGGACGTTCAATCTTGGCTCATTTATCATGTATCCGGGTCCACCCCACACTAAAATTATACATGGTCCTTTACGTATGAATACACTATATAGTAGTCACCACAAAGCATGTAAGCACACTTATTACAATAAAACACATAACTAAATTGACAAAGCACAACAACAATGAAAGGAAACACATATAAAGGAAATGCATGAAAGAAAATCCTAATTTAACTAGCATATTACCTCATTACAAACACAAAGAAGACTTATTTATAATAGGGCTTTAGCCTACTCCCATTGAAATAACCAGAAACCAGAGTGTCATCCAACGCTTATAACTAGCAGCGCCTCAATCAAGTATATAAGTTACAACATACCATCCCAACCAATGCACTTGGAATTTTCCGGTGTGACGCAAAAATTTGGAATCATAAAGAAGAACCATCTGTCTAACATCAACTTGTTTATTCTTAATGTGCCTATCATGTAATGCCTTCTGCCAGCCTTTTTGATCTTCTCGCTCAACCGAGTAATGGTGCGCTGTCATCCAACTGCATCAGTTTATCAACGTGTTCTTCAAGTGATTGTTCATCATCCAATCATCCTATGTGCACGCAATACGCAGGAGGGTAATATGAATTCCATTGGTAAAACAACCTCTGCCAAACACCAACTAAAAGGGTGTGGCCTTGTTCAATCTTTTATAAGTTTTCTTGTATGCCCAAAGTACAATAAAGACTTTATCATCCCGATTTCCTTCCAATGTCATAGATCTTTATCAATGTATGTCCCAATATCTTGTTAAAAGCCTCAATAGTTCCATTAGCATGTGGGTGATAGGGTGTTGTCTTGTGATTCACCACCATAAACTCTGACAATAATATTTTGATATTCTCATTCAAAAAGTGTGTGCCTATATCACTTGTCAAACTTAATGGACATCCATGCATGTTGATAATGTTTTCCCATAAGAACTTTACTATTGTAGATTTTGTCGTTCTTTATAGTTTTCCACCCACCTTGTTAGACAATCCTTTTCAGTAGGTGTCAATCACCCATTTCTCAAAGGTTCTACACTCACAATATGTCGGGCATAATCTATACATAGGATGATCAAACACCCTATCATACTCCCTAATACTCTTTACAATCCTTGTATAGTGTTTCCCACAAAAGACTAGCTAGCAAAATCTTGCACGCAGTAGCATTTCCTGCATAATGTCCTCCTGAAATCCCACCGTGAGCTTCCTCCATTATAGCTTCACGCTCAATGTTCAAGTACACACCGAAACAAAATCTCATCATGGCCTAACTTATATATATCTCCACCGATCAACATGTAAGGTGTGGTGTGAATGGCAAGTTGCTTCTTCTCTATACTCTTCATTCCCTTAGGTGCCACACCAATACACAAAAAATACAAAATATCTTTTAAGTCGAGGGCACATGCGGTTTAATCTAAATAATTGTGCATCCGACATTGTGTCCTCAATGCTCTATGTATCCTCACCTAAGTTAATCCTTAATAAATGATTTGATCTGAATTGCTCTTTCTATGTTATACCACAATTATAAAATCAAATTCTTGAAACAACAAATCTAACAACATATGTGAGCATGTAAAAAAGCTTATTAACCAAGTACTTCAAGATCATGTGATATGTATAAAATATAAAGGGAGATTCCAACAAATATTTTCTAAACTTATGCAACATGTAAATCATTTACAATGCTTTTCCTTTATAGTTGTGTAATTCTACTCATTAGTGTCAACTTCTTGCTCGCAAAATAGATAGGATAATCAACAATTCCATCACCAGGTTGTGCGAGCAATGCACTAATGGCTATGCCAAAGTCATCAACATGTACATGAAATGGTTTATCCCAAAAAGGAAAGCACAGAATGGGCATGGAAGTAATTCATTCCTTGAATGTCTCAAACGCTATCTATTGTGCCTCATTCCAATGGAACTTTCCTTTACTTTTCAACAATTCTTCCAGGGACGTAAAATCTTAGCATATCCCTTAATGAACTTCCTATAGTAACCGGTATGTCCTAAAAATATGCACACTCGCTCTGATTAGTAGGCTCCTCTAAACCCAAGATAACAATAACCTTGGCATAGGATCTACCAACAAACCTTCCTTGCAAATAATGTGTCCCAAAAATTTCCAAAGGGTGTAGCAAAATACACTTCTTAATATTTAAGGAGATGCTTTACTGCCTACATCTCTCAAACATAAGTCTCAAGTTATCACAATGATATTTTACCAACCCATATATAGTCTAATCATCCAAGTAAACCTATAAAAACTTATGTATAAAGTCTCAAACGCTTGCACAACAATGCACGAAAATATTGCAGGCACATTCTTCAACCCAAATGGCATAAATTTATATGCAAAAATTCCCCATTTAGTGGTGAAAGTATTCTTTTCTTGGTCTTCTTTAGCAATTCACACCTAATGATAACCAGAGAATCCATTAGTAAATGAGTGAATCTCGTGCCCTACAATGCCTTCCAAGATTTCCTCAAGAAAATGGTGTGGGAAAAGGGTATATGACACAAACAACATTAAAATATCTGTATTCCACACAAATCCTTATCCTACCATCTTTATTTATGCTTATCACCATAGGGCTAACCCACTCTGATTCCTCAATGGGTTCAATGATTCCAAATTTTAACATCTTATCAATCTCTTCCTTAACCTTGATGTGTAGACTAGGATTCATCTTATAAGGCCTCTTCATAATCAAGCATGTGCCTTCCTTTAATTTTGATTCATCATCTCACCTAAAGAAGGGTGTACTCCTTTCAATTCATGATAGCCTCTAAGAATAAGTCTTGGAAGTCACGTAGTAGCTCAATAATCTTCACCACCTCTTGTTCAAACCAATAGTCACCAATAATGGCCTCTTTAGGTTATACATCTATCCCAATGTTTACCTTCTTCATTTTTATAGGCTCATGATAAGTGCATTCCTTCTCATTTGTATTGTCTAAGACCTCACGTGTACCCATAGTGTGATCAACATCTAGATTCTCTACCTCTTCATCATCAATCATATAAACCAACTTACCCTTTTCTTTTTCCAGCGGGCATGCCCAAGTTGTTCCTCATCTGTCTCTTCTTCTTCAAAGTGTGCCTCTAAGTCTAATTCTCCAAACATATCTAATAGGATTTCCTTAGCTTTTGCACTATGTCTCCCATTGTAAGGCACTTTATAATCTGTAATGCTTCATGCACTAAAGGTTTAGTAGAAAAATAATCAAAGGTCTGAATCATACCTAAGGTCATCTCCTACCAATTAATTATTGCCCTTGTTAACTCTGCATGAACATACCATGCACGCGCACAATCTCTTAGAGTGGTATAGAACTTATGTACCTAGAGTGATGGCAGTGAAAGGCCTCTACCCTCCGACTAGAGTATCTCACACTTCTAAACATGGTGCGAAGCATAATCCTTCCCATGAAATTTGCATATTTGAGTAGGTACATTGCTCCTAAAAAACCTAGTAGATAAGGTGATTCTCACTTCTCACCACTCTAAAAGGTTATCTTTGTGTGTATCTACCAACGCATTATTGTCCCATGTAGGGTATAAACTAGCATGTTTCTTCTTTCTACTTGGTCTTTCCACTAAGCTTCCATGACACATAGAAATACATCAGGATTTCCTTCACCAAGATATCTTGAGGTACCTGGTTACTTCCCATTAAGTGCTAACCATGCGTGGACTAATTACATAGGTAATTATGTTCTTGATCTCTCCCCCCACCATTTCATACATTCCATGTGCCCAATTATCACATGCAACACTATTTGTATCACTCATAGACTGAGCATCATCCCACTTTAATAACACCTTCCTTAGATGGCTCAAGTGCACTTTAGGATCTCTAACCGTATGCACATATATCCTATTCAAATCCTCTTCACTCAAAGGTTCTACATACAATGTATCTTTCCCATCTATCAAAGGAATAATCACGCGCTCTTCCTTGTTCTCAAAACTGATGTAACCCTTATTAAAGTACATATCAACATTATTTATGTAACATCAAGGGCTCCCAAAAGGCTGGAAAACTATCTTCTTCTGTAAGCACCAAGACCTCAAATTCCCTAGTAAATTTGTCCCTTTGTATAGTAATAGTGGCATCCTTCAATACTCCAATGGGTGTGGCTTTAGTCTTGTTCACCATATATAACACATTTGAAGAGGGTTGTAATGGTGGCCTCCCCATCTAATTCCATACATCCAAAGTGAGTACATTTACTTCTGCACTTTGTATCAATCATATTACTCAACAACCATCCATCAACAACTGTATTCAAAGTGATCTCTTTATCATACTCAAGACTATGAGGAGGTAAGTTCACATGCAATATATGTCTCTCATGCTTAGATCCATCACATGGTATTTTCTCCCTCATCATTCCCCTAACAAAGGAATGATATTCTCATGGTGTAACATCTTACAAACCTCCTTTAAGTCATCAAAATCTTTTGAACAAGATCAACTTTCTTCGGTTGTTCAACTTTCATGACTACTCCTTCAAACATTGTATTTCACCCTACGCAAGTTTCTAATAACCTCCATAATTTCTTAATAAACTTCCTTCTAGTGAGCAGAGTCTGATATTTTGCATGCAATACCTCATGTTTTATAATAACATGTTTCTTCTCTCACGGGATTCTCTCAAGCATGTGCATCCTCGTGGATCATGTGCTAACTTCAACATCCATTGATCTTCTATAATGCATTGTACCTTTATCATCCCCATGCCCTTATCCTACTTGTGGTGCTTTCTCATATGATCATATAAATTAGGCACTCTTCAAACTTATGTTGTTTTCTGCACCATGAGAAAACCACATTACGAGGCATTCGTGCTTATAATGATAAGGGCATCCGCATGTACAACATGTTCCACAAGGGAAGTCATCTCTTCCACCGCTGTGACCATGACCTCTCGTATCCTCCACTATAAACTCTACCTCTACCTCCACCATTAGAGCATCCTTTATTATGACTATGATTATCAACCTAGTCCTTAGAATTATTTACAACACTGGTTTGGCATACACCGGTTTCAATAGCCTCATGAATGTGATCAATCAACCTCTAATTCTTTGTATCATGAGTGTGGGACTTGCAAATCTTACGGTGCAGACACGTTCTTCCTCGGATCACATGTTGCAATAATGGGAATCTACTTGAATCATGATCCAAGTGATAAATCTCACAATCTAGCAACATGGAGCACACCGATTTATGAGGGAAACTATCCTTAGTATGTCCTTCCACCTTGCAATTTTTACACCATATACCACTTTGTGTGTCTCATGAGTTGAATTGGCTAATAATTTCTCTAACTACTTTTTCCATAGAAATAATATGCACCTCCTCCAAGAACACGGGCTAACTCCAGTTTCTATGCTCCCAACTTCCTCAAATGCATGGAGAGCTGCCTCCAATGCCTCGTGCGGATCTATAAAGGTCTTATGAGAGAGTGTCCTTCTAAAAGATGTGATCATTCACCAACAAACCAATGAGAATTTTGGCTAGGGTGAATATTATAAGATAACTTTGATAAAAATTTTAAAATGAGCATCATACTCATTTGACACTCTCAGCCATACCCTACTTAATGTCCTTGACATGCTAATTCTTTTTGTTCAAACTCAGGTATATGAAACTCAACTAAGAAAGCATCATGCACAATATGTTATAATCTACAACATTCTAGTTAAGATCATACTTCCTATACCTAATGTATATGTGCCCCTTGTAAAGTAGTAGAAAATTGACTCACCTTTCATTCGGGAGCTATGATTCCTTTAGCGCGCCATAGTATCTCACACTTATGTACATGTTGTGCAGCATCCTCAATACCTCTATATTCTTGCAAGTGAAGAGACATATCATAGAATATTTGTTGTGGGCTGATGAGGGTGTGGACCTTTCCACTAGATCTGGAACTAGAACCCCCACCAATATTTCCTCCACCTCTAGAACCACCAAACCTACTTGATCCCGAAATTCCTCCTCTTGATCCACCTCATGTAGTAAGAACTAGATGAGAGGATGAGCTACTTTGTGTTCCTACTATTGTACTAAATTGAACTCCCATAGTCTACAAAGTTGTGCTACTTCTAGATGTATTTCCAATGTTTTGCATGCCCACACTCTATCCTGATGATGCACAAAAATTATTCCTCCAATCGGTCCTCCAAACAACAAAGATGTTGTCACTGCGATGCCATAGATGTTGTTTGATGCACTTTTGTATTCAAAGGAAAATTATATCTACTTGTTGTTACTCTATCACCAATACTAGCATGTTTCTCAATAACTATTTCAAGAATTAGAACACCAAGGGAAAGGTCACCATGTGGGATCAGATGTGCACCTACGACCCTTATTCTTTCTTCTTCTGACATGCTCTCATCTAAAGCTGAAGGGGATTCTCTTCGTGCTTTCCTAAATGGGGGAGTATTGGTTTCTCAAGTTCCATGTCCTCCACGTGAACTTCAAATCCTTCATGCATCACATGTCTCCACAACTCCATAGACTCCTCAACATCGTGCTTCCTCGCTAACTCCCTCTTCATGTGCTTCATTACACTTAAATCATCGTTCCTCTTTTCCTTTTTTTCTACCATCAAGTCCACCATCTTTCACCACACCTACTCTTTCCCCCATGTCCGATGGAGATTTATCTAGCCATAGGTCATTCTTCCAAATCTAGAGTTACCAATAAGATCTTAATTTCTAAATGGATAACGCACAAAATAAAATCCTCTCTGGTTTTTGCGCAACAAGCCAAACTCAACAACCTCTAGACATGAATAAGTAGAAACGACATACTCTAACATATAACTATGCAAAATACCACTCCACCAATGATTTACAACACGTGTCCAAGGTAGATCAACATCATGTAAATTCTGGTAGTCTTCTTGTGTCTAACAATAGATCTGTACCTCCAATTTCTCTGATGCATATGCTACCAGCCACTTATCCAATTATATGGGAAAACAACAGAAAAATGTCTCATAGAGCTCATGATACAGATATTCTTCAACCCATGGCATGCATCAAAATCAGGTCCAATGTTATATCTGTGAGAAAACTCTTCCTCTAAATTTTCTAACCAACTCTCAATACTAGCCAAAATAAACTAATACGTATTCATCATGCATCATCCTTACAAATATTGAAAAGAGGTCCCGACAATGGAACCAAAATGTAGTTTTTTTTCTTACTCAAACCCTAGATGCATTGGCACATCACTTAGATAGATTTGATTGCTCACCTAAACCGCAAAGGTATCAGTCCATATTTTAATACTAGCTTTGTCAAGGTGTTAACATGATCATACAAGTATTCCATATACATAACAAGTAATTTAATGGTAAAGCACAACAAGAATCAGAACACAACCATAGTGTATATGAATCAAACAAGGATCAAGATCAAATTTACCATATAATAACTAGTAATGGAGACATCAACAACCATTATCCATCCACAAAGATCCATCATATTAATCCATAACAAAACCCATAGCTAAATACATTATAATTACCATCACAAGGTCATGCGCGTAAAATCATACCAGCAATATAACTCTGTTCCTCTCATGTTTTTTAAGCCTTGCAAATCAATACATACATACATACATACATATATATATATGTGTGTGTGTGTGTGTGTGTGTGTGTGTGGTGGACTTTCCCTTCACTACCCATACACTCTCAAAATAGGTTACATGCTAAGAATAGCCATGCGCATGTTTCTACAAAACAACTAAGGAAGCATGCAAGATTCACCTAATAATATATCATCTATTAATAACTCTAGTTCTAATCCTATTATTATCTCAAACTTTGCATGACGCTTCATCTTCCACTTGGTCCCAAAATAGCTTGGTGTGTCTTCCAAGTCTTCTATCAAAGCATGTTCAACACTCAATCCATTCTTAGCATGTGTGTGCAAAATGATTAAGTCCCTAACTCCAAATTTCCCCTTGGCGCGCCTTGTATCCACTAATCTTCTGCATGCACCTATGTGCCTCGCTTCTGCACGCCCTAATCTCATGCGCCTCTAGTACTTAGGCATAAATATGTCCAACCAATAATTTTGATTCGTATCAAGAAGTTTTCTACACACTTTACTCATTAAAGAACCCATTATTGTACCTTACTTTTTAACAAAGTGAAAGCCCATTATTTTAGTAGCATTGCTTTGGTGATTGTTATATCAACTAATACATCTTGTAGGTGATCCAAATCTAGGTGTACATTTTGGCAACCACGGTGGGACCATTTTGGTTGTAAGTAAATTACTTTGTTTTATGAATCTAATAGTGTTTTATTTATGGTTTTATAGTCCTTTTAATTTGATTTGATTTTTTTCCTAACCTTTTGGTTACAGATCTAACACTTGGTTTTTTAGATCTGTTAAAAAATATGGTCACAAGCCAATCATAGGCTTTGATTGTGTTACGATTTTAGTACCAAAAAAATCTAACAATCTAGATGTAATGTAGTTGTAGATGTGTTTATTCTATAATTTTGTTTCTACAAAAACATTAAAAAATTGTATTTCTTCTTAAGGGAAAGAATTATGAATAAATACACATTAAATAGAGGTTCGTATATAGGGTAAGTATTTATTCACATAATCGTGGAGCTACTTGGGCATAAGCCCTAAAAATCATTGTGAGGAGTATCATAGAACCCCAAAGTAGTTGGCACATTGAGAGGACTCGCCAGTGAAAAGGGTCAACAACCCAACTTGATTGACTAGTTCCACCCATGAGGTAGATCCAATGTTGTCCATGGTAACAACCCCATCTTGATTGATCAAGGGTAAAGTCCGTGACTAGAATTTTTTTGGTGAACGGTACTCGTTTGGATAACATTGGTAGCTAGAGAGAGATCTTTACATAGGCAACCAAACTAATTGGGCCCATATTCAACCTAAAAGACAAACAAAATAACATTATCTTGATCAAAACACCTCATTTCAATTTCCATTGTATCTCGAGTCACATCTCGTGACTATTTATGTCCTCTACAACATTTTCTCACACTTCTATACCCATTTCTCGATAGGTCTATGAGTTTTTATTTTTCCAATCTCAATTGCAACTATGACTGCCTGTGATTTTTCATCTCATATTTTTCCCAGAGCCGATCACAACCACAATTGGTTTGTAACCTTCTAAATCCATAGATCACTTATACTTTGCATTCTATTTTTCATCATAGATTTATCCAAGTCTTAGTCGTAACTACAAATGCCCCGCGATTTTTCCATTCATCCATTCCAACATATGGTACTATCATACTTCCTGCAATTATGCATTTCTACATTGGGCTTATCTTGGACTTACCTTTGCATGGTTACTACCCACACAAATTCATATGGTGCACCTCACACCATAGAAAATGCTTCTTAATCACATGATGATATCTTTGGCCATAGGAGATTAGTGAGAGACTCCTTAGAAATTCCTACATCTACATCTGCTCCTCCCCTTGATGATGAAGATGTTTACAATATTCCACCTTTTGATCCCAAGTTTGAGGAGGCCTTAGATCATAATTTGGAAGCCCTTGCCTGATATATTCGATAATAATATTACAAACTAGATGGTTTAAATATAAAAATCTATTCTTGCAGGACCATGACCCTTCATCATCTACCACTGAGGCACCCCATACCACTATTGTGTCTATTGGCCCTACGCAATCTACTATTGTCCACATGCACTATCCCTTCTAAAAGAACTTCATAACCACTTGGTTCTCATTCATATACCACAATTTCTCCTTTCACCCACTATACTCCACCTAATTCCTCATCCTTTGCTTATACATCTCCTTCATTATCTCATACTTACACCCATATACCACATCATCATTCTACACATTCATACACTCAACCACTCCAAATTCATACTTTCCAACATGTACCAAACATCAATCAAGAACTCATGGATAAAAATCACAACCTCAAGCTTTAAAATCAAGGTATGTGGTCCCCAAGCTCACATATAGTTAGCTATGTAACAAACATCTCCGCCCATTAGTACCCATGAAACTCTATCCTCCACATTTTAATATGCCCAAATTTGACAAATTCAAGGGAAAAGAGGACCCTCAAAATCACTTGCATGTGTTCAAATATGCATGTTATCTCATTATTCAAGATGACGTGTTTATGTTGTGAAATTTTCCATCATCATTTTATGGCCAAGCTTTATATTAGTACATTGGTCTTACTCAACATAACATCATCTCATTTGAGCAACTTGTCAGCTTATTCCTTGATCACTTTTCAGTCAATGTTTCTAAGTGTACCACATTATCTGATCTATATAACTTGAAACAATTTGATGATGAGCCCTTTATTGACTATGTGCTATGTTGGAGGGAATTTGTCTATGAGCTTACATTTATTAATCCTCAATTGGAGCTTACCCAATTATTTGCCAAGGCTTGTGCCAAACACATATCTCACACTCTTCAAATACAATAGTTTCGGTCATTTGAGGAATCCATACACATGGTCAAACAAATTGATGATGCCCATATTAGTGCTGGTGATGTCAAGCTTTGTAAGAAGAATGATTTCTCTATGTTTGCTAAAAATACTCCCCAAGTTAATCAAGCTATTCTCCAATCCATGGATAACCAAGGTTCCACATCAAAAACCACCAAGAATTCCTCCATGGCTCTTAATAACCCATAGTTATGAGCTACGCAAATCACATAACATGATCCATTTCAAATGCGTTAGCAATACACTCTATTGACCAAATCACTCTCTAGTACCTTGCAAAATGCCTAGATGCTCAACTCATCTCACTCCCATCCATATGACAAGAGGATCCCAATGCGCCAAAACTGCTTTGGTGTTAACAATCCACTAACAAATGTGCCTACCATAGGATTATGGGCCATGCAACTAACAAGTGTCACCAATTGTGTGATGTTATTTAAGACCCAATCAACAAAGGTTCTATCCAAGTTTATAATGTCATGGTCTTGCAAAAATAAAAATCTAGATGTCTTAAAAAATCCACTCTCTGTTGCATGCTTCAACCAATCAAAGGCTAGCCATGACCCGTCATCATCATCTCAACAAGATGTTTTTGGCCTGATCCAAATTATGACAAGAAATCAAGCTACCAATATGAAACCTAAATTTACATTTGAATCAACATCTACGCCTACATCATCACAAAATGCAATCATGCCTTCACAACTGGTCATCACTCTCATAATAATCTAATCAATCAATTAAAGAGTACACCGCCTAAGATCTCATTGTGTAATATTCCAATCACTTTGTGAGGAACTTGAAAGGCCTTAAAGTCAATCAAGTTGTCCACTTAATCATGATCCACCATCGATCATACTTCTTTGGAAACTTTCATACTTTGATTGTTTAGCATGTTGAATGCTTCTTGTCGGTAGCATGCGGTGTGCTCTGGCCAGTAGCATAATTTTCATTCTGAATTTGGTTTCATTTACAAATTTTAAAATATTATTTAGATTTTGATTAAACTGATCTATTTTAAAATTTCTCATGGATAGGTACAATGGATTCTCTGAACAATCAACAAAAGGAAAATAAACTAAAAAGAAAAAGTAACATATTAAATTTTTTTCACCAACTAAAAAAATGAAGACCCAACATGCATCCACTGGAAACATTAACACGGGTACTGGTAAGTTGTAACAGATTATCATAACCTTTTTCCTCTTTTTTCGTCAATTCAGTTTAATTTTTTAATATATTTGTAATAGTCAAAACATTTTTCATTTTTGAATACAAAAACCCCTACTGTTAATTGTATTCAACATGAAACAGTAAACCAAAACATAAACCCTAAAGAAACAATTATTTCATTAGATGAAGATATAATTGACCCAGACATGCCAAAGCTAGAAGATTGTCCTGATTGCCAAATGCATTCAATACATGAATGTTCAAAAGAAAATATTCTAGCAGAGAAGATGATATTGACAAGACCCTTCAAAAAATTATTTGAGAAAGAAGAAAACATCCTGGACAATAGGAAGGTCTTTTCAGGTAGATTGGGCAACAAAATACCCATTCATTGAACCTATACAACCAGATAATGGTAGTGATACTCCCAAAGAATGTAGATGTACTATTTGTGGTTGGAAATTGGGTAAAGAACATAGAATGCAGCTTAAATTGGACACTATAGAGAAACATTGTGGCAAAGTATATTACACAGTCATTGAAAATGATGGAAAAATAATGAAAACTCATAGATGGAAAACTACAAAAGAGTGCATGCATGTAAGATATAAGGAGTATGAAAATAAAATGAAACACACTCAAAAACTTCATGAGAAAGGAGGAACCATTAATGCAAATTTTGGAAAAGTTGCAAATGAAAATTTGAAGGCAAAAACTACCCAGTTTTCAACCATATTCTTTATTCTTAAAATGGGCAGACCAATTTCATATTTTTCAGAATATAAGAAAATTTTCAAGTTTAATGGGTTTCCAAACCTTCCACATTCACATTGGTCGAGAGAAATGCTTGGGAGATGGTGAGATGTCTTGCGATGATTGAACAAGAAGATCTGAAAGAAAACGTCAAGAATGCAAGTTTCATCTCCCTTTCAATTGATGAGGTTACAGTTGTTGACAACACTTCTTGGGTTTGCATGCATGTATATACTTTCCAGAACCACACAAGGACACCTCATCTGCTATTTGTTCATAAAATGCAAGAAAATTACAATGCTGAAAATCTTTTCAAATTGGTTATATCTAATTTGAAGGACATAACAGGAATGGATAATTATTCTATAGCTATAAAGCTTATTTGCATTGGTGTTGATGGTGCATCAGTGATGCAGGGTCATAAAAATGGTCTATGTGTGCATCTCCAAACATTTGTTGCTCCTTATATGATTCATATTCATTGCATGACTCACAGGATGAATCTTGCATATAGGATAGTAAGCACATTTGAATGTGTTGAAAAATTGAAGAGCTTATCTGTGAACTACATGCCTATATGTCAAACAATCTGAAAATATTTCTAGAGTTTCAGAAGTTTTCACTTGGGGTCACAAATGGTAAGAAACTTCTTAAAGATGGATTTCTATGTAGGAGCTCATGTATGAGCCTACGCAGAGTTTTTGAGGAATATCCATCGTTAATTGGTTTCATGTTTAAGAACCGTAGGCAAGTTGACAGGAAAAATATTTGCTTTACCACCTAACAGACTTGGAAACATTGTTTACACTTTGCAGGATTCTTCCAATGTTGCATGAAATGAATTGCATAACAAAGCTTGCTCAAGAACGATCCATCTATATAGCAGACTTCATTAGGTTTAGGAAAATTATGTGTAGAGGTCATATAACTCGATGAATGCCTTAAAGGACATGTATTTAGTAACTGGAAAACTATGACAAATTTAAAGGATCCTAACTACTTTAGATTCAATATATGTGGTCATCTTTATATCTTTGTTAATGGAAGGAGATTCAAATGCACACATTCAAAAAATGAGTGGATATTGTTGGATCAAAGCTTGAAGAAGTTCCTATTACACGTAATTTATATGATGTTATTATATTTGAAACAAAAAAAAATTACAAAATTTTTCACAATGTTTATCCAGTGAGATCAGAGATAGTTTTAAAAAGGTGAGATTCTTGAGGCCATGGGAGTGGTCAATCCTAACTTTTGGAATCTTGTAGGAGGCGAGTTCTATAGCTAATTCATTTAAAAGACACATGGGTACTATCATTAAGCATTTTGGACAATCAATTGAATGTAATAGATTTTAGATTAATGGTGTTCTTCAAAAGGAATCACTTGCATTGCAATCAGCTGATTTCACCAGGTAATGAGTGAACAATTTGAATTACTGAGTGAGCCAACAAAGAAAGGAGAAATTACACTTCTATGGAAAAATTTGTATCCTAGTACCATCCTTCATGAAAGTATTAGTGAATATTTTTGATTGTATGAATTATGTCAAACAATGATATTGGGATCAGTTGAAGATGAAAGAGTTTTCAACGCACTAACATTTATAAAATCAAAATATCGGAACAAACTGGATAAAAATCTTGAGACTTTCTTGAGATTATATGTTTCACGATGATATGATGTGGATACATTTCCTTATGAACGGGTAATGGCAGTATGGAATTCTCTTATAGAGAGGAGAGGGATCAGTAATTCTAATACAAGGATTGCGGATAACAATGAAACTATGACTGAAAATCACAATGAAAGATTAGATAATAGTGTTGGGAACCAAAAAGATATGTTTCAGTTTGAGCTAGTTGATATTGAGTAAAGAAGAATGAATGTACATTTTAATTCTGGAAAGAAAATCTCATATTAGAATATAAGTATGTATATTGTTATTTTTGTTATACGCATGTTCATTATTGAATAATATTTTCAATGTTGCAATTTGTTTAGAGTTTTTAAATGAGAAATGTCATACTTATTTTTTCTGTTGTCTTTTAAATGATAATAATATCATTCCATTTATGGTATATTTTTCAGTCTTACGCATGAATATAGTACAAATACAACAACATATAATTTTTTATTTGTGATATTTTTAGATAATTTGAGTGTTTGTTCTTTGAAAAATAATTTCAGTGTTTGGAAACAAAACTTGTAGTTCTGTCCATAGAAAGTATTTGAAAATGATAATAATCAGTAATGTAATATGTAATAGTAATATCAAACACAATTGAGAATAATAATCACATTAAGAATCCACTTGAATAACTTATGCACTAATATAACAAAATTAAAAGTAAAATGCCACATCGATTGAAATTTGAAACTTTCAATATTTTCATTAATAAGTATATATATTTATACACTTGAATTTGAAATAGTTTTACAAAAAGATTCTAAAAACAACAATTACAATTTCACAATTTGTTTTTACAAAGATCATCCTTGAGAAGATTCTTCTCTGTGTGTTTCAGTTTCTATCTCCTACACAATAGAAATTTCTTTTACAACACCCGACTGAACAAGATCCTTTGCTACAACTTCGATATTCAAAAGAATTTCTCATTCTGGATTTGTTGCATCACCAATAGATAGTAATGTTGGATCCTGTTCTGTTTGCTTCTTCAATAGTATCTCTAGATCCATTCCATGTGCCTTTATTATCCTTCTTAAGGTATTATTTTACTTGTTTAATATAACAAGCTTTTGCTTCAATTCAATTGTTACATTTAAAATTTTTCTGGCACTTTTTAAATGCACATCAAACACTATAGCCTCATTTTTCAAATTTTTGTACTTTGACTACATTTCAAAATAGAAAAATAATTAATTAAGTTTCAAAAATTGTAAATAATATTTGAAAATTTAGTAAGACTTACCAATGCCTTATCTCATTCTACATTTGCAATAACTACAAGGCCCTTGTCTCTCGACCACATATTGTGGTAGGCTTGTGCTTCTGCATTTAAATTCTCAATTTTATTTAACATAATGTCCTCACTTCATCATCATAACTATTTTCAAAAGATATAGAACTAGACACAACTTGATTCAATAAAATATCAAGCTTAGTTGGCTCATTTTGAACTGAAGAATACAATATATGTCTTCCAGTGATTTTTAAATCATGAATTTATTTCTTTAATAATAAATTTAGCCCTAAACTCCCACAATTTTAATTGTTCAATATCTTTCAATATAACATCAACATTGGCTTCACAATTATCATCCAAAAGAGCATTAAGTGAAAAAGTAGTTTTTGGTCATCAGTTAAGGCAGTATGTACTGGAGAAGGTGTGTTTGATCTATCCACTCTTATTGGAGAAGGTTGCCTTGCCCCATGAATCATATCTTGGGGATTAAAAGTTCCATGGATTGAACCTCGCTTTCAATCCCTAGATATTCCTCATCCAAATCAATTTCATTCAAAACAAAAACACCTCATCCACTAAGAACATTTCCCAATGAAAATGTTGGAAAGTCATTGCTAAAATTAAGGGTGCCCTACTTGAAGCTAGAGGAACAAATGAAATATGCTTGCCACTGCACCTGGTCTTGATATTTTTGGTAGAGGTGGAGGAGGTGGCATCTTCCTCTTCATAGTAGATGGATTTTGAATTGGATGTGGAGGAGGCCCTACAACAATCAAATGTAATTTTGTAAATAACATAAGAAAATTCAAATGACAAACATAATAGGATTGAAATAATAATAAATGTAACATTATATCATATATGATTATAAATATTACTTTGTTGAAAGGATTCCATCTGAGGTGCAAATTGGGCATGTTGTAGTTGATGTGGTTGTTGTAGAGAAGTAGATTGAAATGTCTGGGAGTTGTACTGGTAGGTGTGGTCTAAAACATTATTAAGCATCAACGATTGATGAGCTTGTCAATTTTAAAAAATAAAAATAAAAAAGAGAAAAAACACAAAAATGAAATTCATACCTAGAGCCAAAGAGTGAGGTACTGAAGATATTTCTACATCCTGTTGTGTTTGATCAAATTCAAATACATTTTTTTCTGGGCTACCATGAGCCCGATGATATAATCTCTATTCTGCAACAAAGCAATATAAGTTACAAGAAATATTGAAACATATACAAGTTATAAATAATTAATTACATTTATTTTCAAACATATTGAAACATATGTCATATATACATCATAAATTAAAATACCTGTGATTAATGCCTATGGTATGGTGGATGTGTCAATTTGAGGGTTTAAGGAACTCCTCATTTGTTTGAAAGATTGTGGAGTGGTTTCCTCCTCATGTTGATCATTTAATTTAGTGACTAAATCTTTTGAACTCCGGTGGAAAATGACGTCCCGATAGCGAGCTTCCCTTTGCGATGCAAACCGCAAATAACTATTTTATGTTATAATTCAACAGTAAACTATTTATTAATCCCAAATAAAAAATATACTAGATAAATATTACAAAAAGAATAATAATTAAAAACCAAATAATAAAAAATTGGGACTCACCTCCTGCTCTTGAAGTGTTAACGAAAAGTAAATAGCTTTGCATGCATTGTTGTCGAGGAGTGGTGCCACGTAAATTATAGAGGGATTCATAATATAAAACAAGAATAAAATTTGTGCAGCTAATGGTAACATTTTCATTCAAATGAACGTTGGCCAAATCACCTCTTATCCTGGAGGATAAGTAACTGCACCAGTCAAATTTCTGCCCACTTAGGGTGTAAACGATATAAGCCAAATCCCACCACAGAATATCTGTATATCGACCTTGTAATATAATTCGCTTTGAAAGAACTACGCCACACCAAGAAAAATGGGTGACTAAAATCCTTGAGTTGAATTCCTCTTTTTGAAGGGTTTTGGGAAGTTGTAAGTGTAAATACAAGGAGATACATTTTGTTAATACTGAAATGAAATGTAAAATTGAAAATAATCAAAATGAAATGTAAAACTAAAAATAAACTTACGAGCAGTAGCAGTGTAATTGCATCAATAGATAATTGAAAATGAGACTCTAAATACTTGTAATCTTCATCTGATAAAACAACCTTCGTCGTGATAGGATCCACATCCTTGTGTGGTAGTCCTGTCAGATGCTCAATGTCCTCGGTGAAGTTCCAAATGATTGTGCATGAGATGGGAGTTGATAATGAAAGGTGAAAGTGGAAGTGTCATAGTTGAGTAGAAGATTGTTAAGTGTTTTCTGGTCTGTATCAAAATTGGGGCATATACACTAGCCCTGTGAAACTGGTTGCTTCGATCCATTGGGAAAACGTATTAGGATCCTCTAGAAATGTGTATAGTTGAGGAAAGACCAGGCTCTTGAACGAAAACTTCTTCATATTTGTTGTTGATATAGTTGGGCTCTTCATTGTGTGGAAATTGTCTTTCTTCTTGGCATTTTCAATATGTTATAAAATTCTTGGCACTTGCTTCCTATTTATAGTTATCCTTTGGCGTTCTAGTTTTTCGTATGGATTTTGTAGATCACCTTGTTTGCGAAGGGTTTTTTCTCATATGCTTTGGGCTTCTCTCGTTTGTGTAGAGTGAAAATGAATGTCATTGGTGTATATATATGACTTTTTAATACAACTATCGGCATGATGCATATAAAAATCACTCTTTATGCCACATGTCGGTTCACTTCTAATGGTTCGACTTACCCGAGAAATTTTTGGCCCACAAATGCGGTTCCGCTACATGCTACGCCCCGACAAGATTTTTTATATGCTACCAACTCGGTAGTATGCATGCGAATGTCGATGGATGGTAGCACATACAATGATATCGGTCGAGTAGTATGATACATGCTACCCGCAACATGTCTATAGAATGTACCATCTCGGTGGCATTCTAAATACTACCTTCTAGTAGCATGCGGAATGTTACCCGCTTTGTAGCATGAAGAATGCTAATGGATGGTAGCATGAAAAATTCTATCGACCGGTAGCATGTAGAATTCTACCAATCGGTTACAATCTTTATGCTACTAGCGATAACATTCAAATGCCACCAACCGGTAGCATGCAAAATGCTACCAGTCGGTGGCATACATACTACAACTAATCGGTAGCATGTAGATTGCTACCAACCGGTAGCATGAAGAATGCTACCGGGCATGTGATACAAACAAATACCATACAAGAGCATGCGAGAATCCTACCATCTGGTAGCATGCAAAATGCTACCAACCAAAGAGTATGCATAATGTTGTCAATCGACAGATTGCATGTAGATTGCTACCATCCGTAGCAAGTAGAATCTACTGCCAGCAGTAGCATAAAAAAATTGTGACCTTTGTTACTACTCTACTATGCCTATCTTGCCCGAATGATCGCCTTCCAGAAACCTATTTTCTTGTGATTCACCATACATGTAAAAGTGGTTTTACCAATATTCACCAAATATTTTCTAAAGATTTTTTTGAGGGACCCTTAAAATTTTCCTTGTTACAACTATGAGATTAAGTTTGAATCCCCTCTCATAACACAAGGGAGATTAAGCCTTGTGATCCACCATTGTTCATCATCACCGAAATTGAACACAAAACATTCAAACATGTATTGATTGATAATGGATCTAACGTTAATATCATATCATCTCGTAACCTTCCGTCACCTCAACATACCATTATCTCAACTTTCGGCCTTAACATTACAATTACGAGAATTTGATGATGTTCTTTATGTTGCACTGATGTGTCGTCACTCATGTACATGCACCATGATCATACAACTCCCGATATCCGAATTCCCCACTCTCAATCTCAATCCCATCTCATTACGAGCCCATACAAGCTCCATAATATCTCATCTCACATAGTCATATCTGTCACACGATACTACTTGTTTATCCTCAATCGAGTGTAGAATATCCTTCATACATCTTCTAGTGTGATCATCATCTCACCAATCACCAAATAAAATACATTCATATCACTATCCCATCTCTCCACAAACATTTTCAGCAAGCACCTATCCATGTGCACTGCTCAATCCATGTAATGTAAAATATCCCCACTCTTTCGCAGTAGTTCCATCTTTGGTTATGTCATCTCCCACTACAATCTATACATAAAACTCAAAAAATGGTGTCACAATGTCAATAATGGTAGGCCCCGTGCATCCACAATACATGCCTCTCATTATTCTCAAACTCCTTTATATCACCCCCAAATTTCACCTTTAGTGGTTGTGGGTCGGTCGTAATTTGGTCATAGTGTGGTATCAATAAGGTGTGTCATAGTTGCATCATGGTCACAAGTCAATCACAACAACCTCAAAAATCTATAAAAATAAAAATTGTCCACAAAATAAAAATATACCCAAATATAAGCCTACCTTTGGTGGATGACTCTCTACCTCATCGTCAATTGCTCACGTGGGCATGTCATCTCTACCACTCCTCTCTCCTCCACGGTCCCCACACATGTTCAAATGTGACCTCCTTTATACACCGAACCAATATATGTGTTGCTCCCACAACCAAACCACACCCTAATCTCATCTCGATTCTTACGCCTGTAATTTCCCTTTCACCCTATTGTCTAACCCTCTATCGCCACTCCACCGCCATCAGCCCCGCCCTACTCACCGTACCGCTCTGCCCCTGTTCACACCCATGAATGAGTGCTACTCCAACTAACCTTATTCCCAACTCCCTCCTCCACCCAAAGTGTCTCCTCGTGACCTCTACTCTTTATGTAGGTCACGCTCACCCCTATCAAAGCCCCCTCCCCACCTCCTACATCTACATGGTTCCTTTCTTGCGGCTTCTTCTTCTGCGCACACGGGTGATGCCCGCAACCACCCCCGACCTCCACCCGATACCCTACCTCCACCCTCTACTCCTAGCGAGTCATACTAGTGACTCATGCTAGCCCCCTCCTAATCTTGACATACCCCCTCACCCGTACCTCTCCCTACCCACTCATGAGTCACTCACACAACTCGCTCTTACCTTAGACCTCATTCCCTTATTCCACCCCTGGCCCGACCCTAACCCCGACTTACCTTGTTCCCTACTCTACCTCGTTTGGCCCCTTTGCAATCCATGTCCTTCCCACCTTGCTTAATTGAGTCACCGCTACGACTCACCAACTCTCCCCTTCCCCACGCCTTAGTCTACTCTAACCCAACCCCCTTGTTTTCCAAGTTCCTAGCTCCCTCATGAGTCACTTGTGTGACTTGCCATTAACCCCACTCCCAACTCACTGCTTGGACTCCCCGTCATTCACCCACTTAAATCTCTTAACGACTCCATTTGTTACGCTAGTGAATTTCTCTCCCACTCGAGTCATAGCTGCATGACTCACCCAATTTGTTTTCCCTCACCCCACCACAATTCTCCCTAACTCCTCGCTCTTACACTCTCACATGGATTCATGAATTACACTCATGACTCGGCCTACCCCTCACACTTATCCACTTACCTCCCATCGTGAATCACACTCACAACTCTCCCTCACCTCTCGCACCACCTAGCCCTTAGTCACACTTACAACTCAACCACTCCGTACCCTAACCCAACCTGAATCACCTATGTTGCAACTCGACTCTCCCCTTACCCACCCCCTCACTAACTCAACTCAACCACCTCCCACACCTTACTACCCCGATGCTAACAAAACCCATCACTCTACATTCACCTAGTCACTATTATGACTTAACACCCCAACCACCCCACCCGTGCCCATCTACCGCTTCTCAACCCTTAGTCACCCCCTTTCTCAACTAAATTTTTCATGATCCTCTCCATATCTTATCACTTACCCCAAATCATTATTTCCCCATCTTGGCCCACAAGTAATTCAAGACTCTCTAAATAAAGCACCCCCTTGTCACATTGTTACTACATAGGCCTCACATAAACCACTTCATAATCTCGAGTTCGATTTCACATGTACCCATACTTTATTGATTATACATGGTTGGGGAAACATTGTCCATTTTTTTTCCAATCATCATACCTTCACCATGATTCATTCTCTCTCATTATCAATTGCCACTTTTTGTCTAACGTTATGTTGGGGCAACATGCAACTCCAAAGTCAGTCACTTGAGGGGGATATCATACAAAAACTTCTCATTAATCTTATGACATTCAATCATCAATAATCTTAGTAAATTGACTCAATATTCTCTACCTTGTAAATAATCCTATGGATACCTTCACGTAATCCGGTTGAAGTGGTCCATTGATTGTATTTATAAGTTTTTGTCTATCTAGTCACCATTTAAGCCAATGATCATGATAACCATTTTCATAGGGTTAAACGACCCTCATCTCATCTTTAGTTTTTATGTTGCATCTTTCTTGCTACAACATGTAGCCCAAAAAGGGGCAAAATTTAGACACTAAAAAAGCACCTTTCACATAAGGTATCCTATTTAAAAATACCAAAACATCATAAAACATAATAATCCCAAAAAAATCAAATAATCCCACAAAAGCAAATAAAAATATAAAACCCCACAAAATGGTGATAAAATACACCTCATCACTCATTTACTAACCCTCACCCACTCACATTTAATTATGTCCATCTCACCTACCCATTTGCATGCCCAATGCACTATGGACCCTTATCATCTCACCCACCTATGCACATTGCACCCATATGTGTCACATTATTACATGCCCTCCAAAACCCCAGTAAACACCACTCACCCCCATCATTCCAACCCCTTGACTCTTTGTGCACTTGAGCCCATACTTGAGTTTTTGCTTCTTTTCTCACATATTTCAGTATTACAGGTCTTGGAGAGGTGAAGGAAAATCATAAAGGATAGGTGCAACTTGTTACATAATTGTTTTAGTGAAATTTTAACACAATTGTCATTTGCAATTGTGAATGGATTGTGATATCCATGTGATTTTCAATGAATCACACATGTGACTGGTCTAAATTAGGTATAATTTCATTTGTATGCATCATTTTTTCATTTTTACTTCAATAAAATGTATTTTATTTCTTTAAATGGTTAGGGTCTGACCATGGTAGGTCCCCTAATCACAAAAACTACAATGGTAGATTTTGATTCGATCAAGTTTTCTACCCACTTTATTCATTAAAGAACCCATGATTGTCCCTCACTTTTTCAATGGTAGCATTTATTTTTAGTAATATATATTTGGTGATTGTTATATCAACTAATACATCTTGTAGGTGATCCAAATTTAGGCGTACACCCATATATGCACAACCATGAACTAACATCTACTCATGCATAAATAACACAATCTAGTGAATACTATAACATAAGAACAATTGGATATATTTTATTTTCATGTCACAAACATACACAAAATCCACCCTTACCCATGGTGGGGGAAGGGGTTAGCAAGATATACCAATCCTACATATTGCTCACTATTACCCTCCAAACCTATGTAGAAGAATACAATGAAACCTCTCATCACCTCTCACATGTGTAGGGTCATGTTTATCCACCTACTTATAAGTAATATCTTATAACCACCTCACCTACCCATGTCATAATTATTAAATGTATAACCTCGTCAAAAATTACAAGTATGTGTACATAATATATGGATCCAACTAACCTTATCTACTCCGCATGTGCACATAGCTATCCCACCAATACATCAATGACCAACGACCCATAACATATATTTATGTGGTGCATTATTTCACATACATGAATTATATCATAAAGGGGGTCCAATTTCCTATTTACAATAATATATCAATGCACAACATGAAATACATGAATATGCTAATACTAGCATCCTGACAATAATATATGTTACACTTTTGGGTAAATATTTATCTATAATGGATGATCCATCTTTCACGGGTATCATTTGGTATCATGGATTTATAAGCAATCATAACACCTTAGTTTTATTCTTTGGCCAAGAGGAGGATGAGGATAAACCAAATTTCACCCTCTAAATCGGGTCATTTAAGACCCATGGCATTTACACTCTCTAAGTCATCACAAGTACATTACAAAGTGACAACTTGGTTCATATACTATTAGGTGTATTTGTTATTTAGTTATTTCAAATTCAAACTATTTCAAATTTTCCATCATGAAAATGCATTGATCTAAACACACATGATGCAAGAGCATCCGGGTTCACAGGAAATATCGTATCAACAAAAATAGTTGAAAATTTTGAGTCAATTATGTATGTATTCATTAACATTTTGTGGAGTATTTTATGAGTCACGCATTGAATAATTGTATTATTGGTAAGTCCTGGAGTAAAATGTTGCATTATATTGAGTGTGTAAGTCCATTGCATAATGTTTGTGTAATGTATAGTTCCTATGTGCAATGGTTAGTCTATTACACAATCATCTAATATGCAACATTGTTCACACAATCCTATTTGTGTTGTGAACTTGGAATAATTGAATGTGCAATTTTTAGAGAAATCCAAACGATTGAGTTTGGGTCTATTGTTGGGTCCTTTGATCCTTGCATTTGAATTCTATAAAATTAGGAGTCTTAGGAGGTGGCATGAACGGCTATATAAGTAGAGTTAATTGCCTTCAAAAATTAGCATACTTGAGCTCAAGAATGAAGTAACTCGGTTAAACGAAGAGTCAAAATTAGGAGCTTTGAGATCACTAATGAGCGAGTTTGATACAAGATTTACACTCACTAAATTATGATGGATAAATAACCATAGTAATAGTGTAAATATAGATTGTATCATTGTAGAGCGGTTTAATGGTGATGTTTTTTTGAATGACATATTCACGAGCTTATTTTTGGTTTAAGTATGTGTTCATGTGATATTTTTATGCATGTTTTCTCTCTGTTGAGTTGTTATTCCCAAGAATTATAAGAGAGGTGAGGTGCAAGGCATCTTGATCCTGTTTGTGTCATTTGGTAGCGAGAATGGAGTTTTTTTCCTTATGATTAAAATCATGATAGATATTTATGGTTCATTACAAACATATTCCAACAAGAAATTGTTAGGTAGAAGGTGTGGGAGGAAGTGATACTATAATCTTTGTGACTTTCCATAGTATAATTTTGAGTAGAAGGTTGTTGTAGGTATCTTCCAAAAAGGTTTGTTGGGAAGAAGATTACAAATATTGTGCTCATGAATTTCAGAGAAATAAAAGGAAAAATGACACACTAGTGGAATTCCAATCTATGATACTGAAATTAGGGCATAAGGGTTGAGGATTAAATGATGTGGACTATGTAATATCACTTAAAGGCCATGAAATTTGCCCAACATTGAAGTTTTGTTGTGAAATATCATAGTGATGAAGAAGGAAAACCCACACAATATGGATCGTGGAATGTATATGCACATGTGAATTCAAATGTAAATTAGAGGAAGAAGAAGCACGCGATGGACATGAGCATAGCCTACTTCCAACAATTAATAGCTTAGGGAATAAGTTGAGGTTAGATACCCATTGTTATTCTAGTAGTTTAGAACTAGAAGAGTTTTTGAACTGGATAATAAAGATGGAATTTTGAGTACGAAGATATGAAATTAAAGTCAAGGGTAGATGATTTTTTGAGGTGAGGAAGAGGTCACAAATTCAATGGCACGTGTTACGGGGTGGATAAATAAGGCATAAATCATATGAGTGCATGCACGTCTAAAATGGTGGCAAGTGAAGTCCACACATTATGCAATGAGATGTAGATGAATTTTTAGTCATGAAGAAGAATGAAATGTGTGAGAGGCACTAATGTTCAAGTGTATATTGTTGAAGCCATAGAAATAAGATATTGGTCTTAGGTAGAGAAGAAATTTATTTAGGATGGCATAAAAATCGGGGGAAAAGTTTGCAAAGTGATAGTGGATAGTGGAAGCACCATGATTTGGTGGTAGATGAAATGGTGGATAAGTTGAAGTTGAAGAGGATTGAACATCCAAATGTTTATAGAGTGTCATTGTTATTGAAGGGGCACCAACTGTTTGTGAAGGAACAATGTTTGGTCAAATTCTAGATTGGGAGATATGAAGATGAAGTGATGTGTGACATCATGCCCATGGATGCATGTCATGTGCTACTTGGTAGGCCTCGAAAATTTAAATGAAAGGTGCAATGTGATGGTCGTGTAAACACTTGCATGGTGGAAAAGGACAGACAAAAGTATATTTTGAACCCATTGCGAGAAAATGGTGAAACAACACCATAAGTGTTGTTACTCTTCGAGTAAGCACTTCTTGAATGAGGTGAAATAAGAAAATGCATGTTTTATGTTTATAGTGTAGACCATGGAAAGAGAAGACGTGGAAAAAGTGGATGAAAAAAACAATACCGCGAGTTGAAAGGAATATTATAAGAGTTTTCAAAATTTGTGTCTAGTGAGTTACCTAAAGGGTTATACCCACGAGAGACATTAGTCATGACATAGATTTAATTCCAAGATCAAGTTTACCAAACAAGGTAGCTTACAAGATGACACCATAGGAAAATGCATAGATATAGAGTCAAGTACAAGAGTTTTTGAATAAAGGACTCATCAAGGAGAGTTTGAGTCCATGTAGTGTTGACTATAGTAGCATCAAAAAAGGATGGTAAGTGGCATATTCGTGCAGATTCAAGGGACATAAATAAGATCACCATCATATATAGGTTTTCATTTTCACACATGGATGACATCATGGATTATCTAAGTGGAGCAAAGTATTTTAGTAAGTTTGGTTTGAAGAGAAGATACCATCAAATTCACATAAAAGAAAGGGGAATCGAGATAAGGGGAAGATACCGTTTAAGACTCAAGAAGGGTTGTATGAGTGGGTAGTGATGTCATTTAGATTGGAAAACACACCAAGTACTTTTATAAGGTTGATGAATCAAGTATTATAACTATTTTTAGGAAATTTTGTGGTTGTATACTTGGATGATATTATCATTTTCAATGGGATGCATAAAGAACTTTTTCTACATATTAGGTAGGTGTTGTCGAGATTATGGGAAGAGATATTACTGATTAGTTTGAAGAAATGGAATTTAATGCAGAAGGAGTTAATGTATTTGGGGTTTATGATTTTTGAAGAAGGATTTAAGATGGACCTTGATAAGGTATGTGTAATTGTGGATCAACCATCACCATAGAGTGTTTTTTAACCATGCAGGTTTTCATGGGTTAGCTAGATTTTACCGCAAGTTCATTAGGAACTTTTGTGGTGTGTGTGTAGTGATTACAACGGCCATGAGATAGGATAGGAAGATTTTCATATGGAGCATATGAGCACAAAATAGTTTTGTGGAATTGAAGAGGAGAATAAAACAATAGCTAATATTAGCATTTCCATATTTTGTAAAAGTATTTCAAGTCAATTACGATGATAATAATATAGCCATTGGTGTAGTATTAAGTCAAAAAGATAGACATGTGTTTTTCAAAGTGATAACTTGAATGATGCAATGAGGAAGTATAGTGTTTATGATCAAGAGTTTTATGCAATTTTGCAAGCATTGAAAAAGTGGAGACATTACTTATTTCCTAATGAATTTGTGTTATACACAAACCATCGGCATTACAATTTATTAACTGCCAAGGAAAGTTGAATCATAAGCACATGAAGTGGGTAGAGTACCTACAAGGATACACCTTTATATTGAAGCACAAGAGTAAAAAAATATAACAATGTGGTTGATGTACTCAAATTATGCATAATTGTTGATTGACCGAGATAAGAGTGGAAATTGTGGGTTTTTAATCTATAAAGGAGTTTTATGCGAAGATGAAGATTTCGGAGTAAGCTTAGGAGGCATGTGAAATACCTGTAAGTGTTAACATAACACCTTGGCTGGACTATTTTTGTAGCAAGGATTATTATTTAGAGGTGAACTATTATGCATTCGGAAAGGATCAATATCGAAAACTTGGTGAGAGAGAAACATTGTGGAGGATTATTAGGGAATTTTACTTGGATAAAACCTTAACACAACTAGGGAGTGTTACTTTTGGCCATAGATGAGTGTTGACGTGTGTAAGTTTGTATAAATTTTTTTGTTTATTAGTCGGATAAAAGAATATCTTTGAACATAGGGTTTTATCAACCTTTTCCAATTCCATTGATGACTTGAGGAAGCATAAACATGGATTTTGTTTTAGGTTTTCCGAGACATAAAAGGGTTTTTATTCCATTTTTATATTGGTGGATATATTTTCAAATATGGCACATTTTATTTCTTTTAGGAAGACCAGTGATGCAACACATATTGCAAATATTTTCTTCAAGGATATTATAAAAGCGCACAAGTTATCATGTAATATAGTGTTTAGCCAAAATAAAATTTTTGTTGTTGCTCATTTCTAGTGAACACTTGGGGAGAATTTGTATACAAAGTTACAATTCATCTCAACATACCATCCATGAATTTATGGACATACAAAAGTTGCGAATATAATCCTTGGAGATTTGCTCGGATGTTTAGTCGAGAGATAAGAAAGGAACTTGCGATTTGGCTTCAACACGGAAACAATTATTTATAACAATTCAATAAATAGGAGTACATGGAAAACACCATTCCAAATTGTATATGGGAACAACCCAAGAGGATTTGCAAAGTTAAGGTATTTGCCACACAATGAAGCTAAGAGTTTTATAGTAGGATATTTTGTAGAACACATGAAAGACATGCACTAACAAGCCATATGCAATCGGTTATACAAGATGAATGCACAATACAAACAACACATAGATGAGAAAGAAAGGGAAGTTGAATGCCAAATTGGAGACATGGTTTTAGTATACTTATGAAAGGAGAAATTTATGAAAAGAACATACAATAAGCATAAGTGGAAGAAGATAGGGCCACGACAAATCACTAGGAAATTTATGCAAAAACTTATGAGATTGATTTGCCTATAGGTATTGATATCTTTAATATATTTGATGTGATAAAACTATATCCATACTACATAGTATAGGAGATGATGATGAACTTGAATTAAAAGATGACATAGTAGAATGGAGAAAACAAATGTCAAAGAAGGAGCATGAGGAATTTGAAGGGATAATAGATACCAAGATCAAGAAGATGTGTTGTAAGGAGTATATAGAGTAGTTGGTAAAATGGAAAGGAAAGAAGATTGAAGATTCAACTTGTATAAGTATCGTAGATGCCACACAATTTGGGGTTTCCATTCCTTAAACAGAGCTCGAGCTTTAAAAATTACCCAAGGTGTGTGATGCATGAGTATCTAGGTTCACATGCAATCTTGTATTAATAAAAAATAGTTGAAAAATTTTGATTTAGTTGTGTTTGCATTTATTTTCATTTTTTCTAGTATTGTATGGTTTGCACATTGAAGAAATGTGTTATTGGTAAGCCATGGAGTACAATGTTGTATTATGTGTGCAAGTCCATTGCAAAATGTTTGTGGAGTGTGCAATGCCTCTTCATAATGTCTAGTTTGTTATGCAATCATCTAGTATGCAATATTGTCCATGTAATCTTATTTGTGCCATGAACTCAAGGAATAATTGAATGTTTGAAGGTGCAAGTTTTAGAGAAGGTTGATTGGTTGTATTCGGGTCTATTGTTGGGTCCTTCGATCCTTTAATTTGAATTATGTATAATTAGGAGTCTAGGAGGTGGAATGATTGAATATATAAGTAAAACCAATGGCCTTAAAAAGTTATATACTAAAGCTTGAGAATGAAGTAACTAAATTTAGTAGAAGAGTCGAGTTAAGAGATCCGAGGTCACTCATGCACACAGTATGGACGTGAAATTCACACTCACCAAAGTATGATGGATAAATAACCTTAATAACTAATTAAATACAAACTATGTAATTGAAAATCGATCCGATGGTGTTATTTCATTAAATGATATATTCACAAGCTTGTTTTTGTTTAAATATGTGTTCATTTGATATTTTTGTTGATGCATGTTCCTCTTTATTGAGTTGTTATTTTGTGCATATTATGATGGCTGGGGTGTAAGATGACTCTTCATTGGGCACTCGACCCCATCTACATCAAAATGTTTTCTTACTGATTTCATATGGAGAAAATTGTACATTCCATATAATGTCTATCAACACCCACTACGCTTATCACACATACCAAATTTATGTTATTTCTTAAATCTATAAGTTTTAGTACTAGAATAAAAGGGGCATTTGTAGACACCTAAATATGATATTTGGAACTTTGGCAACATTAAATTTGGCATAATTTGACATACTTTGACAACTTGGACATATTACATATATTAGAATCTTGAGCACACTTTTTAGCCTATCAATCTACCCATCCACTATCTCAACCACCTTTATTTTCTAGTTATATCGATATTAGAATTGCCCTAGTCTATAGAGGAACACCTCAAAATCCTATAAAGGCATTCTACATGTCTAGATCCATTTTTGGATTCTGAGTCACTATAGATAAACCTAGACAATTCAATAATAATGTTTTTGCACAGGTATTCTCATAGTTTTAAAAAAATCAAGTGTATTATTTCACGTTCCTCTTTTCTATATTTCAACATATCATGGATTATTTGGATGTTTATCATCTTGCACATGTTCTTTACAAGTTTTCAATGACACATGTTTCTATATCCTAAGGCGCACAAGTGTGTATATATTCATAACCCTTCATGGTTGAAACCGGGTAGTATGTATTTCCTTTTGGAAAAAATAAATTCTTCTAGTGTTGATTTCGTGAAGTCTAACAAGTTTCAAGGTTTCTAGGCATGAATATATATGTTTATCTATATCCACATGTTTTTTTACTTTTATATGTATACACACTCATGTCAACTTAGTGCATTATATAGACACCTACTTTTGCCTTTGGGTTAGTTATTAGTCATAAAATTGCATTGTTGTAGGGCACTTGTGTATTCAATGATCATTGATCTAGATTAGACTCTTATTGTTCTACCTTGTCTTTTGAATGGTTCTTATCATATCCCTATTTTCTCTCTCTCATCTCATTTTTCTCTCCTTTATTTTTTTCCTAGCATTGTAGGTTTTCCTATAATTATAATTGTAAAATTATGGGGCTTTTCCTTATGCGGGTCCTTCTAACTCGATGCGGGAGCATCATCTCTAGCATGTAAATAAGGATGAAAACATCAAATTTTGGCTTGATATTGTGTTTGTAGGTTTAGGAGGTTATGTGGAGTCACCTAGATGTGTTAGATTAGGCCTTTTCTTTTCAAAATTTGAATTATGCACTTTCCCTCCAAAAGTGCAAGTTTGAATCTAGAAGGCCATTTTTGGCTTGTTTAAGAGTTTTAGCCTATTATATAGGTAATTTTTGGAAATTTAAGCATGAAATAAGACCTATAGAGGTCTGGGAGGATTGATGAGTGTTAGGTGTTAGGTTTTGAAGTTTTAACCCAAAATCTCACTATTGTATTATGAGCTAATCATGTAACCAAGAAGGCCTAAATGCTTCTATTAGGTTGGAAATTGATGGAAGACATATAAATGCAAAAATGTAACTATTTTAACTCATTCCATTTGAATGAGAATCCAAGAAATATTCAATAAAGTTGGTGTAAGGTTTATTGTGTATGTACATTCTTATTGTGACAAACTTTCTATGCATTTCTTATGTTGTCAAGATGAGCATCAAACTCTATGCATGCATTTATGGAGTGAATTATGACCGGTAAGAGATTTAATCATGTGTTTTTATATGGATTTGAGTTATTCATTGTTTGATAGTGATATATATGTTCTTGAATAAGACCGTATCATCATGTAGTAGGTATTTTGAGGCTTTTGGATTCTTGAATGTGATTATTGATAAAAGATTGGACCAAAAGGGAGGTGCGTGTAAGTGAAGGAGAACATGTATCAATTGTATAGGTCTTAAAACATATTTTGAAGGCTATGAAAAGGTGTGTTTGATCATGCTTTTCTAAGATCGTGATTTAACAAAAATAGATTTGTTAAACCCTAATTGCAAAGTCACAATGAAATGATAAAGCAATAAAGTACAGATCATTTGACCTAAGCAATAAGCAATTAAATTTGAAATCCTAAATGCAAGAGAAGAGATAAAGTACTTAGCTAATTTTGTAATTTATCCTAGACTGTGCCGAACTAGAAAATTGATAAAAGGAGGAGGAAATTGTTATTCTTGTGCTAAAAAATTGTGTGACAGTTGGATCTCGCCTAGAATGGGTTAGGGGCACTTAGGCGTTATAGACTTTTTTTTGGGCACCCACGATTGCAGAACTTGTCGAATCTGAATTTCACATTGCCATAAGATGTTTGCTAAATGTGACAGATTAGTCGCTTGTATGTCAGCGATTAATCATTGAGTTCACACCGAAACCTACAAACAAAAAGAGCACTTGCAAAACCCCAAAACACATCATATCCTAAAAAGAAAAAGATACAAATGGGGAGTTGGATTGACCCCGAAGTCCCCCAACTGAGTGAACTTATGATCTAGGTGTTGCACTACATTTCAAAATCCATGTAGTTTTACGTGTGCATGTGTGTAGAATCATGCCTCATGTGGCTCTTGTACAAGATGCACTTGATAACAAGAAATAGCTAGATGTAGCAATGTAAGTAGATGTGTGCATGAAAAAATGAACTTCCCTTCCTATGAAGTGTATGCGAAGACTGTTATCCCTTGTCCCTTGAATGAAGCTAGATGGATGCTTTGATGCTTTTGAAATGCCTTTAGATGTAACCTTAGGTGATAATAATAGATGCTTAGAGTTTGGTCTCTTATTATGGTCACATAACTTTGTATTTATATGATTCCCTTGTTTGAATTTCATAATTAACCACTAAAATACTGACCCATAAGAAAATAAGATGCCTAACGGCTAAAAAGGACCCAAAAGATGTGAGAAAGATAAAAATAGGTTGGGGTTCCCATAGGGGATGAGGGCACCTAAGCATTGGTGTCTTGGTTTTGGGCACTAGTGTCCAAACTCAGAAAAACTGAAGTATCAAAATTCAAATTAGGAAATAGGGTGTGTAAGGCAAGAAGGAAACTAGAAAGAAAACAAAGAGGCTAAAGACAATGGTCAATTAGTACTTTTCTCACTTAAGAATAATATGAATAGTGGTATGTGATCAGGACCTAGAAATATACCCAAGTGTGTGATTTAGTGTCTACATTTGCCCCCACTTTATGTTGTTGAGAAAATTATCGATAACATAAAGTAGATAAGAGATGTGTACCTAATAACCATGTAGATTAATGGTGAAAAGTGTGCCGAGGAGATAAGAAAAAGCGTGGAGTGATAAAAAATGAAGTGTGGAAGCTAGAGAAGAGGAAGTGACCCTAGGGTGAAAAGTGTATGTGTATATATCATGTTGTACCTTTTGTTAATGTCATTTGATGCTTGATGATGTGACTTCTTCTTCCCATAAGGATGAACCTACAAAGAGAAGAGAAAAAGAGTAGTCAAAGTTGTGTATATGTGAAAAATTTGATCCAAGTATGCAAAAAGTGTATAAAAGTATATAAAAATATGAAAAGAAATATATGCACTTGATCCATGATGCATGAAAAGATAGAAAGGATCCTGAGAATGTTGTAGAAGAACAATTTTTTTGGGTGATCTCATGCCAAGAACAAGTTTTTCGGGTGATCTCACACCAAGTGTGATTTTTTTGGCAATCTCACTCCAAGACAAAAGAGTGTAGGGAGAAAGGTATAGTGTTATTCTCCATCCTTTGATTACTTCTGACGCTTTATATACCCACTGCATATGGTGTGATCCCACTTTGTTCAAATTCAATCCACTTCGATCTAGTTCGATCCAATACGAATGTTTCACCATTTTCTTTACCTTTCTAAAATGACAAAATAAATAAGGGTAAGGGCTAAGGAGGAATACATGTTAAATGCTGGTCGATTGATGGTTGTTGCATGCATTCTAACTTCTTGATCCATAGCTGAATGTGAGAGCTTCCTTTTGGCTAGGAGGAACTACCTGTAATAGAAAACAAGACCACAAGAGGATAATTAAATGATATATGACAGTGGACTACCTAGCATATGCTAGTTTCGAGAAGTGTGATACTCCTAGATGGTTGTCAATCCACTGTTTAAAACAAATTAATGTGAGAAACAAGTAAAGTCCTACTATAGTTGATATGATTTAGGTATTTCATTCAAGTATAATAAGCAAATCCAATCACAACAGGCTAGGCTATAGTTGGATCTGAGAGATGAGGTGTCTATCAAGGTACTAGGACTGGTCAGGGTCTGATTCTGGGTTATTTAGGTCAATTGGTAGGGTGATTGTTGGGTCTGTTCTTGGTCAAGGTATAAAACACAGAGACTAATGTCGGTCGGGTATGACCAATGCCGGTTTAGGTAGAACCGATGATGGTTGTAGATAACCGGCGTCGGTATGGTCGAGGTAAAAGAAACTCAAATAAATTAAATGGCAGGGGATAATCTAAGGTCAAATAAGGTTGGGAGAGTGAATGAAAAGGTCTATGGAGATCTCAAGTACACTCAGAAACATATATTAGGTCAGAATGGCGATTTGGTGGTGTGGGTAAGAGAAATGGTGAGATTATAAGCTATTAAACAATGGAAGAATGAACATGCAAAGTATAAACTAATGACAAGAATGACAAAAGTTAACTATGCTGAAATAGACAATGTTGGTAGAGATGTACTTACTATGATACAGATTTTGATGGCTAAATGGAGGTGGTTATTGATCAGAAGAATAGTGTTGGATATCTTAGCAATGATTCCCATAATGATTCCGTGGGTGAAATGCTTCAATATCTATCCTGGTGATGGCTTTGGATGTCTAGATATGTGAAAGGATGTTGGTTTTGCTTGCATACAGCTATGATCTCCTTTCCTTGCTCTCAGAATGTGCTAACCCAAAAACAAGGTTGTTTGGGTAAATAAATGTAATCGGCCAGTTCTGGTTGGTAGCGTTGGTTTAGGGTGACTGCATCGGTTAAGGCGAGATTACCTAGGTTTACTAAAATGGGTAGATCTTTCTAATTTCTTGGGCCCAATTAGTTTATTCTTGCGGATTAGAATGGAAATTTCCCTTCTAATGAGCGGGAATGTGGTTAGAGAGATTTTAGGGATTGATTTTAGGGTTAGACCAAATCTTATCTCATTAAGGCAAGTGAGACTTAGTTATTGTTGGTTATGGAAACATGCCAAGAATAGGTCTAGGGTGAGGTGGAAATTAGCTTAATTAAAATAATTAAGTAATGAATATTGTGAGGATGGGTATTAATTTAATTAAGTTAATTAAATTAATATTAATGTGGGGTGGAAGGGGCCATGGTTAGATGAGTATGCTTGAGCTGGTTATTTGACAAGGGACCAAGGGGAGTGTGACCCAATTTTGGTGTCTACATTTTTCCCTTTTTGTTGCGTATCTTGTATTGGTAAGCGACACTGATAAAAATAAGATGTGGTTGCCCCATGTGTGGGTGAAGGTGATCCCCCTCAAACTAGGAACTGATGTGGTAGAAGACAGAATCGGTGAGTGGTTTGATAAAAGGTGAATGTGATGAAGAGGAAGGTGGACAATGGGGGTAATGGGGTAAAGGTCCAATCGGGTAATCTAGGTAATGGGCCAAGGTCAAAGGTAGCAACATTCAAACACATGCACACATATAAACTATGACACGGTACCAGGTTGAAGAGCATGTAAACTCTACATCATCTAAGGTCGATAGGTTTATCTAAACAAGGTTGAGGTGATTTTGGTATCCAAGGTATAGGATATGGTGTGGAAGCACTTCGTAGGTCAGGTGCAGGAATGTTTAGGTATGTTCCTACACCAAAGGTTGGGTCAGGATAAATGGTCACAACAAGAGGCAAGGTAAGGTCATTAGGTCAAACAACATGGGTAACAATGTCGCAAGGTATAATGAGCACATGAGTTCACATGTCACTAATAATGTTTGGGTCTAAGTAGGTAGGTCAAGACATGGGTAGGGCCAATGTATGGGTAAATAACAAGTCCCTAAACACAATTAAAGACATGTATAGGTAATGTAGGCTTGGAGGTAGGTTGCGATAAGGGTGGGTAAGGCCAAACGATGGCTGCGTTGGTTACATTGGGTTAGAAATGGGGAAAGGGTAGTTGGCGAGAGCATGGCGGTACCCGATGCGGTCATAAGGAATTGTTGATGGTCTAGGTAAACCAACCAAAATTTTCTCACGCACATGACCGATGTCGGTCTAGGTATAACCGACCATGGTGTTCTAGGGCACAGGACCGATGTCGGTTTAGGTATAACCAACATCGTTCAGGTCGACGTGGGTATATAAAAATAAAAAATCAGATAATACAGATTCATTTGTATGTTTTGGCTTTTGGGAAAATGATAGAGCACTAAACGAGTTGTGATTTGTTGAGAGGAAAGGACGAGGGATGATATCCTATTGAGGTGGAGAGATCCGGTTGGTTAGAGGAGCTAGGTAGACGGGTCCACGAGCACAAGGGGATCGATTGTGATTGGGTGGAGGTCAAGAGGATTGGATTTGGTAATTAGATATGGTAGAGGTGGGAGAGAGATTGGGTGGACCACCGGTGTAGTAGCCTAACATGCCACCATGGAGACGTCGGCACGATGAGATATAACATTAGTTAAAAAAAAGTTAGGTGGGATAGATATAGTGTCATCTATGTCCATAAGATCTTCAGGGTTTTCCGGTGATGACAATTATAGTTCTAGAATATTTCGTAGCTGGAATTTTTATAACCTAAACCATATTTCTCATAGGATTTAATATAACATTGGATGGTCAAGTCATGGGTTCCTTGTTCATAGTGGTCGAGGCCAAAACCTCTCTATGCACAATGGTGAAGATACATACGAGTGAATTTTGTATTATCAAGGGATTTGAAGTCTAATGTGAATGACATGACATGGTGTGGATTGATGACATGGGATGAAGGATTATCGATTCCCCATAGACAAGGTTTATTTTGAGATAAGATGGACTGTAAGAGATAACATCTCCTACGTTTGGCTCATACATGGGTTGCTTATCAGGGAGACCATATGTTTTGGGTGAAGGGATGGAGTTGAGCATGAGGAGATGATATTCCCGAGCATAAGATGTTTTATAGCCTCACCAAGAGAGGAATCATCTAGTAATTTGGAAGAAGGGATAGATGTACTAGTAGACGTTTCATCAGATGATTCAAATGTGGATTTAGGTACAAGGACATCGTTTGGATGGTATGTCATGTAATAGTCAGTGAATGGATTTGGATCAGTGGGGATAGTGAAAGAATGACCCTCGTGTTCATATTTGAGACAATGATGGAGGGTGGAAGGAATGCGTGCATGCATGGTACATATCCAACGACATCCTAACAATATGTTTTATTGAAACTCTCCTTCTATAATGTAGAAGATCTTAGGTAGGGTTTTGGTGTCGACTTTAAGTGGTAGAATAACAGTTCCCATCATAGGTGCAATAGTGTCATTAAAAGAGCTCAATAAAATTGGGGTTTAAGAGATAATGATATTGGGTAGTTTAAGTAGTTCAAAGGCAAGGGAAGATATAATGTTAATGGTGACACCACTATAAATCATGACCCTCTTGATGGAGATGTAATTGATCTGAGTGGTGATGAAGAGTGGAAAGTCATGGTCCTCTGGTCTAAGAGATGAAATTTTAGATGGTTCAAATGATATAGTAGTGGATGCTTTAAGGGCACCTATAAAGTTTGTGAAAGGAATAAGATCATTGGTTGGTATGGTTATGGATTGAAGGGCTTCTATCATAGCTTGTTTGTGAGAAGGTGATGTTTGAACTAGTTCATAAAGTGACATCCTAATAGGGGATTGGTGTAATTGTTTGATAACAACCTTTTGTATTGTAGTGAAAGGGGGTGTCACTGCTTGTATCAAAATTTTAGCTCTAGGTGATGGTGTTTGATTAGACATTTTAGGAGCTAATGAAATAGATACCTTAGGTTAATTGAAGCGGATAATTCAAAAGGTGGAGGTATAACGACAAAAGTTTTAATTTTCTTAGGATCAGATGGATCTTTGTCATAATTTTGTGAATGAGTAGTGATGCACACGACATAAGCTTGATGAGTAGGTGCTTTAGGCATGGATTTTTCAGGTTTTGACGAAGACAATGTTGATGTTAGCATTGAGTTTGATTGAGAAGGAAAAAAGAGTGGATTGTCAATTTCTTGAAATTTTAAGTGAAAGGCCCTACAATATTCTATAGAATGGCCTCATATTTTATGGTAATCACAGAAAACATTGAAGTCATACTAGGTGGGTTTCCATCCTCAATGATCAAAATCTTGGGAGGTGGTAACGTAATAAGTGACCGCTGAAGGAGGTCATCTAAGATGGTGGCATAGCACCCCTTAGGTGTAGACGTGGATGGTGACGAGGTTCTATCTATATTCTCCTCGGGAGGAAGTAAGACTTTAGTTACAAATTGTTTAGTTGTTGGTGTGGAGGCTTTAGGCACCGTAACAAATGGAGGATGAGAAATTTGTATGGGTAGCTATTACTAAGGGTAGTTGGACTATGTCGGGGGTGAGGGAGAGGACTGTTGGTTCTCGAATTAATCTCACCCCTTGTTTGGAACATGCCTTCGAAAATTTTTACGTTTTCTGTTTTCCCCATGTGAAAATGTGAGATCAAAAGTTCTGATCATGTTAAATCCATTGGAAAATTCCATATTTAGATTGTTACTCCTATTTTTTGGTTTAGGATCACGTTAGATATGTTGTTCTCGAAAATCCATGCAAAAAAATGATCCTGAATTAGTTTTAAATCAGGAAAATTATCTTTTACACTATTCCTTGATCATGTTGCAAATTTCAGTATTTGGCTCGCCACCTAATGATACGTGGCATGTTCTAGTTGGTCATGGTATGGTGGGTTTAAGTTACAAACTTGTAACAATTTTATAACATTCACAATTTACAAATTAAGCCCCAAGGCCCGACGAATATTCTTCCGAATATTCACAATCAAAAGGTGTAAAAACATAAATTGACTCCGCCTCTGAAGAAATACACATGTCACAAGTTGGTTGAATGTGGGGAATCGGGGCATGGTTGTATTTCTACACACTAAGGTAATAAAGTATAAAAGTGTAAAGAAGCTCTTGAGGCCCGCCAAGGAAATGTGGATCTTTCTCATGTAAAGAGCGGGAAGTGGGTCATCGGAGAAAATTGGTAATTTTGAGTTCAAATGAGAAAGAGAACAAATATTCAAAAATGTCTTGTAGCTCTGCCACCATTAAGATATAATCACATGTCAAACTCGGGATGGAAGTCAAAAGCGGTGATAAGGTCAAATAGATAAATGTGTATGCATTTTAAGGCATGATGCAAAAGTGTAAAAAGTTTCCCAAGCCCATATTGCATAAGGCTATTCCACGTGGACGACTCATATTTAAAATTGGGAAAGGTGAAATGGATGACCATGATGCAACATTAATGTTTGTTGCCATCAATGCGTTTTCACACAAATCAAGGAGGAATTTTGAAGTCTTTGAACGCATTGAGCTTTTTGCTATTGTTTGTTGAGATTTGGACACCATTGTTAGCATATTTCCTTAAGGAACAACGTGAAATCGATCGCGGAGCTCGGATTGAGAACCAGAGATTGAAAAGATTTCAATCGAGTTAAATTACATAGGTATTCACTAGAAAATTGGTAAGAACTAAGACACTCCCATACTCTTATTTCATTTGCAAGGAAATTTGAAGTAAAACTAGGGCATTAAAGATGAAGACCATGCCGTCTGGTTTTTGGTTGCATCTGGAATCACCAATGATCTGGATAAAATCACAAACATAGATTTAATGAATGTCGACTTAAAAGAGTTTCTACAAAGATTGAATAGCCCTAACAAGAGTGAATCCATGAAATTAATTCAAGATAGCGATATTGCTTTAGCTGGTGCTATTCCACCCTCAATACACTTTGCCCAAAACTAGTATGGATTTGCGCTATGAATTACAACCCAGAAAAGAGGGAAGTACTGGATGGAAGTGGTGAGGAAGTGTTGAATTTGATACCTACATCCATTAGGATAATGCTAAAATTTTCTGTAATAAGAAATCCAATAACCTTGGGTATTGGTTTAGCCCTACAAGATTATGAGGCCAAGAAAAAGGACTATGTCAGGCTCATAAATAGTAAATGGCTCTTAGCAGAGAAGAAGGCAACCACTTGAATCCCTAAAATATTGGTTAGGGCACAATTTTTTGAAGAAGCAGAGGATTTGATTGTATTGTTGAGTCAAATGGATGGATTGAAGACCACAAATGAATTTAAGGAATGGATGTGCACCTATATGTGGATAGTTTTTGAGAAGAAGGGGAGCATTTTTGGGAAACCTTCATCACAGAAGCACTTCATGACCACATGGTAGCACTGACAACAAAAATAGGGATGGGTGGTGCTACAAAATTGGAATTTTACATGATGACTTATTTGATTTATAATATTGCAGGCCACAAGCATTTCCTTGGCCTCTTGCCACATGCTTGACTTTAAAAAATTCCAAATGCATGAGATTTTCCCTCAATTACAGTTGGTTAATTGGAAAGGGAATGTGAGATTGGTTAATGATGCCTTCTTTACACCAATCATATGTTTATTCAGGCTAGAATGGGAACAATACAAGATTTTTGAAGAGGCTAGACAAGTAATCATGGAATATGGATGCTATTTCATTCAATACAAGAAGTTTACATACATCGAGTTAGTGGATTTGAAGGTCAACCATGTAAATTTCCCAGTACTTAGATGACAAAATGGCCTTGTGTGAATTGACAAGACAATTGACACCAGTTCACAAATTAATTGCTAGAAAACACAAGACAAACATTAAGTTTCCCATCAAGGTTGGAAAGTACTCCTTCCCTTCAATTATAAAGGCCAAATTAATGGAAGATGAGATGAAAAGGTTTGGGATGGAAAGGTTTGAGGCAAGGGCCAAATATGACATCAGGTGGGTGTTCAAAAATCTTGCAAAAATTTTGAACATGAGCATCAATTTGAGGATTATTAGATGAATTGTAGAGATGAGGAAGAGGTCATGCTAAGAGACTTCTCAAGAATGACCCTTACCCAAATTATAGACTTCAAGATTGTTGTTATCCCTAAGGGATTTATGGATGATCCACATACCATGAGTCAATATTATCTTGATCAAAAGGTGGAGGGACAACCGATAGCCCCTTTAAACTGGGATGAAGAGGAATCAGATGATTCATATGCTCGGATAACTAATGTAATGAGGAGAACATTGAATTTTTACACCAAAAGAACATTTATTTATCAATTCAAAGCAAAATAGTTCTTAATAACTTCAAGGATCTGGGAAAATTGAAAGATGACCTTCCTCCTCTACGAAAGAAGGAGATGACAAAATGGATACCTTAGGAGGAAAAGCTCCTCAATCACCTTCAAAAATGCCTAATTCAGAACTTATAGATGAATGGACTTCTGCTACTAGTGGGACTAGTACTTCTATGTCTACTCTAAGATAAAGGATTGAGGAAATGCTTATGAAATATATGGAGAATGATCCTATCACCTTTGCATTACCACTTCAAGCAAAAGGGAAGGGTATGGCTACTCATAGGACTCCTTCGATGTTTTTATGAAACCCCACAATGTTGATATGTTGATGGGTGGGGCCATAAAAATTGGTCATTAAACATCTAACCCACATGATGAAGAAAAAAAAGCAACACTGCACCTTAAGAAGTTTGAAAGGGAACATAAATAAGAGACACAAAATTGTGTATGAGCCAATTCTGGTAAGAGAAGGTGCTTATACACACAAGAAACATAAGCATAGGGATGTAGTGATTAATCCCCTAGAACATGAAAGAATTGATGTTTTCCAAGTATGACATGTAGCATTAGTGCCATAGGTTGGGCAAACTAGTGCCTTTATTTTCACCTTTATCTTCAGAGGGAGTGACAATTGGGAACACTCAGAACAAACAAATCAAGGTAATGTCTTATCTAATCTAGTAGATAGTGAAGTCTTGGATCAAGGTGTGAAAACATATGAAACCATGTCAATTGAAAATGTTAATATACCTTTATTTGAACAATTGCGAGTCAAAGCAAAGGGTCAGGTAGAGAAAATGAATGTTGATATTGGTGAGGAGTTTTCCACATTGGATGCATTTGACATATCTATTGATGAAAAAACAACAAATAATGTAAGTTATCTTCAAATGAGTGAAGAAATGGAAAAAATTACTCATATGCCAACCACTGAAATCAAATTCAAGCATCAAAAGTTTCCTCTGCAGATCAGGTGGCTTCAGTCAAATAAGCTAGAGGTTCTTAGTGAAAAAGGTGTAAGTATTGAGGTATTAGTGAAATAAGATCCTTCCCATGATGTCAAGGCCACTAAGGATAGTGAGCCATCTCAAATAGGGAAATCTATAGATGAGAAAACAACAGAGGTTGCAAAAGATGTAACTCGGTAAGGATGAAGTTATTGCTTTGGTGTGGATGTACAAGTTTTGGGTGAGAATAGGGAACCAACAATGGGAATACAATCCACCATGACACAACCTGAGATATCAATAGAGAAAAAGGATGATGATGTGTTAACCCAACAACCTCCAAAGGAGGTGGAAATATTGGAAGGAAAAGGAGAGCCTGCAAGAGAGATATTAGTTCAAGAAACTCCCAAGGAAAAAGCTGAAGTTAACATTGCATCAATTGAAGAAATAAAGAAATAACATATCCCAATTACTGATGTAAGTCAGAAAGAGACTGATCAACCCCAAACTCAAGACCAAGAAGGAAGAAAATCAGGGGAAGTTCTAGTACAGAGTGAGAACAAAGAGATAACCGTGGGAGTAGAACATGAAAAGCAGGAAGAACCATCAACCCAAAGTGAACAAGAGATGTCCAAGTAGTTGGTGGTTGTCCCCAAGAAACCCCAACAAGAATTGCAAGAAACAAAAGCTGGGACAAGTCTTATAAAGGGATGGATAGGGGAGTTGATTTCAAAGGAAGAAAAATAAATTGTCCCTATTAAGGCCATAGACCTCATAGCTCTATCTTTTCCAAAACTAGTGAGGAACCTCCAAAAGAGCTAGGGTTCTTACCAAGACTCATACTTGATCCATTGGGATCTAAAAATTTAGAAGTGGCAATCCCCTCGAAGGAAAAACCAAAGAAAATATAACAACCAATGACTACAATGTTCAAATTATTCCCTTAGGAAATCCTTCAAGAGATCAACTAAAATAGGAAGTATCAGAGGAAGTAACTGAATTGTTACAAAAGGTTTGATGAGGATAGGATAACTAAAAAAAATTAAAAGAACAGTCAAAGTTTTGAGTTCTAGTCTGCAACAATTAATTGGGTAGTCTATTCAAACTCAAACAAGTACCTCTGTCAATACCCCTGAAGGAATGGAAAAGATTGATAAGGTTGTTAAGAAGGTTCAAGATGTGGAAACATGGGTTACAAAATTGAAAAAAGGGAAAAGAAGCAATTGAAGAAGATAGGACAAAGTATGAAGAGCTCAAGAATAGGCTTGAATGAAATTAATGTAATAATTGAGCGAGTGTGATAAATAAATCTTCTACTTTGAAGGAATTTTTCCCAAAGATAGACCATATAACTCAACTTAATGATGATTTTATTGAAAAATAAGGGATTGTGCCAAAGGAATTCAAATGAAATAAACATGCTATAGAGGAATTAACAAAGATCGGGGTAGAGGTTTTGAATGGGATCAAAGAAAAATATAAGTTAAAAGGAAATGGGTTGATGATAATTTAAATGCTATTGATTTAAAACTTGAGGATATGGTTTTTGACAAATTAAAGAAGATATTTGGTGATATAAAAATTGATTTCTTGTTCAGATCTTTTGAGAAAAACATCCAGAAAGAAAATTTCTCCTATGAAGTTATAAAAACAATGAGGAAAATTGAGAACATAATTACAGAGTTAAAAGCCAGGCCATTGGAATACAATAAAAAAATGGGCTACTGTGTGGATGCAATAGAAATATAGACATTGATTTTCCAACACCATATAGGTCCAGATGAATAAGAAATCAATGAGCTCTTTCAAAGGTATGATACATATGTGGCGAGGTTTCCATAAGAAGAAGAAGTAGGAGAAGAAACTGAAGAAGAAAAGGATGCAGACATGAAAGATGATGAACAAGCTTAGGCTTGTCATCCTTAAAAATTTATCTTCTTTTCATATTTCATTTGTAACTGGTGTTTCATTTGATATTATTGCTTCATGAAGGATGAACATTAATTTTAAAACTTGTTATTCTTTGATATAAATTGTAATTTGATACAATGCATTAGATTTTTATATTTCTTGGATGAAATTTTATGTCCATTTATAAAATCATATAAACTAATGAGATGTTTGTACTTTCTACATTTTGAAAAAATCCAAATGGGGATCTATAGGGGGCCAACCCATGAGAAGAAAGGTTACATATATATGCTAGAGTTGTATTACAAAAGAAAATACAATAATGAGAAACTTAAAACATCCAATACTACATGACTCCTTTACCAAAAAATCATCTCTACAAAGAGGAGGTTTTTCACTAATTTGTTTTTCCTAGGTCCATTTTCATCCATCCCTAGTGCCATTTGAAAAAAATAACATCTCCTATGAGTGTACGAGACATGCCCATTGATTTAAGATCATCCAGGCTAGACAAGGGACCATCTAACAGGCTAAGCAATTTTGACCTCTTCTTGTAAGAAGAGACCCATTCACCCATATCCAAACCACCTTTAGAAAATGCCCTTTTCCCTCTAGTTTTGGTAGAGGAAGTTGGATGAGAACCTTGAGCTAGAAGTGCAACCACAACTGATTCTGAATGACTAGAGAAGAAGGCATGAAAGTAGTAACTAGAACAGAAGGCCTGGAGCTAGACTCACCCTTATGTTTTTTCACAAAAGGAAGTGATGGTTCAAGAGATGGAGGGGTGTAGTCATTGGTTTTTTTCCTCCAAGACTGAAACACGTTGCTCTAGTGCATTTAGTTGGCGATAAAGGGAGGGAATTGTAGTCAACAAAAGTTCTCCATCAAGAACATAAGATTCTAAAGGAATCTCTTTTGTAACAAATGCTTCATCACAAAGGTAGGGGCAGTTGCAGTTGGTTGAATCCTATACATTGGGCCTACTTACATTCCATAATTCCCTCAAATCCTCAAGAACCCTTTGATGCTCAAGCCTGAACAAATGAAAATACATCATCTAAAAAGAAGAGAAAATGGGACTTATCTGATAAGTCTTCTCACGAGAGAAACTTGAACAACTCGAGCTATTAAAGGCCCAGTGTAATCATTAGGATCAGAAATCTCAAACATCATCCTTACAAAATTTTCATCTGGACCCGACAAATCGAAGATAGAATGCAAATCTTCAGTAGATATTTCTTTCAAACTGGGTGACATTGGTTTTCTTGCCATAATACAGATGGATTTCCTCAAAGTGATTATACATAGAAGAAAGTGTGAAATAATGAAGTAAGTGGTGCATTTTTATAGGAAATTCGAGGTAGACAAGCTAAATTCGGTGTAATCATGGTGAAATTATTCCTGAGATCTCAATAAGATATCTGCACAAACAAATTAAAAGTTAAAATGACTTGACATTGAGTAAAAAATGCAAAATCAATCTGATTTGACAAGAATTATGCGTGATAACTAACCCAAAAGGTGTGAAAAGAAATATACAACATTCAAAATGGATTCTGGAAAAGAAAATAAGAGCATCTGTCAAATCGATTTCTAGAGGCACTCAAAAATCATCAAAAGCAGATGTCTAGTCACCATGGGAAAAGAATTATAAATAAGTGGGTAAAAGTGACGACATGGCATCCCAGTCATACAAAAATAGAGAGAAAATGTGGAGGGCTCATAATTCTCACACCTAGCGAGAATTTGATGAGGTATCTTCATGAGAATAATGTGGATTAAAAATGTAGAGAACATATTAGAACAATTACAAAGAATAGACAAAATAATTATAAATGATATTCCATATACAACATTCTTCATATTACATACAATTGATTATATAGGAAATATCTTTCCTAAAATATAGGAAACCACTCACCTAAACTATACGAGTTGTTTTAACAACTCGTAACAACTCCAAAACCAATACAATACAAATAACATGAGTTGTTATAATAACAACTCATATAAACAATATACAAAATATAAATTTTCTCACACATTAACATAATGGAGCACTAATAGAATTATTTCCTAACATTCCCCCCTTAGTGCGAACATGGGGAAAACTCGCTTTGTCTTTGCAACGTGCTTTACGTAGCTTTCTCATGATCTGGATGGTTTTAAGGACAATACCAACAACCTATAGATGGTTTTCCAAGTGGTTAACCAACAACACAACAGATGGTTTTGAGGATAGTACAAACAACCCCTGGATAGTTTTTCTAAGTGGTTAACTAACAACCACAATATCAGGATGGTGCAAAGTAGTATCATTGGCTCTCATCACTATCTCACTGCAAGGAATAACATAGGAAAATCTGTAGAATGCTGCTACTCATACACACAAGCTGAAAACGGAAATGGAACATAGGAACATGTTCCCCCCTCAATGTGAAATTTCCACTTATTGAAAATAGGAACACTGAAATATAATCACACTGCAAAAAACTGAAAGCAAACTGAACACACACATGTCACCAAAGCTGATATGCGGCCTTGTCATTGGTGATTGACAAGAGGACACTACTTTTCCTCTATCCTCCTGTTCCTCCATCCTCTTGTTCCTCCATCCTTCAAAGGCCTCCATCCTCCAAACTTTGTTTTACTTAGTAAAGAAAATCTTCAGAATTATCACTGTTGTCTTCAACTATTTTTCCTTCCTCATAATCAGATTCATCGTCTATGCCCATATTTTCTTCATCCATTTTGATTGTTCCATTTAGAAGATCACGAGCTCGAATTTTACAAAATGGAGCTTTATGCCCCTTTTCTTGCAAAAAAACATTCAATTTCCTCCTTATTTTTGGAGAAATTCTTGTACTTCTTTTTAAAGTACAATGTAATTTCTTCTTCTACATCTTCTTTAGTCCTTTTTTCCTTAGCTAGAAGAGTGATATCATATCTTCCAATGAGTTGGAAGGCATCTGACCAAGTGTGAAGAAAACATTACTTTGTATTTGGGAGGAAAACTATTCAACATAATAGCTTTTGCATCTTCATCATCTACTGGAGCTTTTACTTCTACTAGTTGTTAGAGGAGAGACCGTAAATCATTAATATGACTAGACATTGTAGCTCCTTCACCCATTTTTAACTTGAACAACTACAATTTGAGAGAAAATTTTGCGTTCACTACTTTAGCACCAAAGGTTTTGTTCAAGTTTTCCCACATTTCATGAGATGATTTCTCGAGATCAACATAGTGTAGCTCAGTATCTGAGAGAGCAAGACCAATAATGGCTTTGGCTTTATCATCTCTCGTTTCCCATTCTGCCAATTTGGTCGATTTGTAGGTGTTGGTTCTTTTCCATCTACTATCCTCCAAATATTTTTATTCATCAACTGCATCTGGATCTTCACTTTCCAAGTATGAAAATTGAGCCCATTAAATTTTTCTAGAGGGACTTCCATTGTGAGATGGAGAAAAAATTTCTAACAACACTTTTGACGTTTGACATGATAATAAAAAAAAATGATGACGACTTTGACTCTTTTGATGACTTTTGATAATGACTATAAAAAAATCCTAAAATCACCTATATGAATTTGAATTTAACAACCTATTATTCACCTAAACACATTTTGATGACACAATGATGAAAAAATATATTGATAAACCTGTAACAACATGCATTATTTGACAACTTTTTGATGTCAACATTTGACATATTAATTTTGACTTGACACTCCTAATAATACAAACATTTAATTTTACATATGAGACAAGAAAATAATCAACAACAAAACATAGACTCTATTCCTAAACATATTAGGAGACCGATGACTCAATAATTAAATTTTAGCTATTTGAAAAATGCAACAAACTTATCTTCTAAGAAGTGTCCCGATAGCCATAAAGTCGACCAACCTCTGAAATCAAAGATACGAGTCTTCAAAGCATGATGACATGTCTCTTGATAAAGAAATATCAGTTTCCTTTTACGAATGGTGAGGAAGATAAGGAACACTGGATAATAGCAGACATAGATCTGAGTGATGAACAACAAGGAATCTTGCATATATCATATAGACGAATCTGGCAGGGAAGTGTACGTAGCAGAGATCTGATATGAGTTTGAATGATTCCAAATGCACTCAAAATTGTGACAAATCACATGCTCAAATCACCAAACCCCAAAATAATACACATGTAATCATATCATTGTGAATGCATGCGGTCGAGATCATGTAAACGCATGTAGTCGATCATCATTGTCCCTTACTTATAATGTGTAAATATTGTTAGATGCAAAAGAAGGTCGGCAAAAATTTCCTGAAGGCCATATGGAACTCCTCAATCTCCTTCCACGCAGCTACACAAAATTGAATATCTTTATCCGATCACATTTTTCCTTTGCTATGTATCTCCAATGCATTCATCCTCTATCTTAGTAATTACGGAGAATAGAGGTCTCTCATCTCACTCGATGCCAAATGTAGAGAACATATCAAAACAATTACAAAGAATAGACAAAATAATTACAAATGATATTCCATATACAACATTCTTCATATTACATACAATCGATTATATAGGAAATATCTTTCCTAAAATATAGGAAACTACTCACCTAAACTATACAACTTGTTTTAACAACTCGTAACAACTCCAAAACCAATACAATACAAATAAAATAAGTTTTTATAATAACAACTCATATAAACAATATACAAAATATAACTTTGCTCACCAATGACAACTTGATAAGAAAATGTTTCATAATGCCAAATAGATGTCACCTTTGTAAAAAATAATATGAGGATATCATACACTTGTTAGTCCATTGTGAGTATGCCACTAAAATCTAGAGTTTTGCCTTTTCTAATTTCAAAGTTTCTTGGGTTGTGCCGAAGGATTTCATCCAGTTTTGGACCCAATGGAATCCTCCTTTTAAACACTGTGTTGTGAGAAGACTCTGGAAACTAGTAATGCCCCATATTATTTGGAGGATATGGAAAGATAGAAATGATATCATTTTTAGAAACATTAAACAACAGTGCAAGCTCAGCTTTGTTAAGATTACTAATGCTTTGTCAAAGAGAACATCGAAAGATTCAAACCTCCCAAGAACAAGAATTATCCTAAAAATGAAGAGCATATTTTTTCCAACTAGAAGATTGGAGTTGATAATATTCAGAATAGCATCCGTTCCAACATTGACAGGTCTTTGATACATTGGAACCCTCCTGATCTCAACTGGCACAAACTGAACTTTGATGGGGCTTCTAAGGGTAATCCTAGGATTGTTGTAGGGGAGGAGTGATTCGAGACCATAGAGGCAGTTTGATTGTTGCCTATCTTTGCCGAAAAATGGGGATACAAACTAACCATTATGCTAAAGCCTTGGGCTCTCATGGGGGCTTATAATTGCTCATTCACATAACATTTAGATTATTATTCGGAAAGAGACTCACTAAACATCATTAATCATCTAAATAAGTCTTCGCCTCCTAGCTAGAATATCAAGGATTTCATCATGGAATCTATAAGCATTTGTCAAACCTTCAAAATATCCAAATCAACATCTAAAGAAGCTCAAATCACGACATGCACCCAAGGCACAAAAAGTGGCGCATGGACAATGAGTGTTGACAGAGAGGAAATGAAAGCCCAAGCGCACAAAGTGGTGCACGACAATGAGTGTCACAGAGGAAATGGTGTGCCCAAGGCGCACGAAGTGGCGCACGACAATGAAGTGTCGACAAAAGGAAATGAGTGCGCCCAAGGCGCACAAGTGGCACTGCGACAATGAGTGTCGACAAGGAAATGATGCGCCAAGGCGCACTGAGAAGTGGCGCACGACAATGAGTGTCGACAGAGAAATGGTGCGCCCAAGGTGCACAGTACACACACGACGGAGTGTCGATAGGAGTAAAGGATGCGCCCTTGGCGCACGAAGAGGATGTCGAAACACACATGGATGCGCTATGGCGCACCTTGAGGAGGTGCAACATTTTGAGCGGCGATAGAAGCGGACCACAGCGCGAGATATTCGGATGGCCATAACTTTTGACTAGGAGCTCGGATTCATGCAAGGTTGGACTTTTTGGAAAGCTTACAAGGTCCTCTATCCAACTACAATTGGATATATTTAATTGGGTGAGAAAAAATTCTTAAAAATGCAAAATACAGTTCGCCACTTTTGGGTTCGCTGGGGTTCTCACCTACCATCATAATGAGATGAGTTAAGTGCATTCTGGAGGTGGTTGGGGCAGATTTCGAATTCCTCTCTCTTTTCTCTCTCATTCTTCCTATAAATTGTAAGGAGGGGCTTCTTTCTAAAGGTTGGACATTCTTGTTTTGCCCCTCCCTTCTTCTCTTTGGCAGGTGAACTTGTGGAGTTAAAACCTCCCATTTGAAACTGTAATGCAACCTTGCCTCTTGGCATTTTGCAGTGTGTTGTATCAATCTTTGGAGCAAATTAATGCATGTCATGGATGATTCTCAACCCTCTCTATATTCATTTGCATCCCCTGATCTTTCACTGTGAATCTGGCTATCTGTGCATGATCTTGCATTGCATTTTAATGGTCTGTGTTTATTGGCAAGACAGGTGTTCTTCATTCCTCGGTGCATCACCTCCTTAGTTTAGGTTTTATTTTTATGCATTTTCTTACCTGTCTCCTTGGTAGTTAGATTAGGTTTTTGTAAACCCTCTGCATTTTATTGTGTGCATCGAGCAGAGGAATAGGAGCCGGCCTTCATCAGGAGAGCTTTTCCATTTTGAGTCCCACACTTGGGAAAAGCTCCATGTTATGCAATCATACTGAGAGTCTCAACCCATCGCGTTGCAGAGTCCCAGGGGTGCTTGTGATTTCGCATCAACAGTTTTGGCATGCCCGGTGGGACCAAGAGGTCATTCCACAGTTTCGAAGGAACTTTCAAGAAATTCGGACTTAAAAATTGCAGGTTTCTGATTTGATTTTTCACCTTCAGGCTGAACTTTGAAATCAATTTTAAGGACTTAACTTGCTCGAAACAAGTCAAAATTTCACCAGTTGATAGATCGGGGATAATCTTCAAAAGGGTATTCTTAGATTTTTGAGATTTTGACTTTCAAAATTTCATGGTTTTTTGATTTTCGGATTTGGGTTTTGAAAGTCTGGCATTTTGGGTTTTAGGTTTGTCATTCCAAATCAAGTTCCAAACTCTAAAATATCAAAAATACGAGTCTTTCAAAATTTCTATTTTTAAATATTGTCGGGTTTGGTGTGTAACTTGGCGAGATCTAGCCTTTTGAGGCTCACTTTCTAACACATCGGCGACTCAGAAGGGGTAGAATTCAGCGGTGTAGCAAAAGTTGCCCAGGCATATGAGAAGAATTCGAACCAGGTCAATACTCGAGAAGAGGGGCTATTTGTCCACTTGCAACTATCACCAGGAGGAGGAAGGAGAGGAAGAAGACCACAAAGATCACCATCTCCACCTAACAGGACTTTGTCTACACCTCCACCTGGTAGGCCTTTTCTCGCATCGACCAGGGTTCTTAGGCCAATCATAATGGCACATCTACCACCGAATCCCTTTGTCAATTTCACGGGTAGTAGTCCACTTGCCCTAAATGCTCAGAATCAAATTCCAGTTGCAGCACTAAAGAATATACCCTATTTTACGGGAGAAAATCATACTACTCCTATTGATCACATCCAGGATATTGCTAATGCATGTGCAATCCACGAAATAAATGAAATGGATGTTGCAGTCAAGTTGTTGGCTTCATCTTTCAAAGGCAAGGCCTTACAATGGTTTAGGAGCCTTACAGCAGGCTCTATTACGAATTGGAACCAACTTTGTTCTGCTCTTTGCAGCCAATTTGGGGAGAGGCGGACAATTTATCTTTATTGGAGCAGTGACAACAATCAAAAGGGCTCTAACGAACAAATGGTAGATTTCAACTTGATTCCAACGGACATGGGACGGGATTCCAATAGCCATTAGACCAACCGAAGGAGCATTCCTTTATTTCTTAAAGGCTATAAATTGAGACATAGCCATGATGATCCAATCAATGGGAGGGACAATGACTGCCGGGGGCCTATGACACGGCGATCGGACGAGAGAGAACTATTTGATCAAGCCGGCAAGCTTGCACCAAGGCCACCAATGCCTCTCTATCCGGATATGGGAAATCCTACTGACCATCAAGCACGAGTTGAATCCCATTCCAACTCCTAGAAATCAAAGCAATAATGAGGCGTCGACTTCTTGAAATACTTGAAAGGAATTGCGGGAGGTCATGAAACAATTACGAGAACCTTGGAAATGAGCTTGTGACTATCAAAAGACAACAAGCTCAAAGTGCTTTAACCGTATCGGCCTCGAAGCACGATGCAAGCTAGGCCCCATACCAACAAAATAGACCACCACCTCAGGCTACAAATCAAAACCAAAACCAAGGACAACCTCAAGCTGCCAGGCCATTTCGACCGTATGATCCAAATGCAACGACGTCCTCAAGAGCTTTGGTCCCGACACAAAATAACATGGCACGCAGTACGAATACAATGGTGTTACCCTTGCAATCTACCTCACAATCGATCGGCATGTTTCAATGGTGCACTAAATCGAGGCCTTGATGGTGCAAACCATTGGTGTTGCTCAAGAACCAAGCCGGGAGGAGAATCAACAACAAAAACGCAACAAGAAGGACCTCAGCGAAACCACATTGGCAAATTGGCAAGCGGAAGACTTATGTGGGGTTAACCAACAACCTTTTCAAGGCGTGGCTGCAACACACGGTCGAAGAAGAGAAATATAGGAGAGGGACAATCGTGTAATCCGGTTGTTTCTCAACCCACTCTTACACAACAAGGGGTCGATAGACCAAACGCAGCTCCAAATGTGCAAAATCAACCCAAGGTACTGTTGTAGCAACACACGCACATGCTCAAGCTCGAGAAAAGTTTGCACCAAGTAAGGGAAAAAAAAGGACAATTCATCCCCTTTCGACATCATTGATCAAATGAAGAAGACGAACGTGAATATATCAATGTGGGAATCTTTATCCATCCCGAGACAAAGAGATCTTCTACAAGCTGCCATGAAGAATTGGTCACCTTTGAACCAACAGGCCCATATGCAAGAGAAGGTCCTCACGAATGCTGCTCAGCTGAAGGGAATCATGGAGGACAACAAGGTAAAGTTTTGAAACCCCCTCCATTCTATATTTCATTAATCATCGGGGATAAATTAGTACACAATTGCATGATTGATTCTGGGGCAAGTAGTTCAGTGATGCCAAAGCAAATAGCGGATCAAGCTGGGTTTGAAATATGAGCCGATCTTTGAAAGGAGTAAATACAACTAGATGGAGCAGCGGTAGGAGGCTGTTGGAGTCATCAAGGGTTAAGCCTAACACTACATTCTGTCCTAATGTTACGATTTTGCAGAGATGTATGCATGATTGACCTTAGCCACTCTTTGCGTTGTGTCTATCAAGAGACTTCACTGCAAAAATCGGTGGATATTTATCTGCAGATTGGTCACACATGATTTTTAGGACAAGGTATGGAGCCAAAGCAACAATCAGGTCAGAACCAATTGCCCATTTCCATATTGAGCCTCATGTACCAAATCCTATCAATACAAATTGCTCGGTTTTGATCGGGAGGAGTGTTCAAGTGATCTAGAAAGCAGTACTAAGGTCGAGGGAATTCTGATTTAACTTTGGATGAATGGGCAAACAAGAGTCATGAATTTGACCCATCTGAGAAATTGAAGAATCTGAATTGGGCGTGTATTGTATACACGAAGAAAATTCACCCATTCCCGACATCATTCAGCCTGAACAAAAGGATGAAAACAAAGTTTGGAAATTATTTTTCGATGGTTCGAGAAGCCAGACAAGGTCTTTGGAGGTGGTGCGATGTTGATTTCACCACAAGACATCAAATATTTTTCAGCTTTTCGTTTCCGTTTTCTGTTCAAACAACACGGTGAATACGAAGCATTGATTCATGGAATTCATTGGGCGGGGAAAAGGGGCATAAAGAACTTGCGGTGTTTGGAGATAGCAAGCTAATCGTCAACCAAGTTAGGGGACAACATGCTTCACAAAAAATGACTTGCTTTGAAAGAGCTACAAAAATAGGGTATGGGACCTCATTGAGGATTTGAAGCTTTCAACATTGTGTCCATACCCGGAAGAAAAATGAAGTCGCGAGATAGGCTCGCGGCGAGTTGGAGCAACGTTTGATGTGGTTGACAACATCGAAAGGAAAAACACAGCCACATATCCATGTGATTGTGAGGCCAGCGATTCAGATAATAACACAAGGTGGCGGTGTTTGAGAACGATCAACGGATCGTCAATTTCTTACAAAAGAGGCTGAATTCTCAGCTAGGAATCAGGACAGATTAGAGCAGCAGTATGGGGATCAAGTAGTGCAGTTTGCGGACAAACAAGCTTCCTAAGGGTTTAGTAACATTGGAGTCTATCTTGACCCTAACGACCGAGTTTCGTAAGGAAAAGGCTAACATACAGGTCAAGAGAGAAGATTCAGAGCCAATTCCGGTTGGGGAAGGCAAAACACTTCAAATTGGCAAAGTGGCCACTGAGCAGGAGAAATCAGATTTCATACAACTTTGCCAAGAATTTCCAGATGTCTTCACTTGGAGCTATGAAGACTTAAGAGGATTCGATCCAAATTTGGCACAACATACCATAGAATGGATCCGGATCTAAGCCCATCAGGCAGAAGCAGAGACCGGTCAACCCTCACATTGAGCCTCTAATGAAGAAAGAGCTAAATAAGCTAATAGAGGCAAGCATTATATTCCCGATCAAGCACTCAAGTTGGGTTGCAAACTTGGTTCGGTCGGGAAGAAGAGTGGAGAAATCGGGTTGTGTGTGGATTTCGAGACCTCAACGGGGCATCTCTCAAAGATCATTACCCACTTCCTTGATGGAACAAATATTGCAAGTAGTATCCGGTTCGAGAGAGATTCTCTCTCTAGATGGCTACTCGGGGTATAATCGGGTGATGGTGAAAGAAGATGACCAATTCAAGATGGATTTCACCACCAAATGGGGACCTATGCCTACTGAAAGATGCCATTTGGGCTATCAAATCTTTGGGCCACTTTCGAAGGGCAATGGATATGGCATTTAAGGGGTTGATCAATAAAATAGTTTTGATATATCTTGGCGACATCACTTTGTATTCTCAAAAATGCGGCGGATCACCTCTATCATTTGAGGCAAGTATTTGAGGTGTAGAAGATTTGGGGTATCATTGAATCCCAAAAATGCATATTCTTGGCTCACGAGGAAAACTTCTAGGCCATATTGTTTTGAAAGGAGGGGTTGACGATTGACCCGAGAAAGAGTTGAAGCAATTCAAGCATTGCCATTGCCAAATCACAAGAAGGCTCTTGAAAGCTTCTTAGGAAGGATCAATTTTGTCCATGAGGTTTGTTCCAAATTTTGCTCTCTTGTAAAACCAATAATGCTGATGTTAAAGAAGAGCATGGCATTTAAGTGGACATCGAAGGCAAGGCAAGTTTTGAGGCAATAAAAGAGGCTATATCTCAAGCTCCAACTCTCGTCAATCCAGACTTCTCTAAGGACTTCGTGCTTTATATGCCTTTGGTGGTGGGGACACGATTTACGCAATCTGGTACAACAAAACAAAGGAGGATTAGAACAACCGATTGCTTTCTTGATCGAGGCTTGGAGGAATACGAAACTAGGTACTCTTTCATTGAAAAGCATGTCCTTGCGTGTCGGGAGCTTAAAGAAATTCAAGCACCTAGTCTCAAACAACAAGATCCAATTATTGGTCTCTCATGCGGGAGTCAGGGACTTCCTTCTAAACAAGGATCTGAATGAGAAACGTGCAGGATGGATAACTCGTGTCATGGAATATGACATCGAGATCAAGGTCACCAAACTAGTACGTGGGAAGGGACTATGTGAGCAGCTAGCCTTGAGTCAACAAGTTGAAGCAGGTGATGAAAAAGAGACTACCTTGGTACTACAGGATGATCAAGAACAAGAAAATGATGATGTGCCTACTCCTTGTTGGACTCAAAATATGATACACTTCCTACAGACAGGCCTATGCCCTCCAGAAATGAGCAAAGCAAAGAGGAGATACTTCAGATTACAAGCCATTCCATATGTGCTTGTTGATGGTGTTTTGTTTAAGAAAGACATCAATGGAGTTCTATTGAGGTGCATTGGGATAAGTCAAATTGAGAGGGTGTTACGAGATTTTCACGATGGAGATTCCGGAGGACATTTTGCCCCACGAGTATGACTCTCAAGATAATGAAGGAAGGGTATTATTATTGCCGACAATCTTCGATGATTCTATATACATGGATAAGAAAGTGCAAGAAATGTGCACTCTTCACGAGGCAAAGAAAGACAAGCAACACTTCCATTGCACCCAATTCGTTGACCAACCATTTATGCAATGGGGGGATTGGACTTCGTCGGGGTCATCAATCCAAACTCAAGCCAAGGCCACAAGTGGATTCTCACGGCAACGGACTATTTCACCAAGTGGACCGAAGCGGTAGCGCTCAAAGAAGCAAATGAGTCTAACATACTAGACTTTTATGAAGGAATAGTGACCGGAGTTCGGTGTGCGGCCTATCATATCGAGATAATGCATTGGCATTCATAGGTTCCAAGATTATAGAATGGGCTGTCAAGAATGGAATCTATTTGAGCACCTCTTCAAATTATTACCCGCGGGGGGTATGGGCGAGCGAGAGTCCACGAACAAAAATTTGCTAAGAATCATCAGGAGGACTCTAGATGAAAACCAAAGAACATGGCATACCAAGCTAAAATCAGCATTATGGGCTGACAGAATAACACCAAAGAGGTCTACGGGTAATTCCCCTTACAAGTTGGTATATGGAAAAGAGCGGTGTTGCCTATATCATTAGAATTGCCTACATTGGAGCTCATGAAGCGATTTGGAGTTGGTGAGTTCGAACCAATGGAGGCTAGGTATGCGAGTTGATGGAATTGGAAGAAATAAGAGAACATGCGTTCAAACAATTGAAAAGATCAAGCCTTAGTAAAAGATGGTTTGATAAGAAAGCGAGAGCAAGGACCTTCCAGGGAAGGGGACCTAGTTACGAAATGGGATGCGGATCGGGCAAAACCGGAAGGCATTCCAAGTTTGATGCCATTTGGAGTGGCCCCTACATGGTCACGGGGATGTAAAAGAATAGTAATGCCTTCGATTTTCTACTTTGGATGGAGGAGAATCCCGATTCCGGTTAACGGAATCTATCTTAAACATTCTTTACTAAAAGGAAAAGGTTTACCCTTGTAAATATTAGCCTAGATTTAATTCCTCTAAGTGCGTATGCACATTGTCTTGTTGTAGTTAGGTTTTGTTTCCCTAAGTGCTTGGCACGAGTTTTGTTGCTCTCGGGTTGATTTCTACAATTCGAATCTTTCGAGAGAAAGAAGTTGCGGTATCGGGTTCGGGATCGGATATCGAGGTTGGTTTCGAGTTATTTCTTATGACTCCATGCCCATGGATTGCTAAAAGGCCACTGATCTTCTACCTAGCAGGCAGGTGATCCCATTGAGTCGCCAAATTGTTGTATATATCTTTTCCCCGGTAGATATAGACAAGCAGAAGAATGGAGAAATCAAAAGAAGCTCAAATCACGACATGCCCAAGGCGCGCCGAAAGGCGCACGATAATGAGTGTCGACAGAGGAAATGGTGCGCCAAGGAGCAGAAATGTGGCACACGACAATGAGTGTCGACAGAGAAATGGTGCGCCCAAGACGCACACGAAGTGGCACATGACAATGAGTGTCGACAGAGAAATGGTGCACCCAAGGCGCACGAAGTGGCGCGCACGACAATGAGTGTCGACAGAGAGAAATGGTGCGCCCAAGGCGCACGAAGTGGCGCCATGACAATGAGTGTCGGCAGAGAAATGGTGCGCGCAGGCGCCAAAATGGCACGACACGAAGTGTCGACAGCGAGGTAAAGGATGCACCCTTGGCGCACGAAAGAGGATGTTGACACACACATGGATGCGCATGGCGCCTTCAGGAGGCGCAACATTTTGAGCGCCGATAGGAAGCGGCACACGAGATATTGGATGGCCATAACTTTTGGCCCGGGAGCTCGGATTCATGCAAGGTTGGAATTTTGGAAAGCTTACGAGGTCCTCTGTCCAACTATGACTGGATATATTTAATTGGGTGAGAACAAATTATTAAAAATGCAATACAGTTCGCCACTTTTGGGTTATTTGCACCTCACCGAAGCCATCATAATGACATGAGTTTGCATTACGGAGGTGGTTGGGCGAGACCACTCTCTTTTTGAGTTAAGTGCGTGCATTCGATTCATTGGCCATAACTTTTAAGGTAGGAGCTCGGATTCATGCATTCGCCCCTTGGACTTTTGGAAAGCTTACGAGGTCCTCTATCCAAAATTAATGAACTTGGATATCTTTAATTGGGTGAGAAAAATTCTTAAAAATGCAAAATACAGTTCAACCACTTTTGGGTTCATTTGGGTTCTCACCTACCATTTCATAATGAGATGAGTTAATCTTGTGCATTTTAATGAGGTGGTTGGGGCAGATTTTCTTCATTCCTCTCTCTTCCTTAGCTCTCTCATTTTCTCTCCTGTCTCTTTGGTAAATTGTAGGAGGGTAAACCTCTCGCTTCTTTGATGCATAAAGGTTGGACATTCTTCCGAGAGCTTTTCCCCTCCCTTCTTCTCTTTGGCGAGTGAACTTGTGGAGTTCAAAACCTCCCATTTAGAGTCCCAGGGTGCTTGTGATGTCGCATCAACAGTGCAAAGCAACTTGGCATTTTATGCACTCAAGTATGGAGTTAATGATAATTGAAGTCTTTGGAGGGGATAAATTAATGCATGTCATGGGATGATTCTCAACCCTCTCTGTATTCATTTGCATCCCCTTGATCTTACAAGAAATAACAAGTGGGCAAAACTCTTAAAATGACGAGCATTAAGCTCGCATTTCAAACAACAATTCAAACAAGGGTTTTAAGGACAAGATTTGTAGTAATTTCAGAGAGGAAAAAATGGGAGGAGCCCGTGCATTTCTACGACAATTAGAACCCAGTAGTGACCCCGAAATGGAAGAGCAACAAGGAGCTGTGGAACCTCTTTAAGAAGGGTGGAATCACAAACTTCATTGATCGAATTGAGGGACACGATCAGAGCATTTCAGTCTAGTTCACCATGGATTGGAAAGATCGAAAAGTGGAGTATAAAGGACATAAAATCAATGTTAATGAAGAGCTAATAGCTGAAGCTACAGGCCTAGAGATGGATGGATTCCATTTCTTCAATAAGAGGATTGACAAAAATGTTGAGGAGAAGAATTTTTCTTGATAACGAGGAGCTAGTTTTATTCTTGTGGGATTAAGGGTAAGTTCTATCCCCTCGCCCTTTGATGAAATCACCCAAATGATGGTATGGTATATCTCCTTGGAAGGGAGATATGTTACAATTCCTATTAAGCACCTAGTGTTCCTAAACCATTTCCATAGGAAAATCATTGTCTGCTTCCCACATTATCTTTTGAACTCCCTCAAACGCTCCATCTTGGATTTCTAGAAGCATTCCCGGGCTATTCCCCTGCATCAAGGCCTTATCCTTTTGCTGCACAAGCTCTATGTTTCCAAATACCCCAGTCTCCCATCATCCCCCAGCACCGTTCCACTCTTTCCTACCACCACTACCCCCACCCCCATCCCTTCCACCACGACCAAGCCTAAAACAAAGAACCATAAGAAGCCCAAATTGAACACCCCTATTTTGGGCAGAGTTCTTTGCAGCAATCAGGATTTAGAAGATGTCCAAAACTTATTACACATCAGCAGTGCAGGCCAAGAAGAGACCTTACAAAAAGAGGGAAAAAGTACTTCCCAAAGGCTGGAAGCTTTGGAAAATGAAATGATGCAACTGAAAGAAGAAGTGCAACATTTGGCCAATCAAAAAGGCAAAAGGAAGATGGATAAGGATACTGACCTTGGCAATAAGCAAGTTGAGGACATCTACAAAAAGCTAAACTCCTTGGACAATCATCTGGGGAGAGCAAAGGATCGCCATGATCACAACATGGCAATTTTTAATGCAATCAGTGATTTCCTTGAACAACATGTTCGTAGCATTTATGTGCTTAGTGAGATCCCAGACACTCTTTGGGGAACAGACAAGGAAAGCAGTCAAACCATAGAAAATTTGGATGCTAAGGACCCCACACACATGACAACGGTGGCTCTTTTCACCTTGCTGCAATCTATTAAGTCTAGAATTAACAGAGCTGCCAAGAAGTAAAGGAGGTCTTCATTGCAGATGTTGCTTTTCATCATACTTTTTGCTATTTTTTTGCTATTTTTGGCTGCTTTGTTGTAGCGCATGCTCTATTTTTCTTTTCTTTAGTAACTCTCTTTTGGTTACTATTGGCTTTAACACCTATTCTAGATGTTGATCCCTTTTTGTGGAACCTCTTCATGTTTTATCTGGCTTTTAGGCCCTCTATGTAAACAGGGTATAGTCCCTTCAAAACTATTTACCAATAATAAAAAAACACAATGGAGCACATAATAGAATTATTTCCTAACATAAAATTCCCTTGAAGATTCAAACTTTTTGGGGAAATTGGAAATCAAATGAGTGAATAGAATGGTATAAATACTAAGAGAATAATATTGCAGAAAGGGGGTTAATTTTTTTAGATTTTTTCAAAGAGAGGAAAACTAAGAGAAAAACCATTTTCCCAAGAACTCATTTGAGAAACCTGTTACTTTCTTTAAGCCTTCAAATTAAGTCATGTCAAGATGGTTGTAAGTGTATAACCATTGACAAACACTGAGATTGTAGATCTACTTTCCCTTGCTGATAAATTTGATGAGCCTTGAATTAATTGTGTTAATCATGAGCATTGTTGTATCTTTTGTCAAGATGATATACTGTAAAATAGTTATTCATGCTCCCATTGCAATCTTATTTTAGAGATCCTTTAAGTCACACAGAACTTTATCATTCTGGTAGCATTCTTAAAATTGCAATTGCATTGTTGAGAAGAGATTTCTTTTCATTTGTGTAATAAACAATTTTAAAATCACTATGTATCCACTTTGTTAAATGTTGTATGTAATCCTTTGAGTGTATCTTAGGCATGATAAATTGTGAATCTTTGATGTTTTATTAAGTCTTCAACATGAGATTTTGTGTTTGAATCCTTAAAGATTGTGTGAAACCGTGTACTCTTGGACTTCCATGAGTGTACATATTTTGTTGAAGGTTCATTGTGAGATATTTGAGGTATATTTGTCTTACACTTAGTAGATCTCCCAACATTTATTAAAATTTCCTTGAAATATGGTATAATCAACTTTATCATGCTTAATTCCCCAAATCAAATACAACCAAAACTAACTAATCCTACTAGAACTAGCCAACAATATGCTAAAGCAAGATGGTTCAATACTATCTTTATTAGTTTGAGCTTTGTTTAGAATACATCTGTACTATTTAGAAGTGACAACTCGCGAGAGTTAGCCTTTGTTGAATTGACCATGTCTTCCTAGAGTTGTTTTTAAATTAATTTACAAAGGATTGCCAAATGTTGTTGATACATCCATCCCACTCACAAATACGGACTACGAACATGTCCTCTCACCCTGGCTAAAGGCAAAGCTTAAAGTAGGAGGGTAGGTCATACCCTCAACACAATCTACCCTGACTCCTCCTAGATCGAGTGATAAAGAGATGATGAGATCCTTCCCCCTCTGAAATGACACAAATATAGATCTATCATCCTCTAGGAATCCTTCTCATTATGTTGATGTTGTTCGACCACAAAGTGAGGAACGATTTGGGTACCAACAGAACCCATTATAGATGCTTATTGTGGAGTGATGGGTGTAGGATATAAACTCAATGTAGGATCTTGGTAGATGGAATTTGACCTTGAAATAATAGGGTGATTAACATGTATGAGGGAGCGAGGTCTGCACGTAAAGGATTTTGATATGGAAAAACATATCGAGGATTTTGAAGACCTCAACAACACCTTTTTTATGAGGTAATTTTTGTGTTTTTAGATGAACTTGGGGTGGTAGAGGAGGATATAGAAGAGCCAAATTTCCCTAAGGTAAAGGGAGTTTTGGGTTGTTTATCAGATGTGGCTTTAGGTGTAGTTTTGGGAGTCGTAGAGGATGCAGGTATGGATTTAGTAATGGTATGTGATGAGGATGTGGGAACATTTTTAGTAAAAATATTAGCAGAAAAATATTCAACAAATCGTAGTTTTAGGTTTGTTGGGTGCTTTGTGTTGATTCCACGGGTTTTAATTCGGTAGGTAATGAGGTGGATCCAGGGATAGACTCTATCTTTGTTATTGTATTGATGGTGTGGACAAAATTTGTTTGTGATTGATCTAAAGATGAGGGGTGATTTAGAAAAGGTTGCTTAAATATGTCAAGATTTTGATTTGGAGTGTGTTTGGATTGTCTAAGTGGATTTCACCCTTATTGATCAAGTCTTGAAGTATGTTATAGAATGTGAAAAAACTCTCGATGTCATGTCCTTTAACCCTATGGTATTTGCAATATTCATTATCTTGGTACCAAATAGGTTTAGATACTAACATGTTGATGGGTCAAATAGGTGGGAGAGATATCATGTTGGTGGCAAGAAGTTTGTCAAAAACTACACTATAAGTCTCTCCTATAGGTGTATAGATACGTTTTTGATGGGAATGCTCGGTAGTGGGTTTTTCCTTGGAGCAGATTTAACTACGATAGTGTTGGTAGATGTTTTAGACTTATTGGGGTTAGATGATGACTTAGATGGAAACTTGAATTTTGGTTTTTTAGGATGAAGCTTAACCCGACCATCTTCTAGAGCTCACAATTCCAATTTACGGGCCATGGTAAAATCTTCATCAAAAGTTTGAAATGATTGGATTTGTAATGTGGATGAGATGTGTTTGGTGCATGAATGACAAGAAAACTTCGATTATTTTGTTTGTGGTAATGAAAAGGATAGTTGATTAATTACACCTCTCCAGCGGGTGATAAAATCGGTAATAGATTCATCCTCAAATTGTTTGATGGCATATAGGTCATTGATAGTGACTTTGCGAGCTATGTTTATGGAAAATTGTTCTAAGAAGAGTTTGAGTGAGTTATGCAAAGGATAATAGGGAATATTGTGGAATGCTATTGTACCAATCCAAGGCAGGACCAGCAAGGGACATGGGAAAATTCCTCAGCATAAGGTCTTGGTCATGAGCTATTAGATAACAAGCGTGATGTGAGAAAAGGCACGTATGTGTTGTTGAGGATCTTCCTTGATGTAAAATTTGATGAACTTTGGAAGTTTCCCCGAGGTGGATATGCCCTTATATGACAAACTCAAGGGTGAATGGGCTCATTACAAATTTGGTCATAAGAGAGCACATTATTGGGTGTAGAAGAAGCAACTTTGAGACTAGGATATGTGGTTCATAAGGGCTTGGAGAGGATCGGGTTGAGCTTGTTGTTGCGAGGATGAGCTAGGTTGAAATGAAAACTGGCTAGGTTGTGAGTATGCTTGATACTGCTGAGGAATGTTTTTTTGGGGAATGTTCTTGGAATATTTTGTTGTGGGACATTGTATTGGGAATGTTTAGTTGAGGAAGATTCTATTGGTGAGGGAAGTTCAGTTGTGGGATATTATATTATGGAATGTTTTGTTGAGGTATGTTTTTTGTGGGATATTTTTATTTTCTTTGATAAGGAATGTTTTGTTGAGATGGAATATTTTTTTTAAATGTTAAAGGTTGCGAGGGTTGTATGTATTGGTACTAGAATGACATTGATGTATAGGTGAGTGGTTGTGAATAGGTAATTAACTACTGGAAGGATATAAAAGAAGACTCGAGGATGGTGCTTGTTGCGGAATGTTTTGTTGTGGGATAATGTATTGTGGAATGTTTTGAAGAGGTGTAGATTATGGCATGGAGATTAATGGTTGTGATGGTTATGGTATGTGTTGTGAAATAGGGTGAGTGCTAGCAATGGCACTAGTATTGATTAGTGGGGTATTTATGGGAATAGACATAGTGATGCTTTGAATGGGGCTAGTAATTAGTTGTGAAGATACGATAGTGGAAAAGGCTACAGAACTTACCGAAGGTGTTTGAACTACTGAAGATATTGAGGGGTAGATGAAGGAAGCAACAATATTGCTTAGGGGAGGTGTGGAACCTATAGAAGGGTTTGGTGAAGATGTAAATTGTTGGGCAGATGTGTTTTGTGATGAAATCATATGAAGGTCGTAAATAGGAATTGAAGAGACATCAAATGTCTTAGGTTGACTAGTAGAAGATTGATCATTCGATGCTTCAAATTGGTTAATATGAATGGAGGAGTCAACATTTGACATTTCAGGTTGAGACATTTGATGTTTCAGATTGACTTATTGAAGTGTATGAGTATAATTGTTGGATGACAGGCTCTTGATTTGAATCGATGAGACGTGCAATGGTAGATGAAGGATTGTAGGTGTATGGAATTGGTTGGGGTGTGAATGGTTATAGTTGAACATTCCTAGCTACTAGATAAGTGTTGAGAGAAATGGGGTTTGAATCTAACATTTCTTCAAAACAAGGTCTCCCCTATTATAGAAAGGAGGTTCAGATGCTTCTGATTAAGAACTAGGAGAAAAGGGTTGTTCTGCTTCTCCTAGTCCAGATGTATGAAGGATTTGACTATGATATTGATGTGTGGAATTCAAAATTTTTGTCTCATTTCTTCATTATGTTTTTCCTCTAATTCATTCCAAGTCTTTTGGTTAGAAAGGGGAGTGGATGTAATTTTTGATAAAATGGGATTTGTTGTTGCATTGGTGTAGAAAATGTTGTAGGAAATGGTGTAGATAATGCAGTATAAAGTGGAACATGTTGCTGAAATGATATAGGTAGTGGGGTGGACATGTTTTCAAAATTTTGGTTATGAGCTTGTTTCTTATAAGTACCATGGTAAAAAACACACAAACACCTAGAAAATGAAAAATAACTAATTGGGTTGATTTACAAACAACAGGCAAAAGCAAGAAAAATATCGTTTTATATTTATCTTGATTAATTATGAAAGAGTGAAATGTGTAAGATGGTTAATGAAGGTCCTAGGAAATGGTATTCTATGGTTGGTTTTAAGAATGTTTAAGGGTGGAGTCCTCAATATACCCAAGATACATGAAGCCCAACTCTTTATAGCTAATGGTAAGGGTGTGGTATTGGGGCCTACCCCTCACTTCACGATCCCACAGTGATAAGGGTGTCAAGTGCTTTTCCAATATACCGACAAATAGATAGTGATTATACTCAGCTAGAACACCGAGTCAACTTCTCCTCTTAGGGATCAAATCCAAGTAGGTATCCACCTGGTAGGGATTGTTTAAATGCATTTTGATATTAAAGTGATTTGGTTGTGTGGGGGAAGAAATAAGTGAATGCAACAAATTTCCTTCCTAATTAGACTATGTGAAGCAAGGAGAATGCAATTTGTTTATTTTAAAACCCAAAACAAAATGTTTCTTTGATGAGGAAAAACAAACAAGGATGTAATATGGAAAGAAAAAGGAAAGTTTTAGGACTCACCTTGAAATCACTCCTTTTTTATTTTTTAGCAAAAATTTAAGCTCAAGGAAATCCAACAAATCAACAATCCAGAGGCAGCAACTTGCAACTAGGTTAGGTAGAAAACAAAGACAAAAGCTAAAAAATAGAGATTAAAAAGGCCAACTGTAGAGTAATCAAATGGTCAGAAAAATCACCAACGATTGCAAGAAACCCCGATGATTGCCTTATCATAGGTGATTACTTAACAAAGAACCGAAAAATAAAAAAGAGATGAAACTATTAATGAATTAACAGGGACAAGGGTCCCACCAGGCATGCCAAAATGTTTAAGATAAATCTTACCTCTTCAACCTAACTCAATAAGTAAGATAATAAGACTTACCAAACCTCGATATGGCGGGGTTTTAATGATACCTGTGAGATGTGATGGAAGACAATTGGATTGTTGTGCTCCGTGGAAGAAATGAAACCAACTCCTCTATCATGATAAGACCTGCAGATCACAAACACTAAACAAAGGAGAATTAGTAATATAGATAGGTGGGTTTCTTGGAAAAGGCCAGTTCCCAAGAAGTCAAAGGACTTCCTTGTATGGATGTCAACCCACTTTGAAACACTCAAGTTTATTTATGGAAACAGATACAACATATGATATATGAAATTTGTGATAAAATGTTTATGATTTATTTATATTATTACAGACACACAACTGATGATGATAACATAGAAATAAATATGACTAAGGCTCAAATTTAGAATCAAGATCGGTGTCTAGATTCTCGAGAAGTTTGAACCCATAGAGTAGTCTGGGTCCATCCTCCTCGGAGAAGTATAAATCGGGCTCCTCGATATAGTCATCCTTGAAGAAGTCTGAGTATTCTTCTTCAGTGTCATATTGTCATGAAAATTCTAGTTGGAGTCTTCAAAACTAGCTTCACTTTCAAATTCTGATTCAGATTCAATGTTGGAGCCTTTGGGAATGTCTAATCTATCCTCGTAATGATGCTCAAACCAAGCAAGGTCAACTCGGATTCATTGCACCTCGTAGTAAACCTCCCAAAATTTGTCAATAGCTTCATGGATCTTCTAGGTGAATTCAAAAATGCTCCCTAATTTATCGACAAGGGGCTGAATGGATAGCACACACAACTTGAGGTCATGCAAAATATCATACTTCCCAATGAAGTGGATGATGGATGATTAGTAAGGAGTTGATGCTCGTGATTGGATGATTGGGTCCACCTATGGCCATCTAATAGAAGCCATTCTTGAAAAAATGTTAGCAACACAAGAGATAAAAATGATTGATAGGAATTATTGAATGAAATTTGACTATAGGAAAAATAGAATGCACAAGAATCATAGTAGATTTTGTAAAAAATTTAACAGACTGATAAAATGAAATATTTGACTAACTTATACAAGACTATGGTCTTGTGAAGACAAACGTGAAATAATAAATGATCAGATAAGGATACTAAGATGAAAAAAATAGAGTTATAAGATGATAACAGACCTTGGTTGATGATGAGGATGAGAATTTGATATGGATTGCATTAAATGATGAACATGCTTCAAAATGGACCCAAGGTACTTGATGATCATGAATGAGGATGCTAGATGATAACGTGCTCTCCTTGATGCAGAGTGACATTGATGAACTCGAATGGAAAACTCAAAACTTGACAATGCTCATGGATTATCGTGGATGATCCCCAAGAGAGGCAAAGAAGATGGTTTATATAGAGATCGTTTAATTGATGACCAAAGGAATCACTAATGGTTCGGTCAATTCGAGCTTAGGAGTGATAAGGGTGATTATCTTGCTAATTCAACTTGATTTGATTGGGGATTTTGAGGAATATGATGTGGTAATTGAATTAAGTGAGATTAGTTTAGTTATATAGGTTTAAGTTAGGAATGAGTTTGTTAGAATAATTATGGGATGATTTTAGAAAGTTTCTTAATTGGTTTTAAACTAGACTTAACTAGTGTGAAAGAGGGATTTCACATGGGGATGAATGGGGGTGAAAGGAAATATAATTAATTGAATAAAATGGGGTGGGTTATGACTTAGGATAGGTGGGCGTAATTGATTAAATTAATTAATTGAAGGGTACTAGTGGATTACCTAGGTCGGGAGATGTTATGAAAGGGGATAAAATAATGTGATGGCGTGTTTTAATTATCGATGGTTGCAAATGAACATATTTAATCAAATAATTGAATGACGACGGGAGGGTGTATATTAAATAAAAATATCTATGGGATGGATACAATCAAAATATAGACTGATCCCTCAAAGGACAGATATCAAAAAGAAAATAATTTAAAATAAAGTCATAGACCACTCCCTTGAAGGTTGGCTACCATGAAATCAAAATTCAATAAAATCGTGGACCACTCCCTCAAAGGATGACTACCCAATAAAAATACACAATAAGGACTTCCCGTATTGATTAGTCCTCATATCAAGAAGGGCTTCCCACATCGATTAGACCTCGTATCAAAAATAAAAATAAACCATCCTAGGAAAGATTCCCGCACTGATCATCTTTCCCATAAAATGAAAGGTTCACATATCGATCAACTTGTGTCGAATACGATAAATACTGGGAAAAACCTTGGGAACTATCATGAAGAACCCGTTTCCCCATGCTTGTTACACACAAACCTTTCCCATGTCAAGAAAAGGATAGATACAACTATCCCACATCTATCAATGATCCTAGTATGACTAACCATTGTGAGTCATATATTAACATTAATTACAAGGTCACATGTACAATATCATACATATAAAACAAGTTTACCATCATACACTATATATGTCCAGAATAGTAAGGAAGAAAACATCCCACATTCTATTCTTATCCATTGTATAATGCATTAATCAAACAACAAGATCATCATTTGTCACAAACATATCCAAAATCATCAAAATCACATCAAACATATCTAATCTAAAAATATACATTTCACATACATCCATAACTCATCATATCAAAATCATAACTAAACTCATTAAATAAATCATCATCAACTACGTCTATATCCATCACATTGCAATCATTACAAAACTTAAAACATAACTCAAATATAAAAATCATCTATATACATATCAAAAGTCTATATACATCATCAAAGGCTTCAAAGAGCCTCATGTATCAAAAATATATATGTATGTCATCGAAAAGGGATTCAAAATATCATCATACATCATAATATCATCAAAATCTACAAAACTATCACTAGTGAACTAAATGTCTATCAATTAGACACTCCTTAAAGTGTTGCTCCCGATCATCATCTAGGCCTCCTCATTTGTGCCTCACCTAGACATCTAGGTGGATGAACGATTCTCGTGGCACCCCCAAGGAACCTACTACCATAGATCTAAAAACGGTATAACGAGGCTCATCTAGAAGCCTTCACCTCACTATGAATCTCATCATACAAGGCTTGATAGTTCGCCACATTCACATCACTAGGTGGCCCCATTTGACTACTAGTCCGATCTCTAGATTTCTATAGCTAAGCCTTTGAGATCAACATGATTATCAATCTAAAGGCCTTCCGCAAGGCCTCTTTGTCTCATCTATATCTATCTCTATCACTCGGCTCCTGCGTGAGCTCTACTCAGTATAGTAGTGAGATGGTGACTTAGCCCATCTCTCTCCCCATTCATAATATCCCTCACATCTACCCATGTAGCCCTCTTGGCTAGCAACGCGGCAGTCTCGACCTCTAAAATCACCTCCTCATGTGTATTCAATTTCTCTCTAGCCTACATCCACAATGAAACAACACACCATCGAAAAAAATCAATCACAACCTTTTATCAAAACATTGGAATCACCAATGACTCTACTTGAATCGTTGATGACCCTTTTGAAATCACCAATGAACCATAAATCGCTAGTGATTTCATAAGAAATCACTAATAGTTTCATAGTGATTCCAAACATTCAAAAAATAAATAAATAAAAAAATAACACAAAATCTAAAAAACACCACCTACCTTGGCATGTATGGGTCTTCGTCATCTTTGCACACCTCCGATCGCCTCCATCTCACTAAAAAAAAAAACTCAAAAATAAGGGTTCTCAAATCACAAGTGTACCAAATGAACCTCCAAACCACCTTTTATATAAAAAAAATTTCCCACCCACCCGATCACCGATGATTGGGCTAATCACCAACGATTTTGTCAAATCACTAATGACCTATGGTAATCACCAGTGATTACCTCCCCTTTATCTAAAACATCATTGATTAGCCTTTGAGCCTCCTTAAACCATCATTTTCATCATTCCTTTCCAAAATTTCATGTTTCAAAGTGTGCTTCTTTCTTTTAGGCCCCAAGACCCTTTAAAAATAAAAATCAATCAATATTTATCAAATCCCTCTCAGATTGACATCCCTTTGGGAACATTTTCCCTTGCCACAATTAAGTAATACATCTATAGGTTGAGAATCCACATGTTACCTTATCACTTGACTTCATGGTCATGTAAGCCCACCTTTGTGGTAATATCCTTTGTCTTGATTCTATGTTTCCCGATAAACCATGGATACTATACACTTTCGGGAACATTTTCTCATAGTTGATTCTATGAGTCATAAGTCTATAGATTGGGAACCAATTGGTTCCCTTATAACTTGACTCTCTGGTTGCACAAGTCCACCTTTGTGGAAATTTGTTTGTGTGCCCAATCTTGGGGCATATTAAATGGAAAAAAACATCACACAAGCTTATCTCATCCAACCACCTATTCAAATTGGTTATCATTGCACTTAGTCACGATGACCCCCACTTTGAGGAGGACCACCTATCTAACACAAATCCAACCATTTCACTCATTTTTTCCAAATGACTTGTCCATCATAAATCACTTGACAAAAGGGGGAAAATGTAGATACCTATTTTCAGTACCCAACAATATTTATCCAAGCTCCTCACATTCACACTCAAAACATTAAAACTTATCTTATTATTCCTAAAACCATGTCCTCACCCTCGTAAAATCACACTTTACCCTCAAAAAATCTATATCACTCACCTAAACCACACCTAAAACTCATCCTAACCCATTTTAACCCTAACCATCTAACCTCCTAACATCCTCAACCTCTTCCTAACCATATTCACTCACCCCCATACCCAATTTAACCCTTTTGGGAGTGGTTGAAACCACTTCCAAGCGGGTTTCCCCACTTTTCCTAGGTTTTTAGAGATTTTAATCAATCGTCACGATTATATAAGCAACATCAAACTTCTTGAATCATATCCTGAGATGTTTGCAATGAATCTCTAGTTCTTTGACAACCTAGAAGAAATCACTACAATCATCTCGTAATCTCCAACACCACAGGTCACATCCTTGGAAGATCCATAATGTATATAATAATCCTATGACATCATTTTCAAGAATTCGTTATCAAAGGTAAGTCCTTATATTTCATTTCCATATTTATCTTTTCAATACATCATATTAAAACCCATACCAAGTCATAAATAACTTGCTTTAGATCTAATTTGCATCCTATCAAATAATCAATCCTTTTCATAATAATCACCAAAGATTTACCCTAAATTATTAGTTCTTGTATAAAATCACTATCAACCCCTATCATTTCATCACTTTGTTCATGTTTGCAATAATAGATCTGTCTGATTTCTATCTAATTTCTTATTTTCAAATTATTTCTCTCTATAGGTGATTGTACTAGGTCGAACATATGATTATAATCAATCTATTTTTAGAAGATGGTGTGATCAAAAACACACCAACGATGCCTCGTGGGAAGTAGGTGTGTATAGTGAAGAATGCCACATTTTAGTTTATTAGCCATTTTTGGGCAGGATCTATTTTTAGAAGATTGTGCACAACACACCAGATGACTTTTGCATGGAGATAGTCTAAGAATAGGATTGTCACCTCAGTTAACTATCAGTAGTCTATAGATAACACACTTGCATGTGTGGCTATGCATGAAAATGGCACGTGGCTATTAATAACATGTAACCTATTTTTGGAATAGATAAGTGGTGAAGGGAAAGTCCCCACCCTATATATATGTAGTGAATTACCTAGTAGGAGATGATGGATATAGAGAGATAGATAACATAGTGTACATGTTTTCTGGATTACCATATCAGATCCATGCACACATCGGCATAGATTTCCAGTATTGTAAGAAGCTTATGTGTTATTGTGATAATTAAGAGATGGAAGATATTGATTGAACCTAAGTGTTATTCCTGTGTATAATTGGGTAGTGCATGTTCTTATTTCTATCATGATTATTGTTTAAACCTATTCTTTCCTAGATCTAGATCTGTCATGCACTTTATATAATGATGTATTAGTTATGGATCCATATGTTGTAAGTCTTCATCATGTTAACATTCTGCTACAACAACCCTAAAGAGGGACCTGGTACCTTTGTGTGCTTTGGTGAGCACTCAGTCTAGGTTGAGTGATGTGCCAACGCATCTAGGGTATTATCATCGGTGAATTCTAGGCTTGCATCATTGGTTCCATTGCGGGACCTCTTTTTCAGTTGTTTTTAGGATGGTTCACGATGAAGATGTACTAGGTTAACTCTAGCAAGTATTGAGAGTGGATACATGATCTGGAGGAAGAATATGCATGGCGGTTCAACATTGGATCTGAGTTTAACGCACACACTTGGGTAGAACAAAATATGTATGATAGTTTATATGAGAGATTTTTTCCATCTTTCTAGTAGAATTATACGAGTGGTTGATTGCTTATGCATCTAAGTGAATTAGAGGTATCACACACTTGTCTGACATAGAAGAATTTTAGGCCCTTTATGATGCTTGATCTGATCTGGACTCACGTTGTGGATACGTGGTTTCATGGTGTTCTAAATAGTTATATTCTAGAATATTCAATTTCGACGTATTCTTTCCCAGAGGTAGTTGAATTCCAGTTTTTGTGGTATCCTAGAGGAGCATATCTGCAAGGTATTCCATTGGTGATCAAGATCTTGATGGTAACTTTGAACCTGGAGAGTAAACCGATGGCTAACTAAACCTCACCATGCACGAGGGTAGGAACATAGGTTTGGTGAAAGATGGTAGACCTAGTGGCAAAAAGGAGAGAGAGAAAGGTGGCTTAAGTATAATGAGGCATGCGAGAGGGAGATAGAGAAGCAACATTCCATTGCAGAAAGTATGGCATTGAGGAGAGAGATGGCTCATGAAGGATTTGAAGCTCACGTAGAAGACGTGGAGCCAGAGCATCAGGAACTCCCCCATCTTGGAAAGCATGATAGAGATCCCCCTTGGCCTCACACATAAAGTGCGCCAGCAGAGACTACCTGGGCCATGGCACATCTTAATCCACCTAGTGACCTAGCCCTTGCGCTTGGTTTTCCAGTATCTAGTACGACAAGTAATCAACAAGTGAATTTGGGAAACATGGAGAACTAGAGTAAGTCGAGAGAAGTAAGTACATCAATGGCAGGACATACGACTTCAATGTTATTTGGAGGAAAACATTTTAGGCATCATCATCTACACATAATGTAAGTAAGCGCAAATGTTGGATTCACCTCTGGAAGTGGAACTACCACACAGACTATAGGGGTTCAATATAGTACTACTGTCGAGCACATGGGAGTACATCTATAGGTCCTATTCTAGCTATAGGTGGAGGATCAAGAGGTATAGGTGGTTCTAGTTCTAGTGGATCTGGTGGTTTTGGAGGTAGGGGAAACACAGAGGTTCTAGATCAGGTGGGCAAGGTCCGCACCAACCCCAAAATATTTATATGGAGATGTCTCTTCATCTTCCAGTATAGAGGCATAGAGGATGTTGTTGAGCATGTGCACATGTGTGAAATATTGTGGCATGTGAAAGGGATCATGACTTCTAAGTGCAAGGCAAGTCAATTTGCTACTACATTATAGGGACATGCACACAGACTGGTATAGGAAGTTTGACCTAATCAAACTTGCATGGATTATGCAATGTTGAAGGATGCTTTCTTGAAAGAGTTCTATATCCCAAAATTTGAGTAGAAGAGTATAAGTGCGCTCAAGGATATCAAGAAAGGCACTACTGAGAGTGTACGTGAGTATGATGCCCATTTTAAAACACTCCTATCTAAGATTTCTTATGATATTCATGCAAGCCAACATGCACAATGGTTCATTGGTGGATTGATTACACCATTCAGAAGAGCACTGTCACATAAGACATACACTAATCCATGCAAAGCACTAGAAGCATCTTTGTGTGTTGAGGTAGTTGGAGCATTGACACTAGCATTAGTCCATTCTTAGAGGCATAGATTGCAGCTATGGAAAAATAGTTAGAGAAGCTATCAAAAATTCAGCCCATGAAACACACTCAGGAATTTGGTGTATAGATTGTGAAGTGGAAGGTCACACCAAGGATAGTTTCCCTCATAGATCTATACTCATTACTATTGGACTGTGAGATCTATCATTTGAATCATGATGCTAGTCATTGTCCTTTGTTACAACGCGTGATAAGGAAGAATGTATCTTGTTATTATAAAATTTTCTGGTCCACGACCCATGATACTGAAGATTTTCGGTTGATTGGTCAGATCCAGGATGCTATAGACATTGGGGTATGATAGACAAGCATAATGGATAATTCTAAGGGTAAGAATGAGCACCAGATCAGGATCATAATCAAACACTGCTATGATAGGAATGAGGGGGCATTTTGAAGGAGGTCGTGGAAGAGGACATGGATATCATGGTGGATATGGAGGATGAGGCCATGGTGGAGGAAGAGGTGAGTTCCCTCATGGAACATGTTATACGTGTGGATCTCCTTGACCACTATAGGTGAAATGTCCTCAAAATATTGCATGTTCTTTCTGGAAAAGAACCATAGCTATGAAGAGTGCCCAGACTTATATGAGCATCTGAGTAAGCAACATAAGAAAGAAAACAAAGGCATCGGGATGGTTAGAATCCAACGCGTAGAAGATCAGTGGATGCCCAAGATAGCACCAGGACCTGAGGCATTAATAGTGAAGATTACTACATGAGAAGTGGCAGCGCACAAGAGAGGCATTATAGACAAAACCTACCATCACTAAGGATGATGTCCTTCATGCCCGGTACCCAGATCCTGCCTATTAGAAGGAGGTTTATCAAGATACCATGGAAGTGCTAAGGAATCTTTAGGGTGAGATATAATACTTAAAGGAGCAGAAGAAAGCATCAGAGACAGTCCAAAATGATATCGATGATCTAAGAGAAGTGTGTAAAATGTTGCGCCAGGAGAACATCATTCCACTATTAGGAAGTTGGTTAAAAGGAACACTCCACATGCAAAGTATTGAGACCAGATGATAGATCCTGCATGCAAATCTTCCCCCTGATAGCATTGACTATGAAAAGGAAATTACTCTGAATGTTGTTGTGGATGGATGGTTGTTGAGCAACATATTGATTGATATAGTGTGGAAGTAAATGTGCTTACATTAGATGCATGGGTACAAATGGGAGGCCTCCATTGTAGCCATCATCTAATGTGTTGTTTATGGAAAACCGGACTAAGGCCACTCCCATAGGAGTTTTGAAGGATGCATCTATAACCATACAAGGGGCCAAGTTCACTGGGGATTTTGAGGTATTAGCACTTGCGAAAGTAGATAGTTTTTCCAACCTTTCTTGGATGCCCTTGGTGTTATGCAAATAATGCTGACTTGAGATTCAATAAGGGGTATATCAGCTTTGAGAACAAGGAGGAAAGGGTTGTGATACCTTTGACAGATGGGAAGTCTACACCATATGTTGAGCCTCTAAGTGAGGAGGACTTAAACAAAATCTATGTACATTATTTCAGGACCTTGAGGTCAATGAGCCATCAAAGGAAGGCATCCTATAGTGGGAGGATTCTCATTCTATTAGTGATACTATGAGTATTGCTTGTGACAATTGGGCTCATGGTACATATGAACTAGTAGGGTGCAAGGTAAAAAGTGTGTTGCGCGCAAGAATGGACTTCATTTGTTCTATTCGATGGATAGGTAGCATAGTACCTTGGTATACAAGGGCAAAAGATCTTCCTATATTTTTGAAAGCCATGGAAGCATAGTGGATAAATCAAATTAAGAGAAGAGATATGTTAGTGTATACCTTGCACGGGATAACAATGCACTTGGTGGGTAGTCCATAGATAATCTTATAGAATGGGAGGAGATTGGAATCACCCTATCTACTAGGTTTTTAAGGAGCAATGCACCTACAGATCTACACTTATAATGGTGATCAACCTATTCAACATCACATTCAACAGTGTGAGAGACTCTAGATAGTGGGACATGAAGCATTACCACCTTCACTCTGGGTGCATAGATTGTACTCTACTCTACAAGGATGCACACACACTTGGTATGTATATGCAGAACTACATCGAGAGACTAGGAATTGGTAGAATTTGACTATGCAGGAATGCTCCAGACCTTTGACTACTTCTTGACTAAACCTCTAGTCGAAGAAGCATTAAAATTTGTCAAGCACTTAACTATGGGAGATAGTGCAAAGGTAGAAGAGCATATTCAGGAATTATTTGGTGAGACAGAGTTCGGAGCACATTTTGAAAAGGAAGAAGAAATGGACTCCATACTACTTGAATGCGCTTTCCTTGAGAAAGAGAAAGGAAAGATGGTTTACATCGTGGATGATGAGGAAGTTGAGAACCTAGATATTGAACATTCACAAGGGGTGTGCGAGGTCTTGGATAGTGCAGACAAGGATACATGCCTATCATGAACCCATGAAGACAAAAGAAGGTGAATATAGGTTTGGAGGCTGAGCCAAAGGAGGTCATAATTGGAGACTATTGGTCAGAATCGAAGTGGCAAAGATCATTGAGTTACTCAGGGATTATCAAGACTTATTCCCTCGAGGGTATCATGAACTTAAAGGCATGCATGAATCACTTGGGGAAATGAAGATAAAGCTTAAGGATGGTGCATGCCCAGTTAGAAAGAGGCCTTATAGAATGAACCCCAATTTGTGTGAAAAGGTCAAAGAAGAGATTGATAACATGTTGAAATCTAGAATTATCAAGCCCCTTGATGAGTCAGAATGGGTTAGTCCAATGGTGATCAATATCAAGAAGGATGGATGAATTAGAATATGTGTGGACTACAGGGAGCTGAATGTTGCATGTGTAACAGATCCATTCCCTACACCATTTACTGAGGAAATACTAGAAGGAGTTGCGGGCACAAAATATATTCCTTTACAGATGGGTTCTCTAGGTATCACTAGGTTAGAATTACATAGGAGGATCAGAAAAGACTACATTTACTACTGAATGGGGTAGCTTTTTCCTATACTTGTCATGCCTTTTGGACTAAAAATGTGCACTGTTATATTCTCGGATAGTTGTTTAGGCATTCAAATATTTTATTCACAACTTTTTATAGGTTTATCTAGATGATTGGATAGTATATGGGCTTGTGAAAGATCATTGTGACAATCTGCGCTTAATGTTTGAATGGTGCAGACAATTGAGTATCTCTTTAAACATCAAGAAGTGCATATTTGCTACACCTTTTGGAATACTGTTAGGACATATAATCTGCAAGGAAGGTTTGTTGGTTGATCCAGCTAAGGTTGCAGTCATTCTAGGCCTGGAAGCACCTACCAGTCAAAGTGAGGTGCATGGATTTTTGGGTCACATAGGATATTATCGAAGTTCATCAAAGGGTATGCCAAAGTTGTTGCACCCTTGGAAGAATTACTAAAAGGAAAGGTACATTTTATTGGGGAGAACCACAACATGCACGCGTTTTGAGATATTAAAGGAGAAACTTACTACCACACCCATTCTACATTTTCCCTCATGGGATAAACCATTTCATGTGCATGTGGACGCCTCTGGCATGGCCATTGGCACTGTGTTAGCTCAACTTGGAGAAGGTATTGTAGATCATCCAATTTGTTTTGCTAGTAGGAAGCTGACTCTGCTTGAACAAAATTATACAACTACAGAGCACAAAGCTTTGTCAATGATCTATGCATTGCACAAGTTTTGATAGTACTTGTTAGCAACCCCATTTTTATTTTATACAGATCACATGGCATTGAAGTATTTGGTGAACAAACCCATCTTACAAGGGCACATATGTAGATGGGTACTCCTATTTCAAGAGTTTGACTTCACAGTTGTGGTGAAGCCAGGGAAAAGTAACTCTGGACTAGACCACTTGTCTAGAATTCACTCAGGAGAAGAAGCACAAACAATTGAAGAAACCATGCCAGATGCACAGTTATATAGGTTACAATGCACATGCCATCAGAATTAGAAGACATTGTTTGTCTTTCTATGGAATGGTGTGGCACCAGAAGGAATGAAGGCATTAGAAAAGAAACAACTTGCTATACACGCGACACCATTTATGTTAATCAGTGGTGACCTCTACAAGTTAGGTAGAGATGAAGTATTATGCTTGTTGTGTATTAGAGCATGAGCGCAAGGATATTATGGAAGAATCCCATGGTGGTATTGCAGAGAGGCCACTATGCAGGTGATGCAACTTCTCGAAAGATCCTACTTGTTGGATTATGGTGGGAGACATTGTATAAAGATTGTAAAGCGTATTGCAAAGTGTGTGACCATTGTCAACATCTAGGTAAACTAGGGAAAAGAGATGAGATGCCTTTGAGACCAATTACTAGTGCCGAACCATTTGAGAAATGGGCCATCAACTTTGTAGGACCTATTTCACCAGCCGTGTGTGTAGGACTGGGTCATGCTATATCATTACTTGTATAGATTATCTCACAAGGTGGGCAGAAGCAACACCTACGAAGGATTGTACAATGGCTACAACAAGCTAGGTTTCTATGGGAGAATGTTCTTACAAGATATGGATGTCCTTTAAGTTTGACAAGTGATAGGGGTACACACTTTTTGAATGAAACAATCAGGATCCTATTAGATGAGTTTATGGTTGCACACCATAAGACTACACCCTATCATCCTCAGGAAAATGGAACTATTGAGGCTTTCAACAAGATTTTGAGCCAGACATTGATAAAAAATTTGTGATGTTGGAAGAAAGGATTGGGATGATAAAGTGTCAGCTATTCTTTGGGCATATAGAACAACTTATAAGAGATTGAACAAAGCCACACCATTTCAGTTGGTGTTTGGCATGAATCCATTCTCCTATAGAATTTATGTTACCTTCTTTGCGCATTACACATGCACTAGAGGTCTAGCTGATGAGTAGGCTTTAGAAGAGCGTATTGAGAAGATGATTCAACTGGATGAGCGACGAGCCATAGCACATGATGGAGTCAGAAGCAGGAAAAGGCCAGGAAGAAAGCATGGCATGATAGAAACATAAGGGATAAGAAGTTTGAGATTGGACAAATGGTACTTCTCTATGACTCTAAGTTCTTGTGCCATCCAGAAAACTTAAGGTACATTGGTTAGGGCCATATGTTATTACTTACATCCTTGAAACAGGTGCTTTCCAGTTAGAAGCACTAGATGGAACACAACTACCTAGTTACTTCAATGGGAGTAGGCTGAAGCCCTACTATAAATAAGTCTTCTTGGTGTTTGTAATAAGGTAGTATTTCCATTTAGATTAGGTTTCCATTATGTATTTCCTTAATGTATTTCTTTCATTTTCTATGCTTTGTCACTTTAGTTTTTGTTGTTGTGAAATAAGCATGCTTGTGTGCATGAAGCTAATTACTACATGAAGCATGTTTATGCATAGAGGACTTGCACATCCTTTTAGTGTGGGGTGGTTGTTGATATCCAGGTACAAGATTGTGGGAATTGAAAGATGAAAAGAATAAGTTTTACTATGGGTGTTTGTCAAAGTAAAAACATTGCTTCTCAAAAGTGACCAAGGATGGAGATGAATGAAGGAACAATATAATATCGAGGTAAGTAGAGGCCATGATAACTACTAGGATAAGGTATAGTGATGAGGTACTCGGGTGCAAGGATGTGCGCTGAAGAGAATTGACCAGAGGGTAGGAAGGCAGTGCTAGAAGGTTATATCTGGGGCATGAGGATGTAACACGTGGAAAGGATGGAATTGGTCAATTAATGAGAGGATATTTGGTAGGTGAAGGAGCAATGAATGTATCAAAAATTTGAAAATCTATATAAGGATGGGATGCGAGTTCATTTTTACCATTGTGATTAAGAGTATTTGAAAGAAGCCAAGTGCGAAGAGCCGAGTGATCATTTTAAGGTGTGAGAGGTGTGTAACTAGTCGTGATGAAGAGATCTATGTGTGCAAAAGGAGCTTGTGTCCTTGGTGGTGAAGGGTTTGAGAAGCAAGGTGACAGAGAGGAGCTAGGGCATGTAATTTCACCTAGGGCATGTTGAATCAAACTAGGGTTTGCTTCACACCTTGCAGAATTTGAGTGGCAAGGATCTATAAAGGATTGCAAGGTAGAAATGGCACCCAAGAAAGTAGTTGCGTAGCAGAGTGAAGGGAAAGAAGAAGGTGGTAGAAGAAGAAGAAGAGATGGCTCCAGAAAAAATTTTTCTAAGATGCAATATCTAGAGGGGGTTATCATCGGCTAGGAGTGGGATTCTCACATAAGGAAAATAAAAGTGAGTGAGTACAATCACCGTACCATAGAGAATAAGAAGGATCTTGACGTGTTGCTGAACATGAAGACAAATAAATGCATGGTAGAAGACATGCCGGTGTATGATGATGCTGGTGAGAAGCTCTTGCAGAGGATAGGAGTTTACCAACTATATGAGCTCCCTTACTATGGGAAATATGAGCCCTTGTACCAATGGCTCATGAGAAGAGTGCACGAGGACTTTTTCTACTTTGCAGTCACAAAGTCAAGAATTTCAGCCACACTCATCTCCACGATAACGGGTTGAAAGGCACAGGAGATGATTTGAGATGATCTGATAGAAAAAACCACAATATTGGAGACTAGAAAGGAGTTGGGGTATACAAAGGGTCCACGCGGTATGGACATTGAAAAACTGAAGAAGTATCTAGTTGTGCAAGCGGTTGCACATCTTGTTACAAAGCTCAATGACCAAGAAAGGTGGTCACAAGTGAACACCATGTGGCTGCACATTTCCAAAAATATGTCTGAAGGAGTAGTCTATAAATTTCATTATATTACAGAGACAATCGTTGAGGAAGCACGTGGGGAGGAAAGATCAGCTTTGGAGCTGTTTTGTTATCACTAGTGTTCATGGAGATCGAAGTACTTGATGGACCGAAAGAGAAGGTATGGGAGTATCCAATGGAACACAAATCTCCTACAAAATGCTTCAAGAAGTACTTGTGTGAGGGATCCATGACAGAGAAGGTTAAGCAATGGGCTGAGAAGTGGTATGATAGGCTCTCATGTGGCTTTTGAGGAAGAATGGCGCATCCCCAAGGACTTTCCTTCGGTGGTTGGAAAGGCAGTTCAGTTTGCTTATATACCAAAATTTCTATATAGCGTAGTTTTCCATGAAAGATGGAGCATGGAGCCCTTGGTGTAAGTTTCCATATGCATTCATACAACAAGGTACTTCCAGGCGTTAGTACACAAGTTTACAGATGCACGGTGACCCGACATTCAATACGGATAAGGTAGATTACGACTACCACACACTAAGGAAGAAATATGTGTATCTAGGGTGGGGTGCATATGTTGAAAGACTCATTTTAGATGTATTGAGCATTAAACCAATAAGTTTGGTGGTGGGAGATATTGGAGCAGTGTTGGTGTATCTCCAACTAAAGCCAAAGATGGAGAATAACAAGTATGTGGAAGGTGAGTTTGCACTTCTAGTACCACCAAAGGGAAAGCATACAATGGAGAACATCCTAGCACCTAAGCCCACATAACCAATTGAAGTGGAGGATGAGGAGGATGAGTGCAAAGATAGTGGTGGTCTAGAGCATAGAGGTAGAAGACATCCTACGAATAAGGATGAAGCTGAGCGTGCCACTACACCACCTCAACCACAAGAGGGGGATGATGAGGACTTGAATGCAGTCCAAGGGGAGCAAAAATTTAAGAGGGTGTTTAGAAGAATAAGAACCCAAGGTGCTACTCCACCAATGGTGCGCAGATCACCAAGACTCTCTCCATAGAAGGAGGCAACCGTGCAAACAAGGAGGAAATTGAAGTTGAATGAGGAGGTGGAAGAGTTAGAGGTGTTAGTGTAATTTATGGGTTTGCACACTTTACTCTAATTCTCCATGTTCCATTTTTACTCCAAAACATTTTATTGGCTCGAGTGGTGATTTTTAACTTGTTTTTAGTTGGATGCTTTCAAATGCCCTCATTGTCCTTATTGTGCCCTAGATTGAAAAAAAATCCATTCCCCCAAATCTGCCCTAGTTTCCTCATTTTTGTGGGTTATATCATTTCTCTTTTGTCAAATCATGAATGAATTTAAAATTGATCAAATTCTGAATTTGAGCAAGTGTTTCCCCAATCTCAAGGTCACAAATGATGTCAAGAGATGATTTAGTTAGTTTAAAATGAAGAATTCTGCCTTCCCTGTCAAAAAATTTGGTTTCTAGGGCATTCCCTGAATTTTTCACGTTTTTGACGTGCTCTCGGGCTGTCAAAATTTATCATTGTAAACTTTATGTTGACATGACAGGCTCTCATTGGCAGTGCGGTCGGAAAAAATGTTATAACTTGTCAAATTTTCAATTTTTGGTGAAGGGAGAATTTGCTCCGCGGCCCCACATTTGCCTAGTGTGCCTACATGGCATGATTCGATTGGACAGATGGAGCAGTGAGTGGCGGAGGTCACTTAAAAATTTTGCCTTCATTTTTTGCAAATTTCTCAAAATCAAATTTTTTCCCGAAGGCCCACAGCGAAATGGCATGATGACACGTGTCCAGGAGGGCTAGGCGGATGGTCAAGGACTTGGAAAATTTTGGTGTTTTTTGGCTCGGGGTGTCAGGGGAAAAATTTGGCCCGCGAGCCCACAACCATTGGAAAGGTGACACGTGTCTAGGGAGATCGACCGAAATAGTGGGAACTTAGAAGAATTTGAAAGTTTTTGGTTTCAAAATGCAAAAGGAAAATATTTTCCCGGGGGTCCGCACCCAATACGAAGTGGACACATGTCCAAGAAAGTTAGCATGGATGGGCAAAATTTGTGAAAATTTTGAAGTCTTTTAACTTCAAAGTGTTAAAGTTACAATTCGGCCTGAAGACCCGCGCCCAATGGAAGGGCGACACGTGGCATAGGGATGTCAAGCAAGGAGGCGAAGAGTTGAATTTTTTTGAATTTTTGGCTCAAAACCTCAAAGAAAAATTTGGACCCAATGGCCTGCACCTAATGAGAAGGTGACACATATGTGGGGATGAAATGGAGGGGCGGAAGTTCTAAAGACTTTGAAGTTTTAACTTCAAAATGCTAAAATTAAAATTTTTGCCCGAAGGCCCGCAACAAATAAGGGATGGACATGTGTCCAAGAGGCAAAATGGAGGAAGGGGTCAAGGAGAAGTTTACGAATTTTTGCCTCTATGTTTAAAGAGTAAAAAATGAAGAATAGCAATGAAAACAGGACATGTGTCCTAAATTTGGTGGAGGTTTGGAGCACAGAGAGAAAGTTAAAAATTTTGCAAAATTTTAGCGAAAAATCTCAAGGTGAAAAATAAGCCCGTGGGAAAATTTGGAGGTGTGCCCCACATCCAATCAGGGGGCGACACGTGGCATGTTTCAAATGGAAAAGGAAGAAGCACGGCCCATAAGGGATTTTGTGTTCATGAGGAGTAAAGGAAAAAAAGGAGGGGTCGGTTCCGCAAATGAATGGGAAACGCCACATGGCGAAGTGGCGTGGCGTTTGGGGGTGCAGAGCATTTTGAGAAATTTTTCCTTTTCTCAAAAAAGTGGTGAAATTCATCAGATGACCCGCGGTTTTGGTAGGGCCCACAGGAGGACACATGGCACATTCAGGGGGCAAGCGGAAAAAATTTCAAAATTTTCTCGAGGTCAAAAGGGGTCGCAAATGCAAATTTTAAAAAGGAAGGCCCGGTCCAATGGTATTTGGACACGTGTCCCACCTCATCCAAAGGGAAAAAAGGGTATTTTTGAGGGAATATTCAAGATTTGATCTGACACGTGGAGGGCAGAGATTTAAAGTTGATTTTAATCAACGACATTGCCGTACTGTAATTTCATTTTTGGGCGCCATTGGAGCTCCAAGAAGTGTGGAATCGTCATTTTTACACCAAAACACATGAAATTTTATATGAATCTACATCCCTTCGGCCTTCTAAACATAATGGCATCATTTATTTGAGCTAATTTGGTGCCCTATAGTGTTTTTCGTGAGATATTTTTCTCACCCGTGAAAAACACATGAAAGGTAAAAATGATAAGTTGTAGAGTTAAAAATGATGAGGGAAAAAGGTGAAAAATGATTGCAAATGCATGCTAGCATGGTGGAATGCCAAAAACGTGACCTTGGGATGGATAAGGATCTGAGTTCATGCAATATTTTAAAATATTTGTGCTTCTCTCGGCATTTGGCGAGTAATTTTTCACGCTTTTATATCATTTTTCATCAAATGGATAGGGTTTTGTAACAAATTTGATCCCTTTGGCATATTCTTTGCTTGGGATGCAAGGATCCAAGATGGCATAGGGTATATCATATAGTTTGGAAGCATTTTGGAGGGTCTGATTGAGAATTTTGGAGAAGGAGAGAAGAATTTTCACAGGGAAAACTGGAAGAAGTCCATTTCCTTTTTGAGAAACTACCTGAGAGCCATTTTGATTCCAGTTTGCATCAAATGTTCATCATGTTGAGTTGGTTTCAGTGTAAAAGGCATAAAAAGCTTTGAGATTGTCTAAATAACATTCCCTTGCTGATATATTTGATCAAATTCTTGGATTAACTAGTTTTATCTCTTGGCAAAGCTTGCATGCACTTGTATTTCAGTATGTTTTCAATTTGTGTTTCATGTTCATGTTGCAATCTTGTGTTTGGGATCTTTATTGGTCATGCATGGTCTCATTTCTTGTAGAGGGTTTGAAGGCATATGCAATCTTCCATTCAGAAGAGCATTCATTTGAGTGGAGATAAACAGATTTAAATTCATCTTACCTTGCTTACAAACTGAGGGTATTTGTAAACCTTTGGGTGTACCTTAGGACATGGTCTAACAAGAGGTTCTGAATGCTTTATTGATATTTTGCTTCAAGACTTTGTGGCAGGTTATCAAAGTTTGTATGGAATAGTGCATTTAGGCATCCACATATGCACACATCCTGGTTGAAAGAGCACTTCAAATTCATTGAAATATCTCTGCTATTTATGTGTTGTAATTCTTTTGCAAGGTTTCCCAAAGAAGGTGATGACTCTTAACTACTCTTGTCTCAATATCTCTCATCAGAATTTCACTTTAAGCTAACTCATCCTACCTAAAATACCCCTGTATCTGCATTGTGTGTCCACAAAAGAATTCAACCCTTTCACAAAAATGCACAAAGTTGATAAGGGTTTTATCATGTCTTTAGCAGCTCTAGCTTTGTTTTGAGAACATTTCCATCATTTAGTAGGGAAAGCTCCTTTTAGTTTGGATAATGGATATTTGATCATGTTTTCACAAAGCCTCCTCCACATCATATACAAAACACAAGGATATCTTTATCTCCTTACCATATAGGGGCTGCAATATAGGTTCACTTACCTTGGTTGATAGGCACAACGTAAAATAGTGAGGGTTAGATCAAAACCCTTATGAAGGTGCTATCCACTCCCTCAATTCTTGAATGCAAACAAGTAGATAGGTGTGATCCCCACTACAAATGACATACAAAACATCTATCTATCCTTGAGTGTCTTGTGTAGATTCATGATGCTGCAAAGTTGTGAAGGAGATTAAATTTGGATACCAACACCCGAGTGGCGCCGGCTACTTGGGAGTTCTTGCAATTTCTTGGTGGTTTTGAAGTACTTGAAAGGTTTGAGCATTTGTTTGATCAAGTATTTGAGCTGTTATATTATTGAGATATCATTTCATACTTCAGATCTGGATGTTTGGGTAAGAAAAACTTCAAACTCAGCCTGCTCTCCTCATCTACCAGTAGTTTATGTGATTTGGATGCACTGTTTTTGGTTGAATTAAGAAGAAGAAAATATGATTTGTAAATCCTTGCAAGTTTTTAGTATAGCATGCATTTGATAGAATATTTTTTAGTGCTTTCTTGCACAAATAAGGTGAAAATCCTTGGTGGCGACTCCATGCTGTTGGGATCTTGAAATACTAGTTGTCTAACACATTTTTATCATTTGAAACTTATTGTTTAAATCACAAACCGGAGGGAATGAAATCCCTCTTCATCAAGGACTCTTCTAAGAAGTTTCTCACCAAATCAAGAAGCTCAGAACTAGAAGGAAGAAGAGTGTGGAAAGTGGTTGGTGATTTGGTTACAAGGAAAGGAATCCCCATAGTTGAATTTGAAGGAGAGAGCACTGTCATCAAGATTATAATTCGTCTTCAAGTAGATCTGATTTAGGCAATCTCCTTGCTAATTTTCATTCTCCATTAGGTGAGGGACCTTCTTGTGTATTTAAAAAACTTGCTCCTAAATCTGCTCCTGTGGTTTCTAAGTTTGCTAAATTTTATCAAGAGAGAGAGCCTTTGGGGGGTTGTCATTTTAGAGATCATTCATCTATTCCAATCAGACCCATTACTACTCCTCATCAGCTTGTTTCACCTCCAAGATCACCCCCACCAAACAATATGGCTCAACCTAGACCTCCATTTGTTGTAAACACATTTGGTCCTATAAATTTTGGAGGAATGGATGGTTATCCAAATGCTGTCCCACAGGATGTGAGAAATAGATTACCAAAATTCCAAGGTAACAATGCCATAACTGGAGATCAACACCTCAAACTCTTTGTTAACATGATGGAAGACTTTGAAATAGAATTTGAGGATGTGTGTATCAAGTTGTTTATCCATACACTTGAGGAAGATGCAAGAGATTGGTATAAAAATCTACCTAATAACTCTATTGATTCATGGACTAAGATGAGTAATGCATTTAGATTACAATATGGAGACAAAACAGATCCAAGGTTCCTTCTATCTGAGTTTGAGAACATCAAGAAGAACCCTAATGAGACCATTCATGATTTCAATACAAGGTTTAATAAGACATTGAGAAGGCTGCCTGTAATTTTGAGGCCTTGTGATGAATCTTGCTTGATCAAATATGTAGATGCATTTGATAAAAAGGCAGCCTATTACTTGAGAGACAAAAATCCTACAAACTTGAGGCAAGCTTTCACCATGGCACTTAAAATTGAAAATAATATTAAAGCTGTTGGTAAACTGCTTAAAAAGGACGGTGTGAAGTGATAAACCCTGAGAAGCCTCAAACTAGTAAGGGTGCTAATTTGGAGGATGTTTTCAAGACTTTGGTAGGGGCTGACAAAGAAATTTCCTACAAATTAGCCTAGGATGAGAAAGGAATTGGGAAAAGTTCACAAGGACAAAAAAGAATTCAAAACCATGATAGATTTGACAATCATCCTAGGGGTGATCAAAGACAAGATGATAGAGGTAAAGGGCTTATTGGATATGCAAATAGACAACCCCAAGCATGTGAAAATAGAGTGGTGCCTAACCCTCTGACTGCAAGAGTTGCTGCTGTTCAAGAAGTTGCTGATATGGATTGGTGTGACAGATGTTTTCTTCCTCATCCGCCATGTGAAATGGACCAACAAGATATAGATGATGATAATGAGAATGAAATGGATGATGACATTTGTATGATGGGAAGCTCTTTAGTCTCACAAAGAAGCAACATCAACAGATGTGATAAGTGCAAGGACTATTGTAACCTTTTGGGATTGCATAAAGAGGGTACCATTTCTTTCTCTTCCTCAAACTCATGATGTAGATGTAGTTTAGGACTTTGAAATTCCTAATAATGACTTTGAATACTTAAGGGCTTTAATGATCAAGAAGTATGATGGTGGTATTCATTCGAGAGGAAGATAGACAATTGTTAATGAATGCTGTGGTTGGTCAAGGAAAGGAGTACAATACTAGAAGTAGAGTTGTTAGAGGAGCTGGTCCTCAAGCCAAGCCAAAGACACCCTTTCTCACAAGCATTCCCAAAGATAATCCTAGAAGAGAAACAATTGCTAAGAACCCCGTTGTCCCATGCAAAATATCAGTCCTTTTCATGCCCAGTGACAAGAATACTTCTCCATCCGATGAACTTTCTTGTTTCCCTTCCAATGCTGTTTTGCCAAAGAATGTTCCATATGATATAGCCTAGGTATTGAGCCAAATTAAAGTGAGTGTTCCCATTATTGAATTGCTCAGAATTCCCAAACACAAGAAAAGAGCTTTTGAATACTTGGGATTGAAAGAAGAAAAGAGTATACCAAGCAGAAATGTAAATGTTGTTGAGAGTCCTCTTCAAAGCATTGCTGGCCCTGAAACACCACCACCAATGGAAGATCTTAGAGAGGCACCTGAAGTATATTTGGGGACATCCTTGGTTGATTCCCAATTGAATGTTGATCCATTCTTCACAACTTTGCTCATAAAGGTAGGTTGCTTCACAATTACATGTTTGATTCCGTGCATCATGTAATGTTATGCCTCTAGAAGTTATGAATGAGTTGGATATCAAGGTGACAACAACATATGGAAAGTGTACAACCATGGATTTGAGGGAGGTGCCGGTTGTTGGTTGTGTGAAGGGCTTGGTAGTGCAACTTGCAGCCTATCCGGGTAAGAATGTAAAACTTGATGATGTAATTGTTGACCGCCCGCCAAATGGGGCATGCTTTTGTCAAGAAAGTGGGCTGTAAGTGTTGGTGGTAGTGTTCAAATGGACATGTCCTATGCCACCATTCCCATTGAGGGCAGCCTTGTCAAACTCTATGGTGAAAAGAAGATGTTACACTTGATTGAGGATCCCAACAATGCTTTTTATGAAGTGCTTTGTTTGTTGATGTAGGTGTCGACAATTTCATTGTTTTTTCTGATGGAAAAGAGAATAAGATGGATACATTAGAGTGCCTTGGTATGGAAGGATCTCCATGGACATTACTATTTGATGGAGCTTCCTCCAAAGTTGGAAATGGTGCCGGTTTAGTGTTGGTTTCCCCTAGTTTAGAAGAGTTTCCTTTTTCCTTCAAGCTCAATTTTGAATGTACTAACAACATTGCTGAGTATGAGGCATTATTATTGGGATTAAGGATTGCATGGAAGTATGGAGTAAAGGATATTGTTGCTAAAGGATATTCAGAGCTGGTTGTCAAGCAAGTAAGAAAGTTATATGCCACAAAACATCAGCGTATGAGACAATATAAGCATGCTGTGTTGGGACTTGATTGAAATGTTTGATTCCTTTAACATTATTTACCATGATAGAAGTCTTAATGCTGCTGATAAGTTGGCTGTCCTTGGTTCTAAATTTGATAATTTCATCGTTTCACCTTTTTGTGAATGTGACGTTGAAGTGCTAACAAGGCCAGCTATCCCGGATAATGTGAAACATTGGCAGATTTTTGATGATGATGCACAAGTGTTGAGATTCTTACAATGCCAAGGAGATTTTGTTGGTCGAATATTGATTGGGAATCAATGGTGTGCATGAATGAAGGTAGAGAAACTTTTTTGACAATGATATTATACAATTGAAAACAAATACCATTCCTAAGGGTCTTGTTGCACTTGAATCCAATTTTAGCAATGCTGATTGCATTGTTAATAGAAAGATGTCTGCTTCAAGGGATGTAGAAGAGCATAACTTGGGAACTAAAGACAAACCAAGGAAGATCTGGTTGGGTAGTCATCTTAGCAAAGAAGAAAAACAGTCCTATGCCCAACTTTTAAAGAAATATCAAGACTACCTTGCTTGGTCTTATTCAGAGCTGAAGGCATATAGAGAAGATTTATTTCAGCATGAGATTCCCTTGAGGCCGAGACTAATCCATTTAGACAAAGAAAAAGGCCTATTAACCCACTACTTTCCATGAAAATGCAAGAATATTTGAAGAAATTGAGAGATGGTGGCATCATTCACCTACTAGATACTCTTCTTGGGTTGCTTAACCTTGTGCCAGCTAGAAAGAAGAATGGAGATATCGACTTTGTGTGGATTTTCTAATCTACACAAAGCATCTATGAAGGACAACTATCCTTTTCCAAACATGGAGAATATGCTGCAGCTTGTGATAGGATTAGAAATGCTTTCTACTTTGGATGGTTTCTCCGGATACAATCAAGTAATTGTTAAAGAATCAGAAAAACTTAAGACAACCTTCACTACTCCTTGGGGGACTTATGTTTTTGTAAGGATGCCTTTTGGATTGATGAATGCTGGTGCTACTTTTTAGAGGGCAATGGATGTTGCCTTTCTGGTTATATTAATGAGTTTATTGTAGTTTACCAAGATGATGTGACTGCTTTTTTCAAGACAAAGAAACATACCATTCGCAACACTTAGAGAAGATGCTTGATCAAATGTAGGGAGTATGGAATTTCACTTAATCCAAAGAAGTGTCATTTTGGTGTGCCAAAAGCCAAGCTATTGGGGCATATTGTGTCCAAAGAAGGTGTTATGATAGATCCTGAGAGAGTGGAAATAATCAAAGAAGGTGCTCTGTGCCAAGAACCAAGAAGGGTATTCAATCTTTCTTTGGAGAAAGCACACAAGAAGTTCACATAGGAAAGCAAGTCATACGCAAAGGCTCAAATGGATAGGAAGAATGCATATGCGAAAAAAATTTAAGTTTTCGTGGACTTAGTCATTTTTGGGCATGAAGATCTATTTTTAGAAGATGGCGTGCATAACACACCAACGATGTAGAGATGTATGCGCCACACATTGTCTATTTTGGAGGATCAGATTCAGAGCGCTTTTACATGGAGACAATCTAAGAATATGATTGTCACCTCAGTTAACTATCAGTAGTCTATATATAGCACACTTACATGTGTGGCTATGCATGAAAACGATGCATGGCTACTAATAAAAGCGGCCCTATTTTGAAATAGTTAAGCGGTGAAGGGAAAATCCCCACCCTATATATATATGTAGCAAATTTCTTGGTAGGAGATGACAAATATAGAGATATAGATAAAATAGTGTACATGTTTTTGGATTACTATATCAGATCCATGCGCGCATCGACATAGATTGCCGATTGTAAGAAGCTTTTGCGTTATTGCAATAATTAAGAGATGGAAGATATTGACTAAACCTAAGTGTTATTCCCGTGTATAATTGGGTAGTGCATGTTCTTATTTATATCATGATTATTTTTGAAACCTATTATTTCTTAGATCCAGATATGTCATGCACTATATAATGATGTATTAAGTTATGGATCTATATGATGTAAGTCTTCATCATATTAGTATTCTCGCTACAACAACCCTAAAGAGGACACAGTAACTTCGCGCTTCGGTGAGCGCTCGGTCTAGGGCCGAGTGATGTACTAGTGCATCTAGGGTGTCATCTAGTGAATTCTAGGCTGCATTAATTGGATAGGAAGTACTTTGCATGGACACAAGCCAAAATATCTGCTGCGACGCTAGCTAGTAGTAGTAGTCTATTGTTAGCGCACTTGCATGTGTGGCTAGTTTTGTAAAGGCGCGTGGCTAAGAATAGCATGTGACCTATTTTTGAATGGATAAGCGGTGAAGGGAAAGTCCCCACCCTTATATATATGTAGTAAATTGTGTAATAGATATACACACAGAGGAGATCGAGATATATAAAGATATGTTGTTAAAATTGCTACGCGCATACTACGATATTGTGATTTAGGATTCTCAAACTTATTACATTGAACATAATGAAGGAAATTGGCTGAATCTAAGTACTAGTTCTATGTGTATCTGAATCTAGTATGTTTTTGATCTCATCATGGTTAGTACTTAATTCTAATTTTCCTTAGATATAGATCTAGTATGCTCTGTAGAATGATGAGCTAGTAATAGAACTATATATGTTAAGTCTCCATCATGTTAACATCTTGCTACAACAACCCTAAAGAGGGACATGGTACCTTTGCATGCTTTGGGTGAGTTCTCGCTTAGGCTGAGTGATGTGCCAATACATCTAGGGTTTCATAGGGTTTGTATCACTGAATTCTAGGCTGCATCATTGGTTCCATTTCTGGGACCTCTTTTCATTTGTTTTTAGGATGGTTCTCAATGAAGACATATTGGTTGACCTTAGCAAGTATTGAAGAATGGATACACGATTTGGAAGAAGAATACGCATGGTGGTTCAATATTAGATATGAGTTTAATTCACACACTTAGGTGGAACATAATTTGTATGACAATCTATATGAGATATTTTTGCTATCTTTCCAAAGTAGAATTGCAGTGGCTGGTTGCTTATACATCTAAATGGAATTTGAGGTATCGTGCACTTGTCTGGATGTAGGAAAAATTCCAGGCCCTTTATGATGCTGATTTGATTTGGACTCGAGCTATGGATACATGGTTTCATGGTGTCTTGAATAGTTATATCTTGGAATACTCAATTTCCACTTATTCATGTCTAGAGGTAGCTGAATTCCAATTCTTATGACATCCACGAGGAGCTTACCTACAAGAATTTCACTGGTGATCAAGATCCTGATGGTAACTTTGAACCTGGAGAGTAAATCGATGGATAACTAAACCCCACCACACGCAAGGGTAGGGACAAGACTGGTGAAGTATGGCGGACTTAACAACAACAATGCAAAGAGAAGAAAGGTGACTTAAGTATAATGAGGTGCACGAGAGGGAGATAGAGAAGTAGTGTGATGTTGCAGTGTGGATGGAGTTGAGGAGAGAGATGGATCATGAAGGATTTGGAGCTCATGTAGAAGACGTGGATCCGCAACATTAGGAATTCCCCGTCTAGCAAAGCATGCCAGGGGAACCCTCCTCATCCTCACAAGGAAGCACACCAATAGAGATGACCTAGGCCATGGGCGTGCATCTAAATCCACCTGGTAACCTAGCCCTTGCGCTTGGTTTTCTAGTATCTAGTATGACAAGTAATCAACAAGAAAGTTTGGGAAGTAAGAGAGCAAGTACATCAATGGCAGGGTAGACGACTTCATTGTTATTTGAGGTGTGTTTTTAGGTGCATCGTCTTGCACAAAATATGAGCGCACCAAATTTTGGATTCACTTCTAGAAGTGGAACTACTTCATAGACCATAGGGGTCCAGTATAGTACTACTATTGGAGCATAGGGGAGTACATCTACATGACCTATTCCAACTACAGGTTCGGGATTAGGAGGCATGGGAAGTTTTGGTTCAGGTGGATCTAGAGGTTCTGAGGTAGGGGGAACACTGGAGGTTCCGAGATCAGGTGGAAAAGTTCTGTACCAACCCCAAATTATTTATATGGAAATTTATCTTCATCCTTCGTAGTATATGTGGAATAGAAGATGTTGCTTTGAACATGTGCATATGTGTGAAATATGGTGGCGCGCAAAAGGAATCACAGCTTCTGAGCGTAAGGCAAGCCAATTTGCTACTACATTATAAGGGTGCACACACAAATGGTAACCAAGGATGCGTGCCACAAAGCACAATTCAGACTTAGCCATTTTCAGCCTTTTCGACAGAAACACATGAAGAACGTGTGTCCATTCGGATAAGGTTCTAGCCTGGCAACAGGTGTCCTGAAGGGAATATACCTTGCATGATAAGAAGATCCAAAAAGCTAATCATGACATGGAGAGGCATGCACCTCGGTGGTGATCCACACCTCGACACTGGGGGCCAAATCCGAGGTCAGAGGAGTTTGTTGAGATCGATGCCTATTTATATATGTGCGCCTTAGCAAAAAAAAAGAGAACACAAGGAAGGAAGCGGAGCTCTGTAGAATTACTATGAGAACTATGGGATAAAAAGGGGTAGATGATTATAGGAAGGATGTAATGAGGGAATGGGGAATGTAAATTTTTTTTTGTGAAAGTCTTACATGTATGGATCCGATATGGTGTATGACTACGGTCTCCCTTCTATGATATTTTGTAAGTAATGCTATGAATGAATATGATAAGGTTACCATGATAATTGTATTAAGATCTTCCTTTGTATTATCTGCATATTTCTATTATGCTTTTGTTCTTGTATAATCATGAACCTTATTTGAATGTTAAGTCTATTTGTGGATTTACAACTTCCTAGTTCTATTAATTTGTTAAGCGCTTTTACTTTTGATATGACTGAAAGGGTATAGAAGCCATTCTGAGCTCTATAGCTTTTTCATGTCCTTTAAATCACTAATTCAAGATCATGAATGATGCCTTCCACTAAACTCACATAAAAGAGAGACTCGCCCTCTCTCGTGCCTCCTCGGTGAGCGCCCAAAGCCCGCCGGGTGATAGGCAAGCATGAGGTTCCCTTGTTCTCGTGGGTGCAAAAATGACTACATCTTGGTTCCATTTCCGGGACCTCTTTTCAAGTTGTAGTGGAACATGGCATACATCATGGTCTATGTGCAAAAAGTGATGACAGAGTGCTTAACACTTGAAGGTGTTGAAAATTGGTTTAAAAGCACGGAGGATGAGTTCACTCAGAGATTCAGTACTGGACTTGAGTTTGATACGTGAAGATGGGTGGAAGACACTCTCTATCATGAGTTGTATGAAACCTTCTTCTGTTGTTTCCCAGTAGAGTTATTTGAGTGGCTCTCGGCATATGCATCTAGGTCGGGTGGTATTATAAATCACACCCTTGGACCCAAGAAACATACCAGAACTTACAAGATGTTGATCTAATGTGGACCCATGCTATAGATCATTATGGAAAGGGAGTATTGGCTAGCTACACTCTGAATACGCAATTTCCACGTATTCTTGTCCGGAAGTTGCTGAGTTTGAATTTTTGTGGGAGCCCAGAGGATCATTTTTGTGGGCTATCCCCTTGGCAATCAAAATCTTGATGGTAACCATGAGTTTAGAGGCATTCCCAATGGCCAGCTAAACCACTCTGAGCACTTGGTGAGGAAGCCAGGTTGGGGAAAGATGGCTGATATAACGACTGAAAAGGAAAGGGAGGAGAGACGGCTCAAGTATGGTGAAGCGTGTGAGAGGGAGATTGATGAGATGATGCACGAGGTTACATTTATGATGGATCCATGGAGGCAAACATTTTTGGGAGAAGAGGTTCACATGGAGGATGTGGAGCCTGAATAAATCTGTGCTACCCCATCTTGGCAAGCACGGAAGAGAGAACCCCTCGCTTCTTCGATGAGAGAGCCCATCACATGGAGAAAGAAGAGTCATGGCACGCATCCGACCCCACCTAAAGTGACCAAACCTCGCGCTTGGTTTGTTCGAACGAGGGAAAAGTATAGTTGATCCATTTGATATCAGTGGAAGCAACCGATCGGCACCCAAGATACAACTTCTCATTTGGGACTTCTATGGCTTCACACACTATTCCAAAGATTTGGTGGAATGTTTGGACAAGGCATATATACAGTTTTGGGAGCGCATTAGAAGTGGTGGAGGAAATACGACTGGGAGTGGCACTAGTTCACAAACTATCGTCAAGCACAATTTTAAAGGATGACAGAGTGTTCATGGCATGACAAACACAGGCCCTGTACCTAACACAGAGGATCTGGAGGTGGAAGTGGTGGAGCTGGTGGCTCAGGATCTAGTGGGTCCAAGGAGGAGGAAACACCAGAGGAAATCAAGGGACTAGGTCAGAGGACAAGGGCCTCAACCACCTCCTCAAGTCTTTTTCGAGATGTCTCTACACTTACCAGATTACATAAGGGGATAGAAGATGCCACAGAGCATGTGCATAAGTGTGAGCTGCTATGGCACGCGAAGGGGATCACGACCCAGATCGAAAGGCTAGTCAATTTGTGACAACCTTGCAAGGACGCGCACATAGTTGGTATAGAAAGTATGACCCTCATCAGACTGTTGTGGATTATACCACACTGAAAATGTGTTCTTGGTAGAATTCCACATACCTGAGTTTGAACAAAAGAGCATCAACTCTCTCAAAGAAATCCAACAAGGAATGGCAGAGAGCATGTGGGAATATGATGCACACTTTTTAAAACTCTATTGTCTAAACTATCTTATGATATCCACCCTTCACAACATGCTCAATGGTTTTTCGAGGGTTGATCACACCCTTTAGGAGGGCTTTGTCTCATAAAACATTCACGGACCCGCACGAAGCGTTGGAAGCTACTTTGCATGCTGAGGCAGTTGGTAGTGTTGACACTGGTGTTAGCCCATTTCTGAGGCTCAGATCACTGCCATGGCTAAGCAAGTTGGAGAAATTATCTCCAACACAGTTCCAGAGACTCACAATGGGATGTGGTGCATGATATTGTAACGTAGAAGGGCACACAAAGGATAATGGTGGGATATGTACTTGGAAGGTGGTACGCACCCATAGTGGTAAATTGTGAAATATGTCACAGGGACCATGATGCAAGTAGGTGCCCCTTTTACAATGCATGATCCACAAAAATGTATCTTGTTATTGCAAGATATGTACCTCAACCACACATGACACCAAGGATTGTAGATTGATTGACTAGATTCATGAGGCAATTGATCTCGTGTGCACCAGACTCGCATTACCAAGTAGTTTCCAAAGGAGATGAGCATGGTATGAAGAACACAGGAGATGGAGGTGCACATGGAAGGGGATTTCATGGAGGATTTCATGGTCATGGTAACCACGGGGAAGAAGTGAGTTCCCACATGGACATGCTTTAATTGTGGAGCCACAAACCATTATAAGCGCGAATGTCCAGATCTTCTACAATGCTCCCGTGTGTGGAAAAAATATAAGTACGAAGAGTGCCTGAGTTATACAAACATATGAGTCAACAACACCAGAAGGATAAGGGCACTGCCATGGTGAGTATTAAGAAGGCTGACGCGCAATGGCTCCCGCGAGTAATACGTGAATCAGAACTAGAGCCTATTATGGTAACAACAAGGGCAGAGTCCACACGCAAAGGGAAGCACCTAGCAGAGACCTCTAGTTTCAAGGGAAGAAGTAGTACATGGGAAGTATCCAAACCCGGCTCACTAGAAAGAAGTCTACCAGGAAACCATGGATGTAATTCAAAGCTTTACAAGGGGAGATCCAATGCTTAAAAGAGAAAACTAGAAAAGATGAGCAAAGAAGACCAAGAGCACCAAAGGATGACTTGGATGAGGTTAAGGAGGTGTGTAAACTACTGAGGCAAGAGAATGTTATTCCCCTACTAGGAGCATGGTTGAGAGAAAAGGTACCACGCACCGGAAGAACACGAAAGGCAGATCCTGCATGCAAACCTCCCACCTCACAACCTTGATTATGACAAAGAGATCACCTTGAACAGTAGAGGGATGGATGGTCACTTAAGAACATCCTCATCTGACACAGCAGGAGGTTAATGTTCTCACTCTGATGCCTGGCATCAAATGGGAAGACTCGCATTACAACCATCTTCAAATGTGTCAGATATGGAAAATAAGACAAAGGCAATGCCCATAGTGTCTTCAAGGATGCGACCATTACCATTCAGGGACTAAGTTCACTGGGATTTTGAAGTCTTGGCACTTGCCGAGGTAGATAATTTCCCAAATATTACTTGGGTGCCCCATGGTGCTATAAGAATAATGCAGATCTCTGGTTTAACAAGGGGTACATAAGCTTTGAAAACAAGGAAGAGAGGGTGATTATACCACTTGCTGATGGAAAGTCCACACCCTATACCGAACCCCTTGAGAGGAAGTCCTGATAGAATATATGTGCACTCCATAAGAGATCCAGACCATCCACCCTATGTAAGGAGTCATCCAGTTGATGATGCTCAATCATCAATGATACTACCACAATAAAGCATGTGATAATTGGGCACATGGGACTTATGAAATGATTGGGTGACATCTGAAAGGATCGGTGACCAGGTAACCACGGCACATATAGTTCAAAGGCCTGGGAGGAAAGGCAATAACCAAGTATTCTGGGGATGCATACCCTGAGGTCTTTTTGAGAGAAATGGAAGCTCAATGGAGGGAGGACGAGCGATGAGGTATGCTAGGTTATGTTTTGATAGGCACAACAACAGAGGTGGTGGGCACGCATAGCAAAAACTTGTTGGAGTGGCATGTGAAGTTAGAATTGCACTCACTGTCTGATTCTCGAGGAGCAATATACCCACCGCTATCAAGGATTACAATGGCAATGAACCCACCTCTTCCCACATCCAGCATGTGAGAGGGTCTGGGAGAAGGCACGGAAAGCTTTACCACCCTCCCTTTGGGTGCACAAGCTATATTCGACACTACAAGGTTGTGCGCACTGTACATCCATTCTAAAACTCACCCAAACGGGAAATTGGTAAGAATTAGAATTAACAAACTGACCTCGGTTCACACATTCGAGTACCAAAGTACCAAGAACCGGTCGATGAGGCATTACAGTGCTCAAGCAAGCACCTCACTCTGGGGATTGCACCATGGTGGAAGATAGATTAGTAGACTTACTTGTGGACCTAGCTTGAAGCATGGTTCAAGAGGAGGAACCAAAAGACATACAATTCGAGCAAGTGTGTGTGTGAAAAAGGAGAAAGGAAAGATGGTATACATTATCGATGGAGAGGAGATGGAGAGCCCGAATGTCACCATTGTCGGGACATGTGAGGTAGTTGATAAGTGGATGCATGTGCACACATGCATATCATGAACCACTCAAAACCAAGAAAGTTAACATCGGCTCGAGAAGGAGCCCAAGGAAGCTATCATCGGGGACTACCGGTCGACAAGGAAGTATCAAAGATCATCGATCTCTCATGCATGAATTTGAGGATTTATTCCCACGCGGATACCATGAGTCAAAGGCATCCACCATTCATTGGGGAAATGAGGATAAAGTTGAAAGATGGTGCACACCCTGGTCAGAAGAGGCCTTACAGATGAATCCCAACATGCGCGTAAGGGTTAAAGAAGAGCTAGACAAAATGATAAAGATCCAAAGATCATTGAGGTCATGGAGGAATCAAATGGATAAGTCCAATGGTGATCAACATAAAGAAGGATGGGTGGATTAGGATATGTGTGGATTATAGGGAGTCAACGTTGTTTGTATCATAGATCCTTTTCCCACCCCCTTCACTGAAGAGATTTTGGAAGGAGTGACTGGGCGCGAGGTCTATTCCTTCACAGATGGATTCTCAGGATATCACCAAGTAAGGATTGCCAAGGAAGACCAAGAAAAGACAACTTTCACCACCGAGTGGGGAAGCTTTGCATACACGGTCATGCCCTTTGATCGAGGAATGCACCCACCGTATTTTCACGCATAAAGGGTACAAGCATTTAAGGACTTCATCCACAAGTTCCTTCAAGTATATTTGGATGATCGGACAAAGTGTATGGATTGGTCAAGGACCATTGTGATAACTTGAGATTGATGTTTGAAAGATGTCTGAGCAGTTGAGGATTTCCCTCAACATCAAGAAATGTGTCTTTGCAACTCCTTTTGGAACGTTGTTGGGGCATATCATATGCAAAGAGGGCTTACTGGTGGATCCCGCAAAAGTTGTAGTTATTGTGGGATTAGGGGAGCCCACCAGCCAAAGCACCATGCATGGATTTCTTGGACACACTGGGTACTACAGAAAGTTCATTAAGGGATACGCCAAGATCACCGCACCTTTGGAAATATTGCTCAGACATAAGAGTGCCTTTCAATGGGGAGAGGCAAAGAGGGGCATTTGACACTCTAAAAGAAAGGCTTATCACCGCACCTATTCTATGATTCCCATCATGGGATAAACCTTTCCATGTCCACGTGGATGCCTCTGGTACAACAATGGGAGCCATTCTTGCTCAACCAGGAGAGGGGATTGTTGATCATCCCTTGTGTTTTGCAAGTAGAAAGTTGACACCAGCAGAACAAAATTATACAACGACCGAGCGCGAGGCATTGTCAATGATCTACGCACTCCACAAATTTAGACAATATCTACGCTGGTGACTCCCTTCATATTCTACACTGACCATATGGCCTTGAAGTATCTAGTAAACAAAGCAGTGTTGCAAGGGCGCATATGTCATTGGGTACTTTTATTTCAGAATTTGAATTCAGAGTGGTGGTAAAACCTGGAAAGAACAATTGTGGGCCGATCATTTATCAAGGATTGATTCAGGAGAGGACGCACAAAGTATCGAGGAAACCATGCCGATGCACAACTATTCAGGTCGTGGCGCACACCCTCGAGTTAGAAGACATTGTTGTTTTTCTCAAGGAAGGTGTGGCACCCAAGGGATGAATGCACTGGAAAGGAAAAGGTTAGCCATACGCACCACACCCTTCATGTTGATCAATGGGGATTTGTATAAAATGGGCCACGTGATGAGGTTTTTACACCGGTGTGTGTTATTAACATGAACGCATGGCCATAATAGAAGAAGCCCATGGTGGGATTGCTGAGAGGACACTATGGGGAATGCAACCACGCACAAGATCCTAGTCACCAGACTATGGTGGGAGATGATTCACCAGGATTGCATTGAGTTTTGCAAGGCCTGTGACCACTGCCAATGCCTTGGAAAACCTGGAAGAAGGGATGAGATGCCCTTACGCCCCATCACCAACGCGGAACCTTTTGAGAAATGGGCAATAGATTTTGTCAGACCAATCTCACCAGCTACGCAAAGGACTAACTCATGGTATATCATTACCTATACTGATTATCTGACAAGGTGGGCAGAGGCCGCACCCACTAAGGATTGCACCACAGCCACATGCTACTAGATTTTTGTGGGAGAACATTATCAATAGGTATGGGTGCCCATTAAGTTTAACAAGTGATAGGGGCACTCACTTTTAAATGAAACCATCAGATTCTATTGGTAGAATTCATGGTAGCCCATCACAAGACTACCCCTTATCACCCTCAGAAAATGGGACTGCAGAGGCATTCAACAAAATCCTTAGTCACACATTGACTAAGATATGTGATGTGGGTAGGCAGGATTGGGATGACAAGGTGTCAACTAGTTCTTTGGGCATACAGAACAACGTATAAAAGATTGAACAAGGCCACACCATTTCAATTGGTGTTCGCAAGGAAGTAGTTTTTCCAATCGAATTCATGCTACCATCTCTCGTATATAAGCACACAGGGAGGGTCGATGATGAGCAAGCACTGGAAGAAAGAATAGATGAATTGATAAAGTTGATGAAAGGCACTCACTAGCAAGATGGAGCCAAACAACCGAGAAGGCAAAAGCAAAAAGGCATGGCATGACCGCCATATTAAGAACAAATAGTTTGAGGTTGGCCGATGGTATTGCTATATGATTCAAAATTTCTACGCCATCCTGAAAGTCAAGGTGCATTGTTGGGTCCTTATGTAATTTCATACATCCTTGATTCAAAGCGTGCTGCCAAGCTTACAAGCCTGATGGAACAAAATTACCTAGACACTTCAATGGGAGTAGGTTAAGCCCTACTATAAATAATGCTTCTTGGTGTTTGTAAATAAGGTAGTTTTTCCAGTTAGTTTAGAATTTCCTTTTATGCTTTTCCTTTCTTGTATTTCCCTTTCACGTTGTTGTTTTGTTTTGCACTTTGGGCACCGGTAACCTTATTACTTTTTGACTTATGAATGCACAGAGGACCGCACATCATTTTAGTGTGGGGTGAGATGATGAAGAGAAACTTGGAGTTATTCTGCTAGGAGGATTTGGGTCAGTGGAAAAATAAGGTTACATTGGAAATCCACGTACAAAGGAGAAAAAGTGCAAAAACACGAGGTAGGTGAAAGCAAGAATCATGAGGATGGAAGAAGTGCCTTTGGCACTGGTAACACGCGCAAAGAGTCTTCTATCAAGATGGATTGTTTGCATGCGCCGTAAAGGTTGGAAAATTTTTCACGCAAGGATTGGGGCGTTGGAAAAGTTTTCACACAAGGATTGGGTGCGTTTGGAAAAGTTTTCACACAAGGATTGGGCGCGTAAGGAGAAGCACTGAAGTCGGGTTTTGTTTGAAAACACCACATTAAATATTGTCATACGGTGGTAGGTAGCCTAGCCTTAAATGCGTAAAAGTGGGAAAAGCTATAAATACAAGAGTGGGCATTTCATTATTTCACTTTGCAAACACAAGAAGAGTGATTTTCTTTCAAGAGCTAGGGTTTCAAGAACTGACTCATGTGAAAGGAAAATCCCAAGAACTTAAGCGCAATCGGTCCATTGGATCTACAAACCAGAGCAGAAGTGATTCACGGGTGTGAGGAACATGTTGTGAAGAAGCACCGTGATCAAAGGAGAAAAATATGAGATTAGGGTTTGTGTTTTAGGGCACGGGGCGCACGAGGAAAATGTTCAAACAACTCACAAGTTAACCTAGGAATGAAAGCAAAGGGTGCAATGATGGCCACAAAACCAGTTGATAAACCTACAGAACAATCCAAGAAGGGAAAGGGTAAAGGAAAAGGAAAGAAGAAACAAGAAGAAATACCCTTGGATACAAATGAGGAATGGTACTTGAGATGCAATACCTGATGGGGTTTTTCTAGGGCAAGAGTGGGAGTCCCACATAAGAAGATGACCGTGATCGACTACAATCACCGGTCAAGTACAATCACAAAGGAAATGGCACTGAGCTGGTGCACCCCACAAATAAATGAACACCTGATGGGTTGCAATCTAACGACGTGGTCAAGGTGAAAATGGAGAAGGTAGGGCTTCTCCAACTTTTGAGTTACCATATTTCAGGGAAGCCCGAGCACTTGTACCAATGGTTGATGACGCGCATACATGAAGACTTCTTCTACTTCACAGGGCAAAAAATGCATAACTCCCAACTAATTTCACACTTCACAGCCTAAACTGTGAAGGGGACGCGCTCAAGATGACCTCCTGATGAGGAGGCAATCAAAGAAACCATAAAGATCCCAAGAATCAAGAAGGGATCAAGGTACTACGACGTCTCGATATCAATGATCCGGTGATGAAGATGGCCGCACACCTAGTCTCCAAGCTGAATGGACAAGAAAGGTGGACCCAGGTGAGCAAGCCCTGGCTGAATGTCTACAGAAAGTCACTGAGGGCACCATATACAACATCTCCCAATATATTGTAGATGGAATCATAAGCAAGTGGAGAGAAGGGAGGAAAGATCCTATTTGGAAACATTCTATTGACAATTGTGTTCTCAGAAATCAGGGTGCCGATGCATCCGACAAGTTCATGTGGGAGTACCCTGCTGAAGATCCCTCACCATGAGAGATTTCAGAAATACACATGTGAATCAATGATAGGGGTACACAAGGCACACTTAGACAAATGGTATAAGCACCTTAGGAATGCATTCGGGGCTGAATGGTGGATCCTTGAACAACTCCCCATGGACCAAGGAGAAGTAGAGTTCGTAGTCTACCAACACTTTTGTATCGGTAGGTTCATTTTGGTCGATGGAAGCTGAGTCCATGGTGCAAACTCCCATTCTCATTTACTACCCAATTTTTCCAAGTGGGAGTAAATAGATACAAGGAGTCAAAGAAATTAAACCTTGAGTTGTCCACCCTTGACAGAGAGCACAGGGAAATGAGGAAGAAGTTGGTCTACCCAGAGAAGCACACGTACGTTGAAAGGTACATGTCACAAGATGTGCATATTGTAAGGCCTTTGACCTTACCTATTGCTGGGAGCAATGCCACAAGGATTTACCTACGCATAAGGCCAAAATTCAAAAAGGGCACATACGTGGAGAATGAGATATCCATCCCAGATGACCCTACTGGAAGAAAGAAGCCCACACCAAAGCGTAAGGAGAGGGAAGAGAAAGAGGAACAGAGGGTGGTGGAGAAGCAGGATGTAGGTACCACAGGGGACAAGTACCTATGTCTGGAAGAAGAAGAGAATGGTGGTCAAGGAGAAGACCCCAAAACCTGTGAAGCCACCATCCCCTGAGGAACCCTCAGATGAAGAGAAGACCACATCCCCGACTCCGAGTTTTCAAAAAAGGAAGAAGAAAAGGGGATGGAAGAACCAGAGTCCGAGGATACAGATGACACAAACACCTATATAGGAAAAAGGATGATGATGAAGAGGAAGAGCTGGAGGTAAATCAGAGCTGATTGATGTCCATGATTCAGAGGGAGAGGAAGCAGAAGATGCAAATGATGCTTTCATCTTTGTAAGGAGGAAGGGCACCCAAGGGGAGGAAGGCACGTAGAGTGAAGAAAGGAGTGAGGGGGAAAGTACTAAGGAGCCAGATATGCCCAAGCTCACTCAGAGGAGGTGGATGAGAAAGTGACAAGGGAGGTAGAGAAGATGATTAATACCTTGGTCGATGAGGAATTGAGCACAACGCGAGCTCGTGCTTGGTGAATTCAAGGAAGAGAAAAGGGAGAAGAGTGTGGTAGCACAAAAGGCCCAACTCTTTCAGTAACTATTCCCAAGGGCATGCACATGGGAAGTAAATGCACGTGGAGGGGGAAGAATAATGATGGGATATGTTGATGACCCCAACAAAGTTTTGTGCACGTTTCTAGAGTACCATGCCCACCAAGGAGCTAACCGCCATGGAGTCCTTTGATCCTGAGGGTGGATACCCACACACAAGAAAAATGCTATCATGGGCATTCGACTCCCACCTTGATGAGCCCGAGTTCGAGGTTAACCAAGGAGTGATACTAGCAGCTATCCAAGGAAAGGGGGACAACCCCATTATAAACACACAACAACTATCGATGAGCAAGTGTGTAACGCACTCAACAAAGTCTCCATGGAAGTTGAGGCTAGGCTCTTCTCAAAATGACAGGGTTAAAGTCTTGGAGGACCTGATGGAGAAGAGGAAGGAAGAAATAGTTAAGCTAACAAAGGAACTCAACCTTGAAAAGCTGATCAACACTCAACTACAACGAGAATTACAAGAGGAGAAAGCTAAAGTGCACAAGTTTCCAAGAAGGTGGAGCTCATCTCCTAGGCTATTATCATGAAGCACCCAGACCTTAACCCTCCCACGCAAAAAATATGGTTCCTCCCTGAGTGTCTTGAGGACTTGACTGATCCTCACCATGGAAAGGTAGCCTTTGGCCTTGGAGTCGGCAGAGGATGTAGCTACGCACTTGGAGCAGGAGGACAAGTTGAAAGTCATCACACTCATAGCTGAATACAACAAGGTGCTCACTGATGTAAAAATAGCTACACAAACCACTGGGGTCACATACGACCATTGCATGGATCAGGACAAGGTGACAAGCATGCTGCTTGCCAACGATGAGGCCGAGCTGAAGGACTTCAGGAAAAGAATAAAGGCAATAGAGCCGAGTGAGAAAAGATCCTAGCCAAGTGGAAAAGAAGTCTGAAGCTATTGAGATCCTTGGGTCTCAATCAAAACCCAGCTAAAAGAGCTCTACAAGGTCATTACGAGGAAGATGGATGCCTTGGAAGATCAAGCAAAGGAACTGAGACATGGTGGTAGACCATAAACACAAAAGGGGAAGGGTTAACCTTCGACGAGGTGAGCACATTGGTTGGTGACCTTTACACAAGAGCGCAGGATGAAGTCAGTGCATGGAATACACTGGAGGCCGACCTGCGGCAAAAATTTTCCCTTCTTCTTCTTTAGGTAGTTTTCCTTCTATTCTTTCTCTCCCCCATTCTTTATTCTTTCCCTCCATTCTTTTCCAAGGCAGGCCTTGCCTTTTTTTTTGTACTGCATTCTTTGAAAAGGTTCCCGAGGGTGGAGAATAGGTGAAGTGTGGGGTAATGTTGGGACCCTAATGTAGCTTCCAAATCTTAAAGGCACAGTAGCACATGCATGGCCGAGGAAGCACAAGCAAGTTAAGGCACAAAGGTAGATTCAAAAAGGGTTCTTGAGAACCAAGGACGCGCACCCACAAAGCACAATTCGGGACTTAGCCATTTTCAACCTTTTGGACAAGAACACATGAAGAACGTGTTCCATTTGGATAAGGTTCCAACCTGGCAACAGGTGTCCTGGAAGGAATATACCTTATGATAAGAAGATCCAAAAAGCTAATCATGACATGGAGAGGCATGCACCTGAGGTGATCCACACCTCGACACTGGGGCCAGATCCGAGGTCAGAGAGGAGTTTGTTAGAGCTCGATGCCTATTTATACGCGCGCCCTTAAGCAAAAAAAAGAGAACCCAAGGAAGGAAGCGAGCTCTGCAGAATTACTCATGAGAACTATGGGATAAAAAGGGTAGATGATTATAGGAAGGATGTAATGAGGGAATGGGGAATGTAAATTTTGTTTTGTGAGCATACATGTATGGATCCAGATATGGTGTATGACTATGGTCTACCCTTCTGTGATATTTATAGTAATACTATGAATGAATATGATAAGGTTACCATGATGGTTATATTAAGATCTTCTCTCTATTTCTAGATTATCTCGTATATTTCTATTATGCTTTTGTTCTTGTAATCATGAACCTTATTTGAATGTTAAGTCTATTTGTGGATTTACAACTTCCTAGTTCTTTATTAATTCAAGATCATTAAGCTTTCCACTTTACTTTGGACCTCGAAAATAGGGCAATGCGCATGAGGTCCCTTGTTCTTGAGCTCTATAGCTTTTTCATGTCCTTTAAATCACTAATTCAAGATCATAGACTCATATGAGCATCCGAGTAAACAACATAAGTAAGAAAACAAAGGCACCGAATGGTTAGGATACAACATGCTATGGAAAATCAATGGATGCCCAAATTGGAAGCAGAGTCCAAGGCACTACAAGTGAGGATCATGACCCGTGCTGAGGTAGCACATGCCAGGGAGGTATTATAGCAGAAACCTACCATCACTAAGGATGAGGTTCTTCATGCATGGTACCTAGATCCTGCCTATCAGAAGGAGGTTTATCAGGATACCATGGAAGTGCTAAGGAATCTTCAGGTGAGATACAATATTTAAAGGAGTAGAAGAAAGCGTCAGAGATGGTCCAAACTAATATATATGACTTAAGAGAAGTGTGCAAAATGTTGCGCCAAGAGAACATCATTCCACTGTTAGGAAGTTGGTTGAAAGGGAACACTCCATGCACAAGTATTGAGACTGGATGATAGATCCTACATGAAAATATCCCTCCTCATAGCCTGGATTATGACAAGGAAATCACTCTGAATGCTGTTGTGGATGGGTGGTTGTTGAGTAATATACTAATTGATACATGTGTGGAAGTCAATGTTCTTACCTTGGATGCATGGGTAAAAATGGGGAGACCCCCATTGCAGCCATCCTCTAATGTATTATTCATGGCTAATCGGACTAAGGCCACTCCCGTAGGAGTTTTAAAAGATGCATCCATTAACATACAAGGAGCCAAGTTCATAGGAGACTTTGAAGTTTTAGTGCTTTGGCAGAATCGATAACATCCTAGCTCTACCAGGGGCATCCTTGGTCCTATGAAAATAATGCTGATCTTCGCTCAACAAGGTCTATATCAGTTTTGAAAATAAAGAGGAAAGGGTCATTATCCCTTTGGTAGATGGAAATTTTGTGCCTTATGTTGAGCCTTTAAGTGAAGAAGATTTGAATAGGATTTATGTACACGCCATCCGAGATCCAAAGATGATTGAACCAACCAAAGAAGGACTAATTTAGTGGGAGGATGCACAATCTATTAGTGATACTACAAGTGTTGCTTGTGATAATTGGGCTCACAACACTTATGAGTTGGTAGGGCATGAAGTAAAGAGCATATTCCCTCGAGGCACAAAATTGCGTTATGTCAGGAGGATAGGTAACAACTCGGTACCTTGTTACACAAGAGAAGGGGATCCCATGGTATTCCTATGCACCATGGAAGAAAAATGGATAGACCCACTGAGAGGAGAAATATGCTAGCATATACACTATGTGGGATAGCAACACGCTGGTGGGTGGTCCACAGGGATAATCTAGTCGAATGGGATGAAATTGGGGTTGCTCTTACTACTAGGTTATTTAAAATAAATGCACCTACTAAAATCTATAATTATCACGGTGACCAACCCTTGAACACCGTGTTTAGAAGTGTGAGAGACTCGGATAAGAAGGGAAGGAAGATTTACCACCTTCACTATGGGTGCACCGGTTTTATTCCACTTTACAAGGCTGCATGCGTGCTTGGTATGTATATGCAGAACTCCATAGAGAAACTAGAAATTGGTAGAATTTAATTGCAGGAATGGCCTAGACGTTTGACTTCTTCTCTACAAAACCTCTCGGTAGAAGAAGCATTAAAAGTTATCAAGTGCTTAACTATGGGGGATAGTGCCAAGGATGAAGAACTCCTCCAGAATTATTAGATAAAGAGGACTCAGGAGCACATCTTGATAAAGAACTAGGGGCCGATGCAACATTACTTCAATGCGCTTGCCTTGCGAAAGAGAGAGGAAAAATGGTCTACCTAGTGGATGATGAAGAAGTAGATAATCTAGATGTAAACCATTCAACAGGAAGGTGTGAGGTATTAGACAATGCAGATAGGACCATGTGCGTGTATCATGAACCTATGAAGACAAAGCGGGTGAATATTGGAACAGAGACTGAGCCTAAGGAAGCCATAATTGGAGACTATTGGTCAGACTCTAAAGTGGCAAAAATCATAGAGTTACTAAGGGACTACCAGGACCTATTTCCTAGGGGGTACCATGAACTCAAAGGCATGCATGAATCGTTAGGGGAGATGAAGATAAAGCTTAAAGAGGGTGCACACCCAGTTAGAAAGAGGCCTTATAGAATGAACCCCAATTTATGTGAAAAGGTCAAAGAAGAGATTGATAACATGTTGAAGTCTAGAATTATCAAGCCCCTTGATGAGTCAAAATGGGTTAGTCCAATGGTGATCAATATCAAGAAGGATGGATAAATTAGAATATGTGTGGACTACATGGAGCTGAATGCTACATGTGTAACAGATCCATTCCCTATGCCATTTACGAAGGAAATACTAGAAGGAGTTTCGTGTGGTGCGAAATATATTTGTTTACTAGATGGGTTATCCGGGTATCATCACGTTAGGATTGCCCAGAGGATCAAAAAAGACTACATTTACTACTCGAATGGGGAAGCTTTGCCTATACTGTCATGCCTTTTGGTATGAAAAATGCGCCTGCTATATTTTCGCACATAGTTGTCCAAGCATTCAAGGAATTTATTCACAACTTCTTATAGGTATATTTAGACAATTGGATGGTGTATGGATTAGTTAAGGACCACTTGTGAAAATTTGTGCTTAATGTTTGAATGGTGTAGGCAGTTGAGTATCTCTTTGAACATCAAGAAGTTCATATTTGCTACACCATTTGGGATACTTTTAGGACACATAATCTGTAAGGAGGGTTTGTTAGTTGACCTAACAAAGGTTGTAGTCATTATAGGCCTAGGGAGCCTACCAGTCAAAGTGAGGTGCACAAATTTTTGGGACATACAGATATTACAAAAAATTTATCAAAGGCTATGCCAAATTTTTGCACCCTTAGAAGAGTTACTGAAAGGGAAAGGTATGTTCTACTGGGGAGAACAACAACAACGCACATTCGAGACATTAAAGGAGAAACTTACTACCATGCCTATTCTATGTTTTCCTTCATGGGACAAACCATTTCATGTACATGTTGACACCTCTGACATGACCATTAGCGTGGTGTTGGCTCAACCTAGAGAAGGTATTGTAGATCATCCTATCTGTTTTGCTAGTAGAAAGTTGACTCCTGCAGAACATAATTACACAACTACAAAGTGCGAAGCTTTGTCAATGATCTATGTGTTGCATAAATTTCACCAGTACCTACTAGCTACACCATTCATCTTTTATACAAATCACATGGCATTGAAGTATTTGGTCAATAAGCCTATTTTACAAGGGCGCATATGTCAATGGGTGCTCTTATTTCAAGAGTTTGATTTCACAGTTGTGGTAAAACTAGGAAAAAGTAATTCTAGACCAGACCATTTATCAAGAATACATTCAGGAGAAGAAGCACAAAAATTGAGGATACCATGCCAGATGCACAGTTATATAGGTTATAACGCATGCCATCAGAACTAGAGGACATTGCTGTATTTTTACGCACATGGATGACACCAGAAGGAATGAAATCATTGGAGAAGAAACAACTTGCTATACACACTGCACCTTATATATTAATTAGTGGTGACTTGTACAAAATGGGCCGGGATGAAATATTGTGCCATTTTGTATTAGAACATGAGTGCATGAGCATTATGGAAGAATCTCATGGTGGAATTGCAGGAGGCCACTATGCAGGTGATGCCATAGTGCGTAATATTCTACTCATTGGATTATGGTGGGAGACCTTCTATAAAGATTGTAAGGAATTTTGTAAGGCATGTGATCATTGTCAATGTCTTGGAAGACCAGTCAATGAGATGAAATTCCTCTGAGACCTATTACTAGCACATAACCATTTGAGAAATGGGCTATAGATTTTGTGGGTCCTATTTCACCAGCTTGTGTGTAGAAATGGATCACACTACATTATCACTTGCAAAGACTATCTGACATGGTGGGTAGAAGCAACACCTACCAAGGACTCGTATAACGACTTCAACAACTCGGTTTTATGGGAAAATATTATTACAAGGTATGGGTATCCTTTGAGTTTGATCAGTGATAGGGGCACACATTTTCTTAATGAGACAATTAGAATTTTATTGGATGAGTTCATGATTGCACACCATAAGACTACACCCTATCATCCTCAGGAAAATGGAATTGCTGAGGTTTTCAACAAAATTTTGAGCCACACATTGACAAAATTTTGTGATGTTAGAAGAAAGGATTGGGATGATAAAGTATTTGCAGTACTTTGGGCATATAGAACAACATATAAAAGGTTTAACAAACCCACACCATTTCAGTTAGTGTTGGCACAGAAGTTGTTATTCCTATGGAGTTTATGTTACCTTCTTTGCATATTATGTGTGCTAGAGGTCTAGCTGATGATCAAGCTTTAGAATAACGAATTGAAAAGATAATTCAATTGGATGAGTGACGGAATAGCATGTTGAAGTTAGAAGCAAGAAAAGGCTAGGTAGAAAGCATGACATGACAGAAATATAAGGGACAAGAAGTTTGATATTGGAAAAATGGTACTTCTCTATGACTCTAAGTTCTTACACCATCCAGGAAAACTTAAGGTACATTGGTTGGGGCCGTATGTTATCAATTACATAATTGAAACAAGTACTTTCCAGTTAGAAGAAATTTTGGAACACGGCTACCCGATTACTTTAGTAGGAGTAGGTCTGAATCCCTACTATAAATAAGTCTTCTTGGAGTTTGTAATAAGGCAATATTGCCATTTAGATTAGGTTTTCAATTCTACATTCCCTTAATGTGTTTCTTTTTTATTGTTATGCTTTGTCAATTTAGTTATTGTTCTTGTGTAATAAGTGTGCTTGCATGCATGAAGCTAATTACTACATGAAGCATGTTTATGCGTAGAGGACTGCACATAATTTTAGTGTGGGGTGGTTGTTGATATCCAAGTACAAGATTGTGGGAATTGAAAGGTGAAAGGAATAAGATGCTACAGGTGCTTTTCAAGTCAAAGGATTACTTCTAAAAAGTGACCAAAGATGGAGATGAATGAAGGGACAATATAATGCGAGGTAAGCAGAGGCCATAATAACTACTAGAAGAAGGTGTAGTGATAAGGTACTCAGGTGCAAGGAAGTGCGTTGAAGAGAAGTCTATGACCGAGAGGGTAGGAAGGCACGAAGATGTAACGATGTGGAAATGATGGAATTGGTCAATTAATGAGAGGATATTTGGTAGGTGAAGGAGCAATAAATGCATCAAAAATTTGAAAATCTATATAAGGATGGGATGCGAGTTCATTTTTACCATTGTGATTAAGAGTGTTTGAAAAGGAGCAGAGTGTAAAGAGCCAAGTGATCGTATTGAGGTGCAAAAGGTGTGTAATAAGATGTGACAAAGAAATCTTGGTGTAGAAAGAGCTTACGTCCCCGGTGGTGAAGGGTTTGAGCGAAGCAAGGTGACAAAGAGGAGCCAGGGCACATGATTTCACCTACGACACTTTGAATCAAGATAAGGTTTGATTCACACATTGTAGAATTCAAGAGGCAAGGATCTACAAAGGATTGCAAGGTAGAAATGGCACCCAAGAAAGAAGTTACAGCAGGAGTGAAGGGAAAGAAGAAGGTGGTAGAAGAAGAAGAGGAGATAGCTCCCGAAAAAAATTTTCTAGAAATGCAATATCCAGAGGGGGTTATCATCATCCAAGAGTGGGATTATCACATAAGGAAAAGTAAGGTGAGTGAGTAAAATCACCATACCACAGAGAATAAGAAGGAGCTTAACGCGTTGCTTGAACACGAAGACAAATAAACACATGGCAGAAGACATGCCAATGTATGATGATGCTGGCGAGAAGCTCTTAAAGAAGATAGGAGTTTACTAGCTATATGAACTCCCTTACTTTGGGAAATATGAGCCCTTGTACTAGTGGCTCATGAGCAGAGTGCACGAGATTTTTTCTACTTTGCAGGATGCCAAGCCAGAATTTTAGTTGCGCTCATCTCCATGGTAATGGGGTTGAAAGGCACATGAGAAGATTTGAAAGATGATTTAACAGATAAGGCCACAATATTGGAGACCAGAAAGGAGTTGGGGTACACAAAGGGTCCATGTGGCATGGACATCGATAAAATGAAGAAGTATCCAGTGGTGCAAGCAGCCGTGCATCTTGTTACAAAGCTAAATGACCAGAAAGGTGGTCACAAGTGAACACCATGTGGCTACACATTGCCAAAAATATGTCTGAAGGGGTAGTCTACAACATTTCACGTTATATTACAAAAACAATCATTGAGGAAGCATGCGTAGGAGGAAAGATCAGCTTTGGAGCTGTTTTGTTATCACTGGTGTTCATGGAGATCGAGAGAACTGATGGACTGAAGGAGAAGATATGGGAGTATCCCATAGAACACAAGTCACCTACAGAACACTTCAAGAAGTACTTGTGTGAGGGATCCATGACAGAAAGCAGTCAAGAAAAGGGTTGAGAAGTGGTATGATAGGCTTTACACAGCGTTTGAGGAAGAATGGTGCATCCCCAAGGACTTACCTTCGGTGGTTAGAAAGGCAGTTCCATTCACTCGTATACTAGAAATTATGTATAGCATAGTTTGCCATGAAATATGGAGCATGGAGCCCTTAGTGTAAGTTTCCATATGCTTGTGATCCAAATAGCTCTCCTAGCAATTTGGATAACTTGCATACACATCCTACTCCCCTTCGCATTCTTCTATCTCCTTCCATTTTCCCTTGTGCACCTTCCTCCTGCGTGCCCACTTTCTCTCCTATCCCGTCGTGCACTCCTTGCGTGCACCTCTGTAGACTTACCTTCCAATCAACTAAGTCCCTAGAATTCCTCTTGCACGCTTACCTAGACTCAGTTCTTTCACGTGCCCTCTTTTCTTCCTTCCTCCTACACGTGCACCACCCCTCTGTTTCCCTTTCACGCACTTGCTTCTCACTCCCGCATGTCACACACACTTTCATTTGCCTCCTTCTGCTTCCCCCATGCCCCTTTCTATGCATGCACGCTTTTCTACCTTCTTCCTTGTATCCACACTCGTGCGTTCACCTTCTTTCTAGTCAGCTTGGTGCATCTCCAAAGGTAAATCCAAAAGTGGAGGCCCAAATGAGCATCAACTCGCCACGTGTTCAGGGCCGAAAAGGTAAGAGTAGCCGTTGAAAATTCCAAGTGCCTATGGAATATTCCACGTGTCAACCTCGACACTCCTTCAAAGGAAAAATACTGAGCGGGTTTCTAAATGAGCGCGAGCCTCCACATGTCTGGTTTTATAAAAGGATAGGGTTAGGGTTGAATAGTCAAAGTATTGAGATAGGCCAATGGAGGATGCCAAGTGTCAAAGCACGGTGCTAATTCAAGAGAAAAATTAGGGGAGGGTTTCCAAATAAGCACCAAGTTGTAGCCCGACGCAACACCAAATAAGCACCAAGATATATGACCATGCTTAGAGTAAAGACTTAGCCAAAACATGAAGAGACTAAGAAAGCCACAGAAGAAGCCATGTGTTAGCCCGACACAACACCAAAAGAAAAATACAAAGGCTGCCCTCATACATGTGCCAGCCCTCCACATGTCCGGTTTCGAAGGGGGTCCGTTTTGTTAGCTGGTTCCTACCATTTTATATGGACCCGATCAAAATTTTAAATGAGCATATCTTTTGACTCAGTGCTCGAAATCTAACAAATCTAGCACCGTTGGAAAGATCTCGGCCTCATCTACACCTTGAAGATCTGAAAATTTAATTTTGGAGAGGTTAGGTAGGGAGAAAATGAGGAAACGTCTTTGTTCCATTAATACATGATCTATTTACCCCCAACAACCAGATCGATTTGATCCGATCTGCCATTTCTCCTCCTTCGAGGTGCTAAACAAGTAATTGATGCAGAAACGACAGATTTGGGGTGACATTGACGATGGTGGTTGAGCTTCAAATTAGTTTTCCTACTTCTCTCTCTCCTTCTTCCCTCTATGCCGAATCTATAAAAGAAGGGTTAGGGGCTCATTAAGGTCTTCATGCCATTAATATAGGATCTATTTGCCCCCAACAACTAGATCGAGTTTGATCTAATCCACCATTCCTCCTCCTTCAAGGTGCCGAACAAGTAATTAATGTAGACACGACATATTTAGGATGGCATTGACGATGGTGGTTGAGCTTCAATTAGTTTTCCCGCTTCTCTCTCTCCTTCTTCCCTCTGTGTTGAATCTATAAAAGAAGGGTCGGGCTCATTGTAAATGTTGGACACTCTGGATCCTTACACATGTTACTAAGGACTCCATATTTTATGTATTTTGAGTTGCAGACCTCCATGTTTGGCTCTTGCATGTGGATATCAGCCTCTTTATCATTATAACACTCCTGTGCATTTTGGAAGTAATAGAAGCATTGTTTTGTGACTATTCTCTATCCTAATGTGTTTGCATTCCTTCTTCTTGCCTCTTCTCTTACATTGTGTATTGTTGTGTTATTTCAAGTCCCCTGCAATTCCATACTTGGTTGTGTTCCATGAGAACAATCGGTGAATGAAATACTTGTGCCTAGCCTCCTTTCACACATTCCCTATCATTCTCGCTTAGAACAGATAGTGTTCACCCCTCTTTTCTAGTGCTATCACCTTTTAGTGTAGTTTACTTCATGTTATCCTTATTTCCTTGGTCCCTTGGCATTCTTATCTTATTTTCCCCTTTCAACACTAGGAATAGCAGTAGTAGTAGAAATAGATAGAGGAACCAACCTTCTCCAGAGATCCATCCCAAGTGCACAAGGTCCCAAAACTTGGGGACGGTTCCATTTTGGTCTCAAACACCTTGGCCCTTTCGAGATCCGAGACGCGGGTGCACGTTTGAGAAACCAACAATGCCTTCACAACAAGGTACTTCCATTGTGTTAAATACATAGGTTCACTGGTGTGTGGACTTAGTGTTCAATGCGGATAAGGTATATTGTGACTACCGCACACTAAGGAAGAAATATGTGTATCTAGGGTGGGGTGCATATATTGAAAGGCTCATTTCAGATGTATTAAGCATTAAAACAATAAGTCTAGATATGGGAGATATTGGAGAATCTTTGGTGTATCTTCAATTGAAGCCTAAGATGCAGACTAACAAGTATGTGGAAGATGAGTTCGCACTTCCAACACCACCAAAGGGAAAGCATACAATGGAGAACATCCCAGTACCTAAGCCCACAGAGCCAATAGAAGTGGAGGATGAGGAGGATGAGCACGAGGATAGTGGTGGTTTGGAGCATAGAGGTAGAAGACATCCTATGAACAAGGATGAAGCTGAGCATACCACTACACCACCTCAACCACAAGAAGGGGATGATGAGGACTTGGATGTAGTCTAAGGAGAGCATAGATTTAAGTGAGTATTTAGGAGAACAAGGACACAAGGTGCTACTCCACAAATAGTGCACAAATCACCCAGACTCTCTCCATAGAAGGAGACAACCACGCAAAGGAGAAGGAAATTGAAGTTGAATGAGGAGGCGGAAGAGTTAGAGGAAAGCATGCCTACTTCTCCTACACCTCTAGAGAATGTAGAACAAAAAGATGAAGAAATGAAGTAAGGAGAAGAGGAGGAAAAGGGAATAGATGAGACAACTACAGAGACTACTTAAGACATGGAGACACAAGTCCCAAATTTGGAAGCTCAAGTTCCTAAGTAGCCTTGGTCTAGAAGAACAAGTGGAGAGCACATTCCACTAGCCATGGGTTATGTAGAGGACATAGGTAAAATTGTTTATGCCCGTTTCTAGAGCACTCTGTCGTAAAAGGAATTATATGGCTGGGAACTAATGGATGAAGATATGGCCACAGTGTGCACATGAGGAAGCAATTATCATGGTCCATGCACACACACATGGATGAGCCATATTTTTATGTGTGTGAGGAGTTGTGTGTATTAAGGAGGCTGAAGAAAACACCTCAGGCTAGACACATGACAATAAAGCCTACTGTCATGTCAGATGAACATGTGAGTAATGCATTGGTCAAAGTATCAAACAGAGGTGGCGAGGTGGAATATGGACAAGGATACCAAAATTAGGGTGCTTAGGGAAGAGATAAAAATGAAGGATGGGGAAATAACACGCCTAACACATGAGAGAGACTTAGCACAAAAAAAGAACACTTGTATTTATCAACATCATAGAGGAGATTGGCAAAAATGTCATAAGAGCTAGGCCACACTTGGAGCCAAAGGTACCACAAACATTTCCTTCAGCAATACACTATGTAGGAAAGTTGGTGGACCTAGTGCTTGAAGATGAGCCTATGCACATGCCAGTGCCAAAGAATCCAACACAAGAGGTAGAACGAGATAAGGCTTCAGTGATGCAGAAGATTGCATCCTATGAAGGACGATTTTTCATGTTAAACCTTGTAAGAAGAATTGAAGAAAACAAACAAAGCCTTGAACATTTGCAATTTTGGAAGTAATAGAAGCATCGTTTTGTGACTATTCTCTATCCTAACGTGTTTACATTACTTCTTCTTTCCTCTTCTCTTGCATTGTGTATTATTGTGCTATTTCAAGTCCCCCCGTAGTTCCATACTTGGTTGTGTTCCATGAGAATGATCTAGTGAATGTGTATTTCACTGTGCTACTCAGCCTGGCCTCGTTTCACACATTACCTATCATTCTCACTCGTAATGTATAGTGTTCACCCATCTTTTCTGGTGATATCACCTTTTAGTGTAGTTTACTTCATGTTATCCTTCTTTCCTTGGTCCCTTGGAATTCTTAGCTTAGTTTCCCTTTCAACACTAGGAGTAGTAGTAGCAGTAGAAATAGATAGAGGAACCGGCCTTCTCCGGAGATCCATCCCAAGCGCACAAGGTCCCACAACTTGGGGATAGTTCCATTGTGGTCTCAAACACCTTAGCCCTTTCAAGATCTCGAGACGTGGGTGCACATTTGAGCAACCAACAGTTTTGCACACTCATGGGACTAGCATTGAAAGCTCAAATTTCATATCTCTAAGTTCTGGTGTGTGAACTTAGTGTTTCAGCCTTTGAGGCTCATTTCAAACACATCTGGTGACTCCCAATATTTTAAGATCTCTATTTCAATAGTCTTGAGCACCTTTCATGAGAAGAGTGCACACAAGAAGAAGTGCAAATAGTTGAAGATTCTTTTGAATACCTCCAGCTATCCCCGAGAAGAGTTCATTCTAGAAAGCTCTATCTCCAGTGCACCATGCCCATTCAACTCCTCCTAAAATGACAACCCATGATATGGCGGCATCAATAACCTCCTCCATTAAGAATCTTTGTAAACTTTGATGGAGGGAGTCCCTTACTCCTGGCCATGCAACATGATATGCCAAATGGTGCATGCTCAAAAGTATTCCTTACTTTACTGGTGAGAATCAAGTCACCCTCAGGAGCATATCTAGGATGTAGCAAATGTGTGTTCACTCTATCTGATCACACATAATGATGTAGCATTAGGCTACTTGCAACCTCTTTCAAAGGTAAAGCACTTCAATGGTATAGAGGCTTGAGACTTGGATCTATCACCACCTGGGATGAGCTAGGAACAACTCTATGTAATTATTTTGAAGACAAGTCAGATCACCTATCTTTGGTGGAGCAACTGACAACAACAAGGAGGGCACCCAATGAGTAGATGACTGATTTCAACATCGATTTCAAAAGACTTGGGACATAATCCCTCTTGTGGTAAGACCTACAACCCAACATGCTTTCCTTTATTATCTGAAGGCACTCAATAATGATATTTCAGTTATGATACAATCTATGGGAGGTAGAACCTTACCAGCCACTTATAGTATTGCAGTAAGGGAAGAAAATAGTCTTATTTAGGAGGGAAAATTAGCTCCTAGACCACCTATGCCCTTGTTCCCAAAAATGTCACAAGCACCCCAACCTTTTATAGCCTCTATTCCTACTCCTGAGCAGAGCGCACAACCAGTTGCCTCAACATCCTATTCTCCATCACAACAAAAGGAAAACGAAGAAATGAAGGTTGTGATCAAAAATTGTCAAACAAAGTCATATCATTGGAAAAGCAAGCAAGCAAGCTTGTGTAGAGGTAATTCCAATCAGTGCATGGCCAAGGGAATCAACCTTGGTGGAATCAATACAGAAATCAAAGATACGTGCCCAACCAACAGAATGATAGATGACAGCCTAATGCACATCTACCCTTACAAGTTTTCCTCTCGCGCCTTCTCTCCTAAAGACCCAAAGTGAAAGCCGAGTGCTTTTCTAGTTTAGAACAATTTGGCACAAGAGTCAGAATGGTGCTTCCCTTGCAAAATGCCTCATAGTCAATATCATTGTGCTAATGTTGCATGCACCCAAGCCTTCATGATTCAGAATGCTTCATCCTGAGCCCTCAACAAGCACCCATGAAGCAGATAATCCAGAAAGACCAAAGATTCCTCTGAGAAACCAATTTGATGTTCTTTGGTGTGGAGGACTTCTGTGCAATCAACCAAGTTACAGAAGATACAAACAGACCACGCGCCCAAGTTGCAGAACAACACAAGATATAAGAAAAGAATATTAGAGTCAAAGTGCAGTCACACAGTCCCAACAATACAAGTAGATCTTCAGAAGAAAAAAAGAATCAAACAAGACCTCTTGCAGAAAAAAAGCATTCAAATCCCTATGCAGAGGTCCCGCATAAAGCTCCTTCTGAAGCAACACACACCCATCCTTTGGTAGGCCAAGCCTCTGCTCCAGCTAAAATTCAGGCTTCCACTGAAAAATCAAGAAGGGATGTTGTTCCCCAAATGCACAAGGTGGGGGGCTTCCATTCAACATTGTTGACCAGATGAAGAAAACAAACATAAACGTCACAATGTGGGATGCCCTGACCATTCCATCTCAAAGGATCTGTTGCATGAAGCTCTGGCACAACTTCCACGCACTTGACCTAGTTATGCGAAGCCACACACTTTATGTCAAAATCTGCCAAGAAGAGGAGAAAAAGTAAGTAAAGTTGCTAAAACCCCACCCTTCTATATGTCCTTGATTATAGGCAAACACCTAGTGCATAACTACTTGATTGACTCAAGCGCTAGTACTTCTGTTATGCCTAAGAAGATAGTTGATGTCTTAGGTCTGAAATATAGCCCTTTGTCTAAAGGAGTCCTACAACTTGATGGCTCAATTGTAACCACCTTAGGAGTCATCAAGGATCTTGAGTTAACCCTCCATGCATGTCCAAGCCTGACAATTACTCAAGATGTGTCAATTATTGACCTACCTCCTTTGTTTTCCCTATGTCTATCAAGAGAATTTACTACTAAAGTGGGTGGTTACTTGTCTTCTGATTGGTCTCATATGTTACTCAAGACAAGGTATGGTACCCGGTTTACCATACAAGCTGAGCCTATATTTTCTTATCATGTAGAGCCATATGTCCCATCCCCTCTCCAAGCCAATTGTCTTATCCAAGAAGAACAAGTTTCAGTTCCTGAAGAGCAGTCTCTTCCACCCTCTATTCCAGACCTAGTGCTTGATGAATGGGTGGAAAGGCATCAAAAATTTGATCCCTATGCTAAAGAACTAGAAGCCTATGAAACTGGGCTTGGTACTTATTACATTCTAGAAGAAGACGCTATGCTTCCACGTGCTCATGGGAGACAAAGTTCAAACTGGTCTATGGAAGTTATACTTTGATGGATCTAGAAGAAAAATGCAGAGCAGAGTGGTTCTCATTTCCCCTAAGGATGAGAAATTATTCTTCATGCATAGGTTATAGTTTACATGCTCTAATAATGTGGCAAATATGAAGCGCTAGTGCATGGCTTGCTTATTGCTGAAAAGAAGAAAATTAAAGCACTGCATAGATCTTTGGGGACACATAATTGATCATCCACTAGGTCACCAAAAATTAGACAAAGAATAAGCTTCTTAAAGCTTATAAACATAGAGTTTGGGACCTACTTGAGAGCTTTGATGCCCTTAATCTGTAGGTAGTCCCACATAGAATGAACAAAGAAGCTAACCAAATGGCCGCGCTTGGTTCACAATTTTCTCCTTACTAAGGACTTTGTCAAAGGAAACACTCAGCACATTAAGATGGTAATCAGACCATCCATTCTAGATAATAACACCAACTAGAAAGTGTTTGATGAGTGACGCATAAGATCATCCAATTTATCCAGAATGAAGCTGAATTTTCATCAAGTATGCAAGCTGACTTGCATGACAACTATGGTGACCAAGTAATATAGCTGAAAAGAAAAATAAGTTTCCTAAAGGGCTGGTCACCTTAGAGAAAATGTTCAGCCCTGATGATGAGTTCAAGGGTGAAGAAAGATACATGTGTGCCACGCAAGAGATTGCTCCTCCATTACTATTACACGCAGAAAGGAGTCTGTACTCAACAGACTTGTGCACATGAAGAAAAATAGGCCTTCATCTCTCTCTCAAAAAATACAGTGACATTTTCTCATGGGAGTATGAAGACCTCAAAGGTTTTGATCCAAGTGTTGCTCAACACTCCATTGACCTTGATCCTAGTATAAAGCCCGTCGATAGAAAAGCAACGGCCAGTCAATCCAAAGATAGAACCCCTCATGAGAAAGGAACTATCAAAACTCATTGAGGCAAAAATTATCTTTCCTATCAAATACTCTACCTGGTTACAAATCTGGTTCCAGTACATAAGAAGAATGGTGAAATCAGACTTTGTTGATTTCAAAGATTTGAATAAGGCATCTCTAAAGGATCATTATCCTTTGCCTTCAATGGAGCAGATTTCTACAGACTGGGCTGGCTGCACATGCAAAGGTTCTCCATGCTAGATGGGTATTCGGGTTTCAACCAGATCCTGGTCAAGGAAGAGGATCAATTCAAAACAACATTTACAACCAAGTGGGGAACATATGCATACTAGAAAATTCCCTTTGGTCTATCAAATGTGGGCGTGCAACATTTCAACGTGCCATGGATATTTCCTTCAAAGGTTACATCAATGAGTTCATCTTGGTTTACCTTGATGATATAACTATCTTCTCAAAGTAGAGCGTGGATCACATGGCACACCTAGAAAAGGTCTTTGAGAGATGCAGAGAATTTGGGGTATCTCTTAACCCCAAGAAGTGTAATTTTGTGGTGGCTCAGGGAAAGGCTCTTGGGCCATGTGGTTTCAAAGATGGTATCACGATTGATCCTAAGCGCATTTCAGCCATCCTAGCCCTTTCCCTATCAAGCACAAAAAAGGCCTTACATTCCTTCCTTGGCAAGATTAACTTTGTTAGGTGTTTTATCCCTAACTTTGTGGGACTGGTTCGCCCATCACCCTCATGCTCAAAAAGGACATAGCCTTTAGATGGACAATAGAAGGAAGAGAAAGCTTCAACAAGATCAAGAAAGAGATTGCTTGTGCGCCAACACTCATCAATCTAGATTACTCAAAGGATTTCATCCTTTATGCTTATGGTGCTGATGCAAGCATTGTTGTTGTCCTAACATAGAAAATGAACAAGGGCTAGAATAGCCAATGGGCCTTCTTCAGCTAGACTGCTGAAGGATTATGAATTAAAATATAGTCACATGGAGAAGCAAGTCTTCACCATCATGCACACTCAAGAAATTCAAGAGCATGCTCACCACAAATCATATCAAGGTGTTAGTCTCCCACTCATCTGTCAGAGACTTCATCATGGGAGTAGAAATCAATGAGAAGAGAGCACGATGGGTGACAAAAATCATGGAATATGATGTGACTATTAAGGCCACAAAGCTGGTAAGAGGTAGTGCACTCTACAAGCAGATTGTTGAGGATGCATAGAGTGAACCTGAGGCTTCATTATTTCTAGATGAAGACCTCCCGCATGTAGAACATGAACAAAATATAGACCCCAACACGCGTGACTGGATGAAGGACATGATCACATTCCTTTCCAAGGGCATACCCTCCCGGTTTGAACAAAGCAAAAGAGAAGGCATCTGAGGTTGCAATCTATCCCTTATGTTTTGATTGATGGAATTCTCTTCAAAAGAAATCTAGATGGTGTGTTGTTAAGATGTATCAACGACACGCAGAATGAGCAAGTGTTAGTAGAATTTCATGATGGATTCTCTAGTGGACACTTCTCTACCAAAACTACAACAATGAAGATCATAATGGCAGGTATCTTTTGGCCTACCCTGTTTGCAGATGCACATAGGTGGGTCACAAAATGTAAGGAGTGCTTTCTTTGTAGGAAAGAAAATATTGGCAGCGATGCTTCCTCCGACCAATCCAAGTGGATCAACCTTTTACGCAATGGGGTCTCACTTCATAGGCATGATCAATCCACCTTCAAGTGCTGGACATAAATGGGTGTTGATAGCTACAAATTACTTCACCAGATGGATAGAAGTTGTCACGCTTAAGGAATCAACTGAGGCAGTCATCCTTGACTTTCTCAAGGTTTAGTCACAAGGTTTGGTGTTCCTCAAACCATTATCTCTGATAATGCAAAGGCCTTCCTTGGTGCTAAAATCACTGATTGGGCTCTAAGTCTAGGCATTTACCTAAAAACCTCTTCCAACTATTACCCTCAGGGAAATGGTCTGGTAGAATCAACAAACAAGAACCTGATCAGAATCATGAAGCACACAATGAACATCAGCCAAAGACAGTGGCATACGAAGGTCTTGCGCACGCTCTGGGTAGATAGAATCATAGTAAAAAGGCAATAGAACTTCACCTTACAAGCTTGTCTATGGCAAGGAGGTTTCCCTTCCTTTGACACTAGAACTAAATTCATTGGCACTTGCCCAAAGCAATTAGAATTTGAGGGCATGGATCAGAGAGAAATCAGATGGAAAGCTGGGTTCATCTTGAAGAGCTCAAAACTCTTGCCATGATCAAGCTAGAACAACATCAACAAGAAACAAAGAAATGGTTTGACAGAAAGGCTAGGCCTCAAGCTTTCAAAGTTGGGGACCTGGTTCTAAAATGGGATGTTGATAGAGCTAAACCAGGGTGCCATTCAAAGTTTGATGCACTTTGGAGTGGCCCATACATCATCAAGTCCTATAAAAGAAGCTAACTCTTTCAAGTTAACTCATCCGGATGGAAGCACGCACAAATCCCAATAAATGGGATCTATCTCAAACCCTTCCATTAGGTTTGTTACATCATGTTGTATATATTAAAGTAGTTTCAATTCCTCCAAGTGTGCTTTCCATGCACATTGTTTTTTTGTACATAGTTCTTTCCCTCATGTGCTTCCTGCATGCATGCTCTTTTGTTACTTCCAGAATGTAGAGCTTCTCTCAGTAATTGTGAGATTCAGAACAGAGTGCAGATATGATTTTCAAGTGATTACAGGGGAATTTTCATGATTGAACAAGCAGACTCCATGCCCAATGGATGCTTCAAGGCTACTGATCTCTTTCATCTAGTAGGAAGATGGCCTTGAAAGTCACCAAAATTATTATCCAAATATCTCTCCTAGCGATTTGGATAACTTGCATACACATCCTGCTCCCCTTCACATTCTTCTATCTCCTTCCATTTTCCCTTACGCACCTTCCTCCTGCGCACACCCACTTTCTCTCCTATCCCATCATACACTCCTTATGCACACCTCCTCCAAGACTTACCTTCCAATCAGCTAAGTCCCTAACATTCCTCTTACGCGCTTACCTAGACTTAGTTCTTTCATGCACCCTCTTTTCTTCCTTCCTCCTGTGCACGCGCCACCCTCGATTTCACTTTTGCACGTTTGCTTCTCAACTCCCATGCATCACGCACACTTTCATTCACCTCCTTCCACTTTCCCCCCATGCCTCTTTCTTTAGTGCATGCCCTCCGCCTCTCTCCCTTACACCCACACTCCACGCGTTCACCTTCTTTCTAGTCACTCATGCATCTCCAAAGGTAAATCCAAAAGCAAAGGCCCAAATGAATTCCAGCTTTCTTCCACGTGTTCAGGGCCCAAAAAGGTAAGAGCGCCATTGAAAATTCCAAGTGCATGCGGAAGATTCCATGTGTCAACCCAACGCTCCTTCAAAGGAAAATCCTAAGTGGGTTTCTAAATGAGCGTGAGCCTCCACGCATCCGGGGTTCATAAAAAGGATAGGGTCAAGTTGAATAGTCAAAGCATTGAGACAGGCCAATGGAGGATGCCAAGTGTCAGCATGGTGCTAATTCAAGAGCAAAATTGGGGGAGGGTTTCTAAACAAGCACCAGGCTGCCGTGTGTCCCCGGTCAGATATATGACCCTACCGAGCAAAAGACTTAGCCAAAACATGCATGAAGAGACTAAGCAAGCTGCATGAAGCAACCACATGTCACCCGATGCAAATCCAAAAGAAAATATAAAGGCTTCCCTTAGACATGCGCCAACCCTCCACGTGTCCAATTTCAAAAGGGGGCCCATTTTGGTAGTGATACCCACCATTTTATACGTACTCGATCTAAATTTCAAATGAGCATATCTTTTGACTCACTGATCGAAATCTGACAAATATGGCACTGTTGGAAAGATCTCAACCTCATCTATGCCTTAGAGATCTGAAACTTTAATTTTGGAGAGGTTAGGTGGGGAGAAAATGAAGAAACATCTTCATGCCATTAATACAGGATCTATTTACCCCAACAATCAGATTGGATTTGATCTGATCTATCGTTCCTCCTCCTCCTTCGAGGTGCCGAACAAGTAATTGATGTAGACACGACAAATTTGGGGTGGATTTGTAGGAGGCATTAACGATGGTGGTTGAGCTTCGAATTAGTTTTTTTCCGCTTCTCTCTCTCTTCTTCCCTCTGTGTTGAATCTATAAAGAAGGGTCAGGGCTCATTGTAAAGGGTTAGACACTCTGGATCCTTACGCATGTTGCTAAGGACTCCATATTTTCTGTATTTTGAGTTGCAGACCTCCATGTTTGGCTCTTGCATGTGGATATCGACCTCCTTATCATTGTAATAGTTCTATGCATTTTTGGAAGTAATAGAAGCATCGTTTTGACTATTCTCTATCCTAATGTGTTTACATTCCTTCTTCTTGCCTCTTCTCTTGCATTGTGTATTGTTGTGCTATTTCAAGTCCCCTATAGTTCCATACTTGGTTGTGTTCCATGAGAATGATTTGGTGAATGCATATTTCACTATGCTACTCATGCCTAGCCTCCTTTCATGCATTCCCTATCATTCTCACTCAAAACAAATAGTGTTCACCCCTCTTTCTAGTGCTATCACCTTTTAGTGTAGTTTACTTTATCTATCCTTTTTCCTTAGTCCCTTGGTTCTTAGCTTAGTTTCCCTTTCAACACTAGGAGTAGTTATTGCAGAGAAATAGATTTAACCTTCTCCTAGGAGATCCATCCCAAGCACGAAAGGTCATTCTTAGCTTATGGAACAAGTATGTGGAAGATGAGCTTGCACTTCCAACACCACCAAAGGGAAAGCATACAATGGAGAACGTTCCGAAGGTGCCTAAGCCCACGTATTCAATAAAAGTGGAGCATGAGGAGGTTGAGCGCGAGGATAGTGGTGGTTTGGAGCATAGAGGTAGAAGACATCCTATGAACAAGGATGAAGCTGAGCATGCCACTACACCAACTCAACCACAAGAAGGGGATTATGAGGACTTAGATGCAGTCCAAAGAGAGCAAAAATTTAAGTGAGTATTCAAGAGAGAAAGGACACAAGGTTCTACTCCACAAACAAGCGCGCAAATCACCCGGACTCTCTCCACAAAAGGAGACAATGATGCAAAGGAGAAGGAAATTGAAGTTGAATGAGGAGGTGGAAGAGTCAGAGGAAAGTGCACCTACTTCTCCTACACCTCTAGAGAATGTAGAACAAAAAGATGAAGAAATGAAGTAAGGAGAAGAGGAGGAAAAAGGAACAGATGAGATAGCTACAGAGACTTCTCAGGACATGGAGACACAAGTCCCAAATTTGGAAGCTTAAGTTCCTAAGATTCCTTGGTCTAGAAAGAACAAGTGGAGAGAACATTCCATCGGCCATGGGTTATACGAGAGGACACAGTAAAATTTTCCACACTCATTTCGGAGCACTTTGTCGTAAAAGGAATTATATGGTTGGGAACTAATGGATGAATATATGGCCACAATGCACACAAGGAAGCGCGATATCATGGTCCATGCACACACACATGGATGAGCCAGATTTTTGTGTGTGAGGAGAAGGAGGTTGAAGAAAACACCTCAGGCTAGACACATGTCGGTAAAGCCTACTATCATGTCTAGATGAACATGTGAGTAATGCATTGGTCAAAGTCTCAACAGAGGTGGCGAGGTGGAATATGGACAAGGCTGCCACAATTAGGGCACTCAGGGAAGAGATCAAAACTAAGGATGGGGAAATAGTATGCTTAACACGAGAGAGACTTAGCGTAGAAAAAGAACGTTGTATTTATCAACATTGCAGAGAGGAGATTGGAGACAATGTCATAAGAGCTAGGCCACACTTAGAGCCAAAGGTACCAAAGACATTTCCTTCAAATACACTATGTAGGAAAGTTGGTGGACCTAGTGCTTGAAGATGAGCCTATGCATGCCAGGTCTGAAAAGAATCCAACACAAGAGGTAGAATGAGATAAGGCTTCAGTGATGCGAGAAGATTGCATCCTATGAAGGATTATTGTAAGCGCTGCAAGAAGAATTAAAGAAAATAGACCAAGCCTTGAACATTTGCACAGCTCCAGAGGCACTCATCAACATAAAAACCCTAGAGGAGAATAATGAGGTCTAGAAAGCAATGAAGGATGAAACATTGGGCCATGCAAAAAGATTATCAATGGTTAAACAGAAGCGTGAGGCCTTGACAACAAAGACAACCACACAAGACTCAACTAGAAGAGCTTGGGAAGCTCATTACATAGAAGATGGATTTACTAGAGGGAAGGATGACTGCAATGTCCAACATTGTGTTGGTCTTGCAAAATGAAAAAGGGGAGATTACGAGGGATGAATTGGAGTCCATTGCTATGGACATTCCAAAAAAAGCAGAGGAAGCACTCGCTAAATGGCAGACCTTGGAGGCTGAAATAAAACAGAATATCTTGAATTAGTTTTTAGGTCAAGAAGAAGAGACTGTGGAGTAAAAATATTCTTTCATACATTCTTTCCATTCTTTCCATTCTTCTATTCTTTACTTAAGTTTTTGGAGATGACCATTGTTGGGGTGAAAATGAAATTAGTGTGGGGTAATGTTGATCAAAGAACACTTGACAAAAATCACATAAGAAGTCTGCGTGGGGAAGTGAGTCATATTTAAAGGCACAAATGGATAGGGAGAACGCATGTGTGAAACAAAAGTTTAGTTTTTGGGACTTAGCCATTTCACTCATTAAGGTCTATTTTTAGAGATGACGTGCAGAGCACACAAACGAGGTAGAGATGTGTGTGCCACACATTGGCTATTTTGGAGGATTGGATACGAAGCACTTTGTATGGACACAAGCTGGAAATAGATCTGCTACTGACAGTTAGCTAGTAGTAATCTATTGTTAGCACACTTGCATGTGTGGCTATTTTTGTAAAGGTGCATGGCTAAGAATAACATGTGACCTATTTTTGGAATGATAAGTGGTGAAGGGAAAGTCCCCACCCTTATATATATGTAGTAAATTGTGTAATAGATATACACATAGAGGGGATCAAGATATACAGAGATATGCTATTAAAAATGCTATGCACATACTACTGATATTGTAATGAGGCTTCTGTAAACTTATTGCATTGAATATAATGAAGGACATTAGCTAAATCTAAGTGTTAGTTCTATGTGTATCTGAATCTAGTATGTTTTTGATCTCATCATGGTTAGTACTTAATTCTACTTTTCCTTAGATATAGATCTGGTATGCTTTATAGAATGATGAGCTAGTAATATAACTATATATGTTAAGTCTCCATCATGCTAACATCCTACTACAACAACCCTAAAGAGGGACTTGGTACCTTTGTACACTTCAGTGAGCACTTAGTTTAGGCTTAGTGACGTTCCAATGAATATAGGGTTTCACAAGGTTCATATCACTGATTTCTAGGCTGCATCAATGTCCTTGACACCAAATGTCGAAGACAACGAAGATCAACTTGAAGTCATACGTGAAGAATATGATGCTAGTGAACAAGCTTGGTTTGATTACTGCTTGGATTTTAAGCTCTACGTATCCCTTTCCTAGGCCACCTATAACACAGAGCAGCAGATCTCTTTATCCCTTTGGATCTTTATTCATCTTAATATTGTCCATTATTTTCTTATCAGTATCACTTGATTGTAAAAATGAGCTAACACCTTTCAAGGAAGCCCTTTGGTTCATGTGACCGACCATTACCAAGAAAATTGAAATATATTTATCTAATATCTATCTTGTCTAGTCATCTTTCCATGTGTAGGTTTCTCTCATTTACTAGAAGTAGGAGTCCAACACCTATTTTGTATCTACACATCTCGATATTACATTGTCAATGTAGGTATCGCTAAACCTTGTTGTCTTCTAAATTTTTGTTGTTTGTCACATAATTAATGAACCAAAATTCACCACAAACCTATGGTCAAACAAGTTATCTCCAAGATGAAATACAACACATCAAATTTTAGATGCCCCTTATCCCTCCATTTAACACACATACTTATACCTCCACTAATACTAGCTACAAATTCTTTTGGTTCCTCCAAAGCATCAACACATAATACTCCTTATTCCTCCCTTCACTAACAACACCTTATTCCTCCAATAACAATGATGCAATCTCACCCCAACATAATGAAACTTACACACAATCATGACGACAAAAGATTCACATTAATACCACATTTTCTCCAAAGAGTGATACATGATACAATAGTACAACCACAAAAGAGAGATATAAGAAAGGACATTATCCACAATGTACATAGTTTTCATGGTTTACATCTTAATTATGATTGAGTTCATTTTTTTGAATAATTGATTTACATATGATATCATTTCTAAATTAAAATTTTCCCATTTCATATATCATTTGCTCACAAGGAATGCACCCCATTTTCTTATTATCCTTAATAAAAATAATTCACAAGGTTAATGAGTTGTTAGCATCACTTCTAAAATACATATGAGTCACATTGCACTTATTTCTAGGTTAGGGATCCATGTTTTCAAGATTATTTTCCCACATGGGAACATTCATTTTTTTTTACTTGTATTACTGAAAAGGGATAACCATGGAGTTATAGAGACAAGATCAAGTTTCACTTTACATTACGTTAAAGGGGAGAACTCAAGTTTTACCTTATACTTGTGATACATCTTATTAGATGAAATTTTGATAATTTTTATTCATTACAAGTTTCATCCACCTCTGACATCTTAAGAGGTTTTAGGATTAGTTTATTCCAATTGCATTCAATATGTCTACAACCTATTATGGGGTAAATAATATGGTAGTTAAGACATTCTTATCTTGCAAAACTTTGCACAAATTGACAATATTACTTTGTTGTTTGTTATGATAACATTTTTTTATCTGTAAGGGCTTAATGGGGTTCTTGTAAGAGTATTAGTGCATAGATAAACTAATACCCTAAATTTAATTGCATCATATAGATCTCACAATGAGATAATTCATTGGTGTTATCACCCTAGACTAGTTTCAAGGGAACTTGGTTACCCTCTAGGGTTCAAAACATAGTTACAAGAATAAGTAAGTAAAACTTATCCCATAATGAATTTTAGACATGCGACACCTCAAAGTACGGTGGGGTGTTCTCACCAAAGGCATGGTAGAGTACACATGATGTAATCATGTCTCGTGTAGTTCATTCAGGGTAATGAAATAGTCTCATTGTATATTCCTCATATGTGTAACATTGGGTAATGAATTGAAAAAAATCTAAAATATCCTCATATGATAATAGGGGTTTACAAACTGTTCACGACTCAACTAAGAGGGAAAGTATGGAAGAAAGGTGTAAGGAATGATTTAATTTCAATATTTTATGTGTTTTAAATTTCTACCATACATTATGCAATGTTGAAAGGTGATTTCATGGGAACAACCCATCTAGGGGTTGTAAAAAGGAGTATTGAATGTATCCAAGGAAGTTTTAAGGAATTTTTTGGAGCCATATGATGTTAGGAATCAATCAATCCAAACAAGGTCATTGTGGGTGTAGGGAATGACATGCCTCAATAGAGAAAGTGGACTTGTCCTGAAGGTTATGGGAGTTTTGAGAGGATTTGAAAAATAAACAAATAGGAAATGGAAATTGCTTAGAACTTTTCACATACTTGACACATCAATTTTGGTCCAAGACTTTAAAATATTCCGTGATAACCTAAGTCACTGCAGCTACCCCTTTGATCCAAAAGAGTGATTGGGCCTAAAATTCAAATTTATGGAAAAATTAGATCTTGGAAATGGCTGGCATGGTATCAATTTTTTTTTGGAGTTAAAATCATATAAGTATTGACCCTAAACTTCATTTCACACTCCCGGAAAAAAAAAAACACTTCCGATGTTCTAAATTCAAGTTGGTGGGATGACATCAATAAAGGAAATAAGCTTGAGCACACTTTTGGAGGTTGATTTTCCATTTTACCTTGTACCTTAGTGTAAGGGAGTATGAGGGACAAGAAAGTGTGCCCCTATCAAGCCAACATGTTTTGTCACTTAAAACTTGTGACTTGAGTTGTTAGGGAAACATAACTTCAAATTTGGCCCCTCTCCTCATGATGTGGACCCCTTGGCACATTTTTGGAGGTTGTGTGTCCTTTGTCCCTCATCCCTTGGTGCAATGGGAAATGAGGTAAAATAAAGTTCCCTCCCCCATGCATGGCTTAGTCTAGTCACTTAAAAATTGTAGAAATGAGTCCTAGGAAACCTGCATATTTATTATAACTCAACCTTGTCCCCACTCCTCATATTACATGCACCCACTTTGAATTTTTGAGATGTTGTTTTCTATTTGTTTTTTACTAATAGCCAAGGGGAAAAGAGGAACAAGAAAATGTTCTCCCCCTCTCCCAATCAGCCCCTGGTCACATGTAGGACCTTGTTGCAGCTCACAAGAGTTTATTTTTAACCCTTCATCTCATCCTCATGCCACCACATGTTGTCACATGTCAAGATATGGTGCAAAGTGCACTTCTATGCCCATCTTGTCCCATATTTTTTTAAGTGTATAACTCCTCTTCAACCTCCATCTGACCTCGGTTGATCTTGGTGAGTTAGAAGTGAGTTAGAATGTGTAAGTACAATGAAATAGATTTGTAACTAAAACACTTAGAATATTTTTGTGTTTGAATGATCTTCTTTCCCCCAAACTCCATTTTTTCCTAGAACCTCAAGCTTGAAAATAATTTTTGCTCATAACTCCATAACCATACACTTGATCTCCGCGAAACTTCACCAATGCATTCCTTCTGAAAATGAATTTACATTGACCGTAAACTCATCACCATTATTTCTCTATATAATTTGCAGCATTTAAAAAAATCATCTCTTGCACCTTCCTTTTTAGATCTACGAGTTACGATGATTAAAGTTATCTAAAAATTAGAGTAGAAGACCTTGAGAAAAACCTAAGCTTTTGAGACTAGTTTCATTCCATTCGACATCCATAGATGTACCTTATAAAAGTAGTAAGTTGTGAAAGGTCCTGTTTGTATAAAAATATTAAGTTTTGTAAACATAAAACCTTCAGTATCCCCATCACTCCTTGCAAGTCAGAAACACAAAAAGTGACAATTTTAGAAACTTACTAAAAATAACCATTTAGAATAGGACCTGCTAAAAATAGAAAGTGTTGGGATTGGGGTCAAAATTTCCATATCTATTCATTTCCCATATATCTCACTACTTCCTACATCATGAAGATCAAATACTCATGCCTAAAACCAATTTACTCTTTGAACACCCATTATCCCAATGTGGGGGATGATGATGTAACCCACATGGACTGTAACATTTAAATGCAAGAATGTCGAATAAACCACATGAACTAGTGGAGGAGAAGGTATTATAAAGCAAACTATTTAGAGTAGGTGGTCACACTTTGTCTGCATCAAAGAACTCATTAGTTCTAACATGCACAAAACACTATGAGTCTCGATTCTAGAACAATCTAGACAGATGATCACTTAATCCTTACAAATCCTCACACCGAAAGGAATATATCAATGCCTATAAATTCCTACTAGTAATTACATGGTTGTAATCACTGAGCATTTTCTTCATAGGAATGGGTGAGGATAGAATCATACTTGCTACCTCTAAAAGTTGGTTCATGCTTCAAATAGGGAAGGAATCCCTCTCGAGATCCCTAAGTATTTATCTTGGAGCGAGTTTCACAAAGCATAATCTGATGCTATTGTATTATTGAATAAAGTGTTATAAGAAGAAAGAACAAAAGAATTCCTATTAATTTAATTAATTAATTAAATTAATGCATTATCCTCACTATATTTATTATTTAAATATTTTATTTAAATAATATCCACACATACAGTTCACTTAGACACCTCACCAAACCAACTCAACCTAAGACCTATTCTTAGTAAGTTGCCATAACTAACTAAGACTTACCCAAACCCTAAAAATCAATGCCTACATTCCCTCTAACCACATTCCCACATGCTCACAAGAAGCTCCCAGTCTAATCCATGGGATAATGACATGAGATCCAAGGAAATCAGGAGGATCTCCCTAGTTTAGTAAACCTAGGAAATCCCACCTTGACCGACGTCGGTTACCCCTAACCATCACCGGTTAAGCCGGACCACCATCGGTTACCCCTTTTAACCCCTAAACTACCTTATTCTCAAGGTTGGAAAACATTGGGAGAAATTTGATGAGCAAGAACACATCTCAGAGAGATAACGCATCTTCAGAGAGAAATTCCAGTGAAAACTCACATCCAAGGAAGGAGATTGAGCATCTTCTCCTGCACAGCCATCCCAACCATGATCTGATCTATCCAAGCAAAGAGGAGTGTACATGCAGCCCATGCAGAAGCTTTTCTTCAGTTGGTGATCACTTGCAACCTTCAAACCCATCATCAGCACCTCCATCCCTCACACACAGGCATTCAGGAATGGAATCCAAGTAAGTATAACATCATACTTTCTTGGTTTATTTCATTTCATCATCATTTTATCATCCATTGTTTATCTTGCCCCCTATTGACCTTCTCACATTTTCACCTCCATATACCCATTAAAACCTCACAAAAGCCTACTCCAGTCACCCAATACCTCATCCGACCACCAAAGTCCTTTGTGCAATCACAAAGGAGACCACAAAAACTTGTTACATGACATTTCCAGATCTCACGATGGTTGAACCAGCACCGATTACACCTAACCACCATCGGTCACCCTTGACCAACACCGGTCTCTGTATTTTCCCACATAGCCTAGAATAGAGACCTACCCACCTAATTTCATCTCACCCTCATTCACCTGTGATCTACCCGAGACCTTTATCAAACCTGCAGAGACCCAGAACCAATCATTTGACCTTTGGATTCTATTCTAGCTTAGCTTGTTAGATTAGATCTATTTCTTATTGTGTTTTTAAGTGAGATACCTAAATCATTTTAAATAACAATAGGATTTACTTTGTTTACAACATTAAATTGTTTAAAATAGTGGACTGACAACCATCTAGGAAGTATCATACTTCTGGATCTAGCATACGCTAGGCAGTTCACTGCCCATATTGTTTAATTCCTTCTGGTGGTCTTGTTTTCATTACAGGTAGTTCCTCCTAGCCAAAAGGAAGCTCTCACGATCAGCTGTGGATTCGGAAGTCATACGCGCAACAACCCATCAACCAACATTTGAACAGGTATTCCTCCTACACCCATTACCCTATCTGTTTCATCAACACTTCAAAGAAATGATCTAAGAAAAAGGTGAAACATTTTGGCATGCACCCGGTGGGACCCATCCAGGGTTCCTTGCATTTCATTCATTCCTAGGAAAAAATTGTGTGTTTTTTTCCCTTCTAAAAGCGTACACACTAATTTTCTTCCTTGGTAATCCACCTCTTCTTTCTATTTTCTCTAAAGGAAACTTTTCTTTTGGTGTAATTAAAAAGAACCATTTCTTCATGTTTTCTGCATTGTAGTGAAAGAGCATCCCTCTTCCTCTTCATCTTATTGTGTCATCCAATTTCACATTTTTGATTTGGGTTTAAAAATAAGTGCATTCCATTCTGATTTATTGCATTAGCTCACATTAATTGAGGGCAACCTATACTGTTGGAAGTCATGCCCAGCTGATGGTTGACAAATGAATCATAGAAAAGCACTTCTATCCTTTTCTCTTTCTCTGAGTCTTACCAAACCACACAAAAATTCAAAATACATACATTCTTAAACAACATCCTACCTAGGAAGAAGTTGTAGGTGATCACATGATCACGACACAGTGGGCACCCACTCATTTGCTCTGTCGAGTCATACTTCAGAGCGAAGCCCGCCCCCCACCATAACATACCTAAAACCTCACCTTTTAGATCTCCTTCTTTGTAGGAAGCCATCCTCACCAAAAACTCTATTTCACAATTCATGTGTCAGTCCCTAAATAGCATAAGCTAAACAAACATAATAGAAAAGGCACTCCTAGGATCACATTTTCTTAGTGTTTTTGCTTGGCTTGCATTTTGAGGTGAGAGATCACGTTCATCACTTTTTTTGTTCATCCTTGCACGCTCCTCATCATAGCTGGTGTATTTCCGGCTTCACTTGAGTGTGCTGGGCCATATCATCATCATTCTCAGAATTTTGGGTCTGATTCTACATCAGATTTTAATTCACAACCACTTTCTTTCATCATTGTTTCAATTTCACAGTAACCATCATCGGTTACCTCTGACCGCCATCGGTTATACCCAACCAACATCGGTTCCAGTCCTTTTGCTAACCTACTCAAAAGGACATTTTACTTCACTTTCTTCCACTTTTCACAGTCTCTGTCACTTTCATTATTCCCATTGACATTTTAAACATCCTCAGATTTGGCATACCTGTCAGATTTTACCTTCTGCCTTGTTTTTTACTCACTGTCATTTTCTACGATGGCCGGCGTGTGGTTACCCCTCACCGGTGTCGGTTTTCCCTAACGCATCATCGTTAGCTTATTTTCACATTCCAGCCACCATTTGGTACTTAATCCACTTTTTGTCACTAGATTCACTGTGTTCTGTTGTTCTCTGTCATTTACGAGAAAGCACCCTACTGATCGATCTTGGTTCACATGGTGCTTGACCGAAGACAAAGCAAGCGCACCTCATATTTCATGCACCGGTTGTCAACCACTCCCACCTAGTCCTTCACCACCTTCTATTTTATCACCAGCCATGGATCCCATCCATCCTACTATTACTATCACTACCGAGAGATGAGGAGTTCACATGACTCCTTGACCAAAACCTAAACCTGCTACCTTGCGTTTTACCTTTCCCACTCATCCACTCGAGATGCCCTCGGGTCGGTTGATATATGACATGCCCATATCTATCCCCCGACTCTCTCTCACACACTCCCACATCGGCCCCATCTGCTCCATGCTTTCCCACATCCACCTTACCCCCGTCATTTCATAGTTAGGTCCTATACCCATTATGACTGCCACATGTCATTGTACCTCCTCTGGCCCCATTTACATCCACCATACCCTCGATGACTACCCCAAACACAACCTCATCCACCCCTAATGTCTCACACATACCTATAGCTACATTACCACCTCCAATGTCGGTGACCCCTACCCCATTTCAGAATGTGGTTCTTTCCATTCCACAATCATTAGCCCCTATTGCCACTAGGGTTACCACGACCCTTCCACCCCCATATACATACTACCAATAACCTCTGTTTCATCCATTATTCATTCCAGGTACGTACCCCCTATTTCACTGCCTTCTTCTCCACCACCCTACATGGCAGCCCCATACACTAGAGTGCCACCCCCATTATATGCCCAAAACCAACCTTCTCACGCTACGGGAGGCATCCAATCATCACAACCCACCAATGACCTAATTAAATTGATGTTGGACAAGATGCAGACATTGGAGGCATCGGTTTCTGGCTCCCATAACACTCTCACCTATGATGAGATTTGCAACGAGCCTATTCACCCATCCATTCCTATCCGTTCATACCTTGTGCATTGGGAAATGCCTAAATTCAATCATTTCAATAGCAAAGAAGACCCACAACAACATTTGCGGTCATTCAAACATGGGTGTTATCTGATCACTCATGATGATGCCTTGCTTTTGAGAACCTTTCCCATGTCCCTCACTTGGACCTGCATTAGATTGGTATAGTGGGTTACCTAAACACTCTATATTCTCATTCAATCAGGTAGCCCAAGCCTTCTTGGATCATTTCTCTATCAATATCATCAAGAAGGTTACCATGACCGATCTATATTCCACACGTCAGTATGAGGATGAATCTATCACAGATTTTGTCACTCATTGGCGCAACCTGATCAATCAACTTACCTTCCAACTACCACAAACAAAACTCATCGAGCTCTTCACATGGGCTTGCGCTAGACATATCTCCCTGACCTTGCAGGTCCAAACCTTCCAACATTCGATGAGGCATTCACTATGGCACGAAAGTTAGAGATTCGGGCCATCGAAGAGAAGAAAATCCAATTACACAATAAGAATTCAGCATTCAAGTCGAATGATACCTCTTCTTCTTCCAAACCACAAACCAATTATTCAAAAGCTAAGGGCACCACTAACGTAGTGGTACTCAAGGCCGGCCCAGCTCATCCATCAAATCAGGCTACACCCTCATCTAATCTCTCACCTGTCCAGACTTTTCAATTCGATGAGAGAGTGAAAAAATATACCCCATTTGGGGAACCTTACTCTTATGTCTTAGAAAATCTTATCAAAGCCGAGCCATCACCCTTCCACCTATAAAACCACACACTGGTTTTGACCTACTACCCCATGCCCACATGGTATAAAGAACATGATTTCTGTAACTATCATCGAGTAAAGGGTCATAGTGATGGAAAACTACATCACTTTCAAAAATATTGTCCAAGAAATGCTCGAGAAAGGTGAGTTAACTATGGATAATCCCAACACCACCCCCAACCAAAATCTACAAATCTTCAAAAAACCATTTCCCAACCATGCCCCTTCATCCAATCAAACCGGTGAGACATCAACTCACGATACCCATACCCATGAGGTTCACGCTATCTTTAATGAGGTACTGTCACCTCCCAATTACCCCATATTCCTTCCATAGAGGAGATCCTAGCCCAAAATCCTCCTTCCACATTGGAACCAACCTCCCTATTCCTTCACCAATAGAGGAACACCTTTCATCTCCTTCATCACCTACGGAGGGTCTTCCACTAACATTGAGACCATCTCACCCCTAGCTTCACCACTTAGAGAACCTTTACCTACAGTACCTCCTCCACCCATAGAGGAGCTCCCATTATCTCCTCCACCCACAGAGGAGCACCCATTACCTCCTCCACCCACAGAGGAGCCCCATCCATTTCCTCCACTTATAGAGGAGCTCCCATCATCTCCTCCACCTATCATAGACCCAGTTGAGATACCTTTGCCTCTTGGTGAGCATTCTCCATCAGCTACCCAAAATCCAACAGACCTACTTTCGGCTCTCTTACCCACGGAAGCTGAAGCTAGCCAATTCCCCATCTCTAAGACACATTTTATGGGAATTTCCATTAGGTCCTCACCAACTCCACCCACAGACATGTGTCATTCTCACGTTTGGCCGATCACTTAGATTATGTGGATAGGGCTTTACTATGGGGGTGCCTCTTACTCCCCATCTCAACACAGATGCAGAGATCCCTCGCTTGATACCTCCACTATCTACCCAAACACATTTCGACCAATCAAACCAAATATAACCACCTCTGTCACAACCCCTTCCATGATACCTGTTAGCACTCAAACCACACCCTTACCCATAACCCAACCTACATCTAAACCCAAACCCACACCTACAACATTTTCCTCAACTAAACCTATTACCACTTTAGGGGTCACCCCGACCACCAGCCTTACTCATCCACCTATTAAACTGGATTTAGCTACATCCTCCAACGTCAATACCACACCTACTCTGACACCCAAACCAAAGAAACAAACTCATCGACCTCATACCCCGACCACACCAATCACACCCACACTTGTCCCATCTATCTTAAGACCTCAGCTTCCCAACATGGTCAAGCAAACCTTCACCCATCCATAAACCAATAACACAACAACCCATTCCTTCCTCACAAACCTCTAACCTACCCAGGCACACAACATGACTTACACCCACACTTGCAGTCTCTTTTACCACCAATACCTCCAATACCCTCAGCTATTGCTTCACTACCCACTACACTTCAGTCATTGTCCCTCACACCCCAAGTATGACCCACGTCATCTACCTTCATAGACACCCCCATTATCCCCATGGGTAACTCACCCTCTTCCTCCATCTACTTTTCCTTCTAGACCTCATACACCCACATCACCTTTACCCAAGAAGGTGCAACCCAAAAAAAAACCCCTACCCCCCATAATAAGGTAGTCAAAAAACAACCACACACCCTCCTACCCATTCATCTATTGTACCCCTACCCAAACAAACACGACTGATACCTAAAACCACACTGGCACCTAAACCCATAGCTCGACCCATTCCTCCTCTTCCAAAAATAGTTCCTCGACAATCAACCACACCTACACCCAAACCCACGTTCACTTCCCATTGTGATCCACTAGCAGGGTCCTATGCCAAAATTTTAACCAACCTCCTCGAGACTTTTGTTATCACATTACCACCACTCTGACCTTACGACCCCCTCAAACCCAAGCCAAAAGGGTTTGATGATACTAAAATTTGTGCATACCATCATGTGCTAGGGCATGATGTGGAGAACTACAAGGCCTTGAAAACCATCCTTATCCAATTGTGTCCACTAGAAACCAACTTTGATGATGATGACCTTCTTGATGAGGATCCTTCTTCACTGCACACCCATTCCCACACTTCCCACTCAACAACCACAACCTCCACCCTCACACTCCTAGAGCCACCCCCAAGATTTGAAATTAACATGGTTCACATCGAGAACTTTGCCACCACCACCCCCAATGTCATTGCACCCACTCACCTCACAAGAGGCTTTCTCCTCCAGTAGGTTTTTTCCCTTCATGTCATTATACCACTCATCCTACACCTTCTCCATTTTCCAACTCCCCTCAAATCAACATGATACACATCACTACACATGTGCGTAAAGAAGGAAAAGAAAAGGCAAGCCCGACCTACCAACCAATCCTATACCCAACATACCATCTACACCCATACCTAAAATAACTATCTGTGGCCCCTCCCCACGTACCCCATTTCTAATGGCATCACACATCACACCATGCTCAAACAATTACACCAATCTCCCCTCAAAATGTCCTTATATGACCTCATCCAAACCTCAGAATCCCATCGTCAAGCCCTCATGGAGGTTCTTCAATCTATTGAGGTTTTACCCAATGACCCTACACCCATAGCCTCCATTATCACACCCCATCATGTAGCCTCTCTCACCAAATTACCACCTTCATCCTCACCCCACCTTGTTCACCAAGTGGCCTCCCTTAGCTTCTCAGAGGAGGAGATCACCACACCAAAATGATGACCCGGACCCAGCCCTCTTCATCTCCATCCACATTGATGACATACGGGTACGCCGTGTGATGATTGATGGAGGTGCTAGCATTAACATCATTTCATCCCATGCATTTTCTCAAATGTGCATACCCTAAAATTACATGCATAAACATCCGGTCATGTTGCATTCATTCAATGATACTATCACCTCCACACTAGGCAACTTGTCATCCTTCACATTTCGTGGGCCCCCACTATTTCCAAATTGTTTTATGTTTTGGAGGGGAATTCTAATATAACTTGTTGCTTGGTAGACCCTGGATCCATGTCATGGGTTGCGTTCCTTCCACTTTGCATCATTGTGTAAAGTTTGAACATGAAGGACACACTTATACCATTCCAGCTGACCCATCACCTTTCAAAACATGCAACATGCTTTACCGACCCAATGATGTGCTCATACCTGTCAAGCCATCTACCTCCATAACCAATACCACTTCACCTACACCTCCACCTACCACCTAGTACATACTGCTTTCTTTCACTTTCACACACCTCCTCCATTCCTACCTACCTTCTATAACCTCCACGGCTGACCCATTAGCTTCCCATCCATTAACTCCACCTCTGCATCATCGACCTCGACACATCATCCATTCCAGCTACCTACATACCACCACCACTGATCCCTTGGAAGGTGTTTTTTCAATGCCTCACTCTGGGGAGTACCACCTATATAGTGTCAACACATTCCTTACTCCACGAGTATGGAAGCCTTCACCAACACCCTCGCTATGATCACCATATAGGAGAATGCCTCCTTTATGGTCCTCCTCATCTTCGTACTAGTCTCACCTATGGGGGACTTGATACTACCACTTACACACACAACCACCATCACAACCCACCCCATTTTCCACTGACTTCCAATCACTTACCAATCACCATTTCACCCACACCTTCCTGCACTATTGTGCATGGAAGGGTTTTGGTTTTGGATTTTATGAGCAAGGCCACCATACTTATTATTCCATGTACCACCCACAAACATAATGACCATAGTGGTATCGGCTTCCCCGAACCTCCTACCAAATAGGCCCACATTGAACTCATTGAGGACCCTAGCCCTTCTCCACCTTCATCTTCATCACCACCTTCACCCACTCCACCTTCATCACCACCCTCACCAGATGGAGTCGATGGATCCTGAATCTATCCCCCTAACTTTTTTTTTTCATAAACACCATTTCCTTGGGGCCTTTGACTTATCAACGTGAAGGTGGCCCCTTCCACTCTTCCATTCCTGTATCCTGAAATGATCGATGATGACACACCTATAATTAACATCATTCAATGTCAGGATGATGAATCCATACTCACCTACCTTGGTGTAGAAGACTCATATATTCATCGGTCGTTACCCTCTGAGACGCAAACCATGTTGAATGAATCGACTATCGAGATCAACATTCATACTCAGGATGACCCACATCATCTAAAGATCGGACAATCTTTAGATGTTGCTTTGAATAGAAGCCATCACTTCTTTTCTCTGAGATCATAACCATGCTTTCACTTGGTCTTACGTAGACATGCCCGAGTATTGACCCCACCATAGTGGTCCACAATATCATAACCATTCCCGATGCCAAACCTATCAAACAAAAGCTGAGGAAAATGCACCCTCGCATTGCTCTTCTCATCAAAGAAGAACTTCAGCACCTTCTTTCCATTTCCTTCATCTTACCCATTGATTATCCTCATTGGATTTCTAACATTGTCCCTATTACTAAAAACAGGGGGACTCCATTTGCATGGACTTCCATGACCTCAACCTAGCCTTCCCGTAAAAGATGACTTTCCCTTGCCTGGTATTGATCAATTGGTTGACCTCACCACTGGTCATGAGATGCTCTCACTCATGGATGGCTTCTCGGGTTATAACCAAATTTTTCTTGCCCCAGAAGATCAACACAAGACCACATTCATCACCCCTTGGGAACCTTTTGCTATCGAGTCATGCCTTTTGGCCTTAAAAATGTTGGTGCTACATATCAGCGTGTTATGACTTACATCTTCCATGATATCATGCATCACATATTGGAAGATTACGTGGATGATCTCTTGGCCAAATCTAAATGTCACTCTAAGCACCTCACCATCCTCAAAACCATCTTTGACCACCTCATTAAATATTGCATCCACCTTCAGCCAAAAAAGTGTGTCTTCACGGTTCTCTCAGGAAAGCTCCTGGGATTTATTGTTTCCCTCCATGGTATAGAAGTTGACCTACTAAAGTCAAGGCCATTCCTCAAAATGCCTCCACCCACTAACCTTAAACAACTCCATAGCCTGCAAGGTAAATTGCAGTCCATTCACCATTTCATTTCACAATTATCTGATCGGTGTCAACCATTTCATCATCTTCTTAGGAAGGATGTCTCCTTTAAATGGGATGATGACTATCACAAATAGCTTTTGAGGCCCTAAAACAATACCTTCTCCAACCACCCATACTCATTCCACCTAAAGATGATCAACCTTTTTACCTATACATATCAGCTACTGATCATTCCTTGGGAGCCATGCTCACTCATCGTGATGAACAACACAGGGGAGCAGGTGGTTTATTACATAAGCCATACTCTTTTGGACTATGAAACCCATACAACCATCCAAAAAAACTTTTCTTAGCCTTAGTTTTCATTGCCACCAAACTCCGCCATTACCTACTCAACCACAAAAACCTATGTCATGACCAACACCAGATCCCTTACACTTCATGTATGCCAAACCTTATCAAAATCAGCATGTGCACACGATGGCTTATGCTTTTAGCTGATCTTGACCTCAAATTCATTCATCAAAAAGTCCATCGAGGGCCAAGCTATCACCGACCAACTAGCTGACACACACCTATTTCGGGGGATCGACCCTCTAATTTTGACTTTCCCGATGAGTCAATTCTTTACTCTTTCCTGGATGAACCCCCTTACCAAATGACACTTTCTTCTTTGATAGTTCCAAGTGTCAGCGTGGGGGTGGGGCTGGTATTATCCTCATTCCTCTAGATGGAGAACCCATGCCTTTGTCTTTCAAACTAGACTTTGAATGCACCAACAATATTTTGAGTACGAAGCACTCTCGTACTAGGTCTCCAAGCCGCATATGCCCTAGATGTCAAATCAATCCACATCTTTGGTGATTCACAATTGGTCATCAACCAAGTCAATGGTATGTACCAATGTCATAACAAGAGATACTTCAAAAGTATAAACATCATGTAGACATACTTTTGACCACCTTTGATCGTTACACCCTTCAAACCATCCCACGTTCAACCAACATTTTAGATACCATGGCTTTCTTAGCTTCCCAAATACCCACTTCCCCTGCCGATTCCAAAATCTTTGTCACCATATAATGCCTCCATTCACCTTCTTATTTACCTCATGATGTTTACTCAATCGGAACCAACACCCCTGACCCGAGTGACCTTTGGTATAAACAATACTCTGACTACCTTTCTCTCTCCATCTTACCTCCTGATCTCACCCATAATGGACAACGCACCTTCCTTAAAAAGGTCTCATTTCATCATTCTTGGGGGGACTCCTCTATAAATGCATGGCTTTGATGGTATTCTCTTACGATGCCTCACAAGTTCTGAAATTCCTTATACCATTAAGGAGGTTCATGATGGCATATGTGGAGGTCACTTTAGTGGCCTTGTTGTTGTTAAGCGTATTCTTCACCTAGGCTATTATTGGCTGACCCTTAACCATGATTGTTGTGACTATGTCAAACATTGTGTAAATGTCAACAACATTCCAACCTTCATCATACACCCAGTCATGCCTTACAGGTCACTCGTGACCTTTGGCCCTTCTCTCAATGGGGTTTGGATCTTGTCGGAGAAATCAATCCTCATTCTTCCCAATGCCATCAATGGATCATAACTACTACCGAATACTACACAAAATGGGTGGAAGCCATACCACTCATCTCCATGAAAGCTAGAAGATATGTGAGTTCATTAACCATCACATCATTTGTCACTTTGGTGTTCCTCATCACCTCATCACTAATAATGGAAAACAATTCAAAAACAAAACATTGCAAAAAAATTTGCGATGCCTTCGACATTCAGCTTAGTTTCTCATCACCTTATTACCCACAAACCAATGGCCAAGCCAATCCACTAACAAAACCCTCAACAAAATTCTCATGAAAGTGGTTGATGATCTTTGGGAAGGATTGGCATACACACATTCCTTTTTCCCTTTGGGCATACCACACTAGTATTTCACACTTCCCACTTTGGCCACACCCTTTTCTTTGGTCTATGGTACATACGAGGTTGTTCTACCTCTCTAAAGTCTAGATCCCCTCACTCCACATTTCTCTCCATGACATGCTTACTGATGATGACTTTCATCAGGACCACTTAGCACAACTAGAGTTATTAGATGAACATCATCTTAACACTCTGGATCACCTTCAAGTTTACCAACAATGTATCAAATGTGCTTATGAAAAACATGTTCATGAATGAACCTTCCAAGTCGGTGACCTTGTCTTGAAAGAAAATCAACACGTAACCAAAGCAAAAAAAATTAAATGGGGGAAAATTCACTCCTAATTGGCTTGGACCATACATCATAACTCATACCTATGGATCAGGTGCCTATCGTTTATCCTCACTTGATGGTAAACCCAACCTGAGCCCCTTAACACATTGCATCTTTGACCATTCTATTGTTGACTCATTGTCCTACCTCACCCTTTGTCTCTTTACAGGCTCATCCCTTGAGCGCTATCCACTCCATACACCTCCTAATGATTAAACAAGAATCATGTGAGTACCCATCACTTGTTATCTTCTCTTGAATATGTGTACCACGACACTGCACATAGCATGATTCTCATGGATACTTTTCATCTACCTTTAGATGAGATCCCATGGTCATTCCACCTTGCCTTTTGAACAAGAGTCCTATCCTCCACCTTGGTCTTGTCCATGATTTCAAAGACCTCACATGGGACCAAACTCCTTGAGTCAAACTTCTAATAAAAAGATGACTCCCTCAAAAGGACATCTTCCTCTCGACAAAATTGCTGCTATAAATAGACTTGCTCCCTCGAAGGACAACTATGTGAAGCTTTAAAAAAAAAAAAAAAAAAAGAGAAACCAAAGCTTCCCACATCGATCAACTTCACGAAGACCTCAAGGAGTACCATATTATTTATCCCATATAGACTTCCCATCGATCGATCGTCTATCAAAACAAAAAAAAATTTAGTCATGGACTTGCCCATTGTGACCTAGGACCTCTTGCCCAAAATCCTGTCACTCAAAACATATAAAATTAACTACCTTTCACCCTCCTTACCATTTCCACTCTCATTTCCTCAATTTCCTCAAGGGACATCTTGGAATTTAGACATTTGGTGATCCTGTGACTACCTTCATCATAGAACATTAATCATGCAATGTCTTTAGGTCTTATGTTCATCACCCCTCCAGGTATGATCTACTCGGTATGATCCTACCCAATCAGGTGGCTTTATTGCCCCCTCTTATCTTTTAACCATCTTTGTTTACATTTTGATTACCTTATACAGGACTTGGTCCTCGATGCTTACCTTTGAGGTAATCCTCCCCTTTCACCATAATCACCTTCACCTACATCCTTTTACCTATAATCTACCCACACCTATTAAACCTAAACCCACAACATGCCCAAAAACCTACCAACTCATTTTCATATTCTTCCCTAGCTCATGGGAGAACTACATCGGCTTGAGGTCCCTTTTTCGGGACTATGTAGGTAGCACTCCGAGGGCATGGGGCCCTTGGAGGTTAGCTCGGCCATTCTCTACCCTAAAACAATTCATCAACCATGCCTAACTCACCATTTACATCACATTTCACTTAGTTCCCCTTTTATAACAAAATTGGAAATTAAGCCACATACATAACAAGTTGCTTACCACAACATACATTTATTACACCTACCATCCCTCTATCATCACTATGCATAGATTATACAACATTTCACATATGACCCATAGTATCATTCATTGCCAAAATAATGAATCATAACTAAACCTACTTTCAACTCAACCATGCCTAAAACAACTCATCCAAACCAAACTAATGCTCATGCCTCCATGCCTAACCATAACTCAATCTCAATCCATGCCTATTTGACTCATGCCTATCCATGCCTACCTAACTTGACTCATCCATGCCTATAACCTAACTCATCCATGCCTAACCCTAACTACCATGCCTATGCCTAACCATGCCTAAACATCACTCGATCCATGCCTAACCAAACTTAACTCGATCCATGCCTATAAACTAACTCGATCCATGCCTATAACTATGCTTGACCATGCCTAACTCTAACCTAACTCCATGCCTAACTCACCTAATTTCAAACCACATTAAAGTAACAAATCCATATCTCATCTAACACAAACCATAAACCAATGTCTCATACACACATCAACAAATCACAAAATACCATGAATCTCATCATATAAATCAATAAATGTGTATCTCAATATACATGTCTATCTCATCATGTCCATCATCTCAAAAATGTCAAACATGCATGCATATATATATATATATATATATATATATATACAAAATGTCATCGGCACATGCGGGCATGTGGTCTCATATATACAAAAAAATGAATGAATCAATAAAAATATCTTTGGCACACACAGGGTAGTATATATCAAAATATACAAAAAAATCACTCATACATCCTCACTTTGTCTTTGGCACACAGGCGGTATGTGATAAAAAATACAACTATCTTCGGCACACAGGCCGGCATATATATCAAAAAATCACTAGTATACATCAAAAATCAGGTGACCACATCTCAGGCATCTCACCGGATGTCCTCCATCTCTGTGTCACCTGCACCCTTCGGCCTCTGTGTCCCTGTTGGCACATCACCTAGCTCTGTCACCATGCGTTGGTGGCCTCTCCCTGATCGGGCCTCGGAGCTCGCTGACCTCCTGTGCTCTCCACACTATGTGTGTGGGATCTCATCCTCTCACTGGATGCCTGTTGTGCTCTGTACTCTCTCATAGGATAGGAAGTCTATCCCGGCCACCATGAGCTGATCCTGATAATATCTCACCTCACCTAGGGCATCCCATAACCTAGATATAGGCATGGTCTGTGGTGGTCCCATAGGTCTCGGCCCCCTGTACCCCTGCCTGCCTGCCCTGCCCTACCTGCCTGACCTACCACTGCCCTGTGTGTGGTGGGACCCCCCTAGCTCCCTGTGCTGTGGTGGTGCCCCTACCCTGTGCCTGTATCTGGGCCTGTAAGGCCCCAATATGTGCTTGGGCTGTGGCCAACTAGCCCTGTAAACCTACCACCTGAGCCAGTAAGGCTGCCACCTGACCATCTCTATCTCCATCTCCTCCATCTCCTCCATCCCTCTCCCTCTCACCATCTGGGCCTGCTGGGCTAGCCACCTATGCTCATAGCTCTCTGCTACCTCTACCTCTGACCCCTCCAGTTATGTCTGCATAGTATACCTATCTAGGTGATCAACATCACTACCTACCCCTGTAGGGCATCTCTCTCTGCTTGTAATGGTAGCTAAGTCAGGCTGCCCCGGTCTAGGTGGTATGGCTCATAACTGAGCCACCCACCACTACCTATACCTGTCTGTACATCGGCATCATCATCATCCATCCCATCCATCCATTGGCTCCTCCTCCTCCCCTCCTAGGCAGCTTTGTAGGTATGGTAGAGGTAGAGGCCTCTCCACGTCATCTCTCTGATATTGTGGGAAGGATGGAGGAATATCCTGTACAAGCCCAAACTACCATCGGACCCTGTCTAACTGGGATCATCTCATCCTCCCGGCACGGGATGACCTATATCCACCTCTCTAGCTGGAGCTCAGGCTAGCTCCTCATGCATGTGCCTATATGAGGGAATCCCACATATGGCCTCCGGATAATGTCCACTCTGAAACCCCTCCAACAATAATTTGCCAAAAATGGGCCACATCATATGTCGGCCTATCTGATCTCTGCTCTCCTACAACTGGCACCCATCTCCTGTATCCCACCCACACACATCTCATGGGAAATGCATCTACTCGGGGCATCCCTATAGGTCAACACAGACTATGTGCTCATAGGCCCAATGAGTGCAGTATAAATGTACAACACAGGCTAAACCTACGTAACCACCCATATGCCCACACTCTCGGTATAGCTACACCAAGAATGTTGGTGCCCAGGAAAAGCATGTCTCATGCACCATCATATCATGGAGCACCCCCATCAGTGATCGGGGAAAGCATCCACCCTCTGCATCTGGCAGTGCATAGCAGCACACTGCCTCCATCAATAGAACCACTAGCCTCGTCTCATCCAGGATGGGCTAGGTACATCTCGCCATAGCTCAAACTAGCACTATGGAATCTCAGATCCACCACCCCCTCACCAAAAACTATCCCGATCAGCTCCTCTTGAGGCCTCGGAGGAGATAGAGTAAACCTAGGCACCCAATATGGGTAACCACAAAAATCTGGAACACGTCCTCCAGGGTGATAGTCATCTCACCCATCGGAAGGTGGAATGTGTTGGTCACGAGAGTCCCATCTATCGATGAGCATGACCATCAAGTTGGGCTGCCAAACAACATGTCGGTAGCACCAAATCCCACTCAAGCCCACTTTGCCTCCATGTGTTGCTGCTCTCCAAAGGGTCATTAAGCCACACGATGTCACCGTAGAGGTGGAACCTATCCGCATGTGTAACTGCATCTCCCATCTGCATCGATCAAGCACAACATGACATTAATCCTATTTTACCATGACCATATTCACCAATTATCATTACCCTCCACCCCTATTTTTACCCTACCCATCTCAACCCTAACCTACATCATCACTTTTGCACCCTTGTGCCTAAAATCTGACCGATGCGGTTTTATTCTAACCGACTTGGTCACCTTTAAACCAGCATCGGTCACTGTTTGGTGACCATGCCGGTTCATTCATTTTTACCGACCATGGTTACCACTTAAACGGCATCGGTCACCTGTTTGGTGACCATCTGAGTTCTACCCAACCATGACGCCATCTTGACCAAGCTTTGGCCAGCGCCCGATCACTTTGTCGTGAAAAAATTCATGACTTCCCAAACCCCCTTTTTTAAAAACCTCCCCCTGCCCCTTTTACCCCACCTACTGATGACCTAAACTACCCCCAGGACCCTACCCACCCCACCTATACAATTTACTACCCTCCCCCCTTTTTTTTCATTATTCCCCCCCACCCACATTTTATTTTTTTTTTACCCACAAAAAAAAAAACCCACAAAACCCTACAAATAACAAATAACCAAAAACCTCTAATCTATCTAATCATCACAATCTAGAGTTAGGTGCTTACCTCACCTCATCGCATTGTCATCATCCATCTCGGTGGCACATCTCATGCCCATGTGTGGTGGTCCACCCCCGATCCCTCTCCCAGCCTCTTCCATCACCAAATATCTACTCATGACCTCGACCAATCAACTCTCTCACCTTGATCCCATGGACCCACTTTACTCACCCACCCACCCTCTCAAATCAAATCTGACTGCAGCTCTCACTTTGTCCCATTTCCTCCAGACACACTTTTCTCTCTTTTCTCTCTTTTTTTCATTTCTTCACTTCACAAAACAAATGAATGAATAAAAATGGATTTTTTTTTTTTATAACAAACCCGACCTAACCGACGTCGGTTCCCCTTGACCGGCATCGGTCGCGTGCCCTACCTCCACCTCATCGTTTTTTCCTATACTGACGTCGTTTATCCATGTTATCCATGACCACCATCGTCACCCTCACCTACACATTGCCCTTACTTTTCCATTTACCCCACCCTTTACCTTGCTCCTTTACCCCATCCAACCTTTACCCACCCATTACCTTACCTTTCCTGACCTCATCACTTCCTACCTCCATTTTTCCTCCTTTGGGGACTTCTTATTCTTTTACCCCTACCTTGGCCTTACCCATGCCATGACCTAGATATTTGGACCTGGACCATCACTAGTGACCTTTGACCTCATGTGTTCATTATACCTTGTGGCATTGTTACCTGTGTTGATTGACCTAATGACCTTACCTAGCCTATTGTCATGACCATTTATCCTGACCCTACCTTTGGTGTACTGGAACATACCTAAACATTCCTGCACCTAACCTACATTGTGTTTCCTGACCATATCCTATACCTTGGATACGATTCACTTGACCTTGTTTGGATAAACCTATCGACCTTAGACGATGTAGAGTTTTCCTGCTCTTCAACCCGGTAGCGTGCTGTAGTTTATACGTGTGCGTGTGTTTGACTGTTGCTACCTTTGACCCTGACCCATTACCTAGATTTCCCAGAGTAGACCTTTCACCCTTTTCCCTTGTACCCACTTGCCTTTTCCTCACATTTACCTTTTATCAAACCACTCACCACTTAACTGCTTTGCCTCGTCAAGTTCTGGTTTGAGGGGATCACCTTCACCCACACATGGGGCAACCACATCTTATTTTTGTTAGCATCACTTACCAATACAAGCTACACAACAAAAAAGGGGAAAAATGTAGACACTAAAATTAGGTCACACTCCCCTTTGTCCCTCGACATATAAGCACCCTTTATTACATTTACCTAGCCATGACCCCCTTCACCCCACTAATATTAATTTAATTAATTTAATTAAATTAATGCATTATCCTCACTATATTTATTATTTAAATATCTTATTTAAATAATATCCACACATATAGTTCACTTAGACACCTCACCAAACCAACTCAACCTAAGACCTATTCTTAGTAAGTTGCCATAACTAACTAAGACTTACCCAAACCCTAAAAATCAATGCCTACATTCCCTCTAACCACATTCCCACATGCTCACAAGAAGCTCCCAGTCTAATCCATGGGATAATGACATGAGATCTAAGGAAATCAGAGGATCTCCCTAGTTTAGTAAACCTAGGAAATCCCACCTTGACCAGACGTCGGTTACCCCTAACCATCACCGGTTAAGCCGGACCACCATCGGTTACCCCTTTTAACCCCTAAACTACCTTATTCTCAAGGTTGGAAAAAGTTGGAAAATTGGGAGAAATTTGATGAGCAAGAACACATCTCAGAGAGATAACACATCTTCTGGAGAGAAAAATTCCAGTGAAAACTCACATCCAGGAAGGAGATTGAGCATCTTCTCCTGCACAGCCATCCCAGCCATGATCTGATCTATCCAAGCAAAGAGGAGTGTACATGCAGCCCATGCAGAAGATTTTCTTCAGTTGGTGATCACTTGCAACCTTCAAACCCATCATCAGCACCTCCATCCCTCACACACAGGCATTCAGGAATGGAATCCAAGTAAGTATAACATCATACTTTCTGGTTTATTTCATTTCATCATCATTTTATCATCCATTGTTTATCTTGCCCCCTATTGACCTTCTCCACATTTTCACCTCCATATACCCATTAAAACCTCACAAAATCCTACTCCAGTCACCCAATACCTCATCTCGACCAACCAAAAGTCCTTTGTGCGATCACAAAAAGGAGAGACCAAAACTTGTTACGTGACATTTCCGATCTCACGATGGCGGCACTTTGGTTACACCTAACCAACATCGGTCACCCACGACCAACACCGGTCTCTGTATTTTCCCACACATGACCTAGAATAGAGACCTACCCACCTAATTTCATCTCACCCTCATTCACTGTGATCTACCCAGAGACCTCTCAAACTGCGAGAGACCCAGAACCAATCATTTGACCTTTGGATTCTATTCTAGCTTAGCTTTGTTAGATTAGATCTATTTCTTATTGTGTTTTTAAGTGAGATACCTAATCATTTTAAATAACAATAGGATTTACTTTGTTTACAACATTAAATTTTTAAAATGAGTGGATGACCATCTAGGAAGTATCATACTTCTTCGGATCTAGCATACACCTAGGGCGTAGTTCACTTGCCCATATTGTTTAATTCCTTGATCCCGAACATCAATCGCTGCAATCTTCCCCTCTTCCTCCCACTCCATGGAACATCTGAGAGTCAGGTGACATCAAAGAAATAACCATGGCAATAATTCAAAGGTAAAAATATTGGTTTAAATGGAAGAAGGCTTATTCCACTTGAATATGGTGGTCTTCTCTCTGTCTAGGAAAGTGTCGCACACTTCTTCTCTCAAGGCATATGATAAATCCACATGATCTACTTATTCGAGGAATCTTCCAACAGGGGAGCTTTTGAAAATAGAGTACACTAAAGTTTCTCCCCCTAGGAGGCTTCACAAGAGGGAAAATATCATTGAAAATCCCATTGAGCCCCTTGAATTAGGAGAAATTGATCCATCATAGTCTCCTGTCCATCCCCACAATCCAAGTGTGTCCTCGTTGACAGTTGGATCTCCTCATCTTTGTTAGGAAAGAAGGGATAAAATATGTGGAATAATCCCTCATAGAATCACAACAATAGAAAATAATATGTAAAATACTACATATCTCAAATAAAAGTGCGAGAATAAAATAACACAACACAAAAAGACAATATTTAACGTGGTTCACCCAATTTGGGATACGTCCACGAAGAATCACTTGCTCGATTTTATTACAAGTCACCACTCTCTCAATACAATACTCAGATCTATTTGGAGCTATGCTCAACAAAATCTAAAAATTCACACCCGAATTCAAAACACCTATGCAATATTATATTAACCCTACCATATGCACAAAACAACATAAGTAGATAATCTGCTTAATCAATTTTACAAAATCGTAGGTATTAAAACCATGGGCTAAAATCATCTCATAAACATATGGGTCAAATCATCTTGCCCATATGAGAAAAGAACGTTTCTCGATATATCGGGCATGTTTTAAGGCCAATTTTTTTTTCTCGGGGCTATGCCCTAGACCTCGGCTTAGGGTCCATTTCATTTCAAACCCCAACGAGAAAACTATGGAAAGTGTATAGTACTCTTAGGGTACAATCTTCAACACTTTCGACATGAAAACATGCTCCACAACCTAACAATCTCCCACTTGGAGACTATTTTTCCTTTGAGCAAGCTTCTCAACCCTTCACTAGTTTCCGTGAAGACCAACCAAAGCTGAACACAACTTTAGTTTTTCCCTTGTGATTACCTTGGTCATCATGTCTGTAGGATTTTGACTGGTATGAATATTCTTCACTTTAACTTCTATTCATCCAAAGCTTTCTTGATGAAATGGTATCTTAACTATATATGCTTTGTCCTAGAGTGGAAAATAGAGTTCTTAGCTAGGTGTATAACACTCGACTATCACTATGAAACTTTCCTCCCTCCTGTTTATGACCCAACTCCTCAAGCAATTGTTGTAACTAAATATTTTCTTTTCTTACCTCTATGGTAGCAACATACTCAACCTCTCGTGGTTGACAAAGCCACCCGATTCTATAGTCGTGAAATCCTCAATTTCTCTTGTCCCACTTACACTGTAAACATAACTGTCGTGCTCCTCCAACCTGTCTACATCTTCAAGCATATTTGAATCTACATAACCACACAAAGTGGTGTCTGATCCATTATGGCACAAAAATGTCCCCATGGTCCCTCTCAAATATCGAAGGATCCACTTTACTACATGCCAGTGATCTCTACCTAGATCACTCATAAATCTACTCACCGCTCCCACTGTATGGGAAATATCAGGCCTGGTGCACACCATGGCATACATTAAACTACCAACCAATGATGAGTAAGGTAACTTGGACATTTGGTTTCTCTCCTAATTTGTCTTGGGACATTGCTCCTTTGATAACTTGAAATGGCCTCCGAAAGGAGTCCTAACCGGTTTAGCATCCTAGATATTAAACCTCTCCAAGACCTTCTTAATGTACTCTTCCCGAAATAAAGTAAGCTTCTATTCCTTCCTATCTCAAGATACCCTCATACCAAGGATTTATTTGGCTACCCCTAAATCCTTCATAGCAAAGGATTCACTTAGATTGCTTCTTGAGTACTTTTATTTCTGTATGTTTTTACCTCGTAACCAACATGTCATCCACATACAAACACATGATAATATAAATGTCGTCCTCAAATTTATTTGTGTACACGCAATGGTTAAAATGACATCTAATATAACCTTGATCCATCACAAAGCTATCAAATTTCTTATACTGCTGACGTGGAGCTTGTTTCAAGCCATACAAGCTCTTCTTCATTTTTCACGCCATCTCCTCTTTACCTTTGACCTCATATCCCTCTAGCTGCTGCATATATAGATCCTCCTCCAAATCACCATGGAGAAATGTAGTTTTTACATCAAGCTTCTCTAAGTGCAAGTTTTCTGCTCTGACTATTCCAAGAATAGTTCTAATAGAAGTCATTTTTACTACAGGAGAAGAAATCTCATCAAAATCTATACCTTTTTTCTGTGCAAACCCCTTGACCACCAATCGGGCCTTGTATCTTTTCTTGCCTCCTTCTTCCTCTTTGACTTTGAACACCCACTTGATCTGTAATGATATTTTTCCTTCGGGTAGCTTCACTAAATCCCATGTCTGGTTCTCCGTGAGAGCCTGATGCTCCTCATCCATGGCTTGCTCCCACTTCTTCCCGGCATCTACTTGTATTGCTTCATCAAAGCTCTATGGCTCTCCACTTTGTCAGTGAGTAATAAATATTAAAGTGAAGGAGAAAAATGTTCAGGTTCTCTTCTTACCCTAGAAGACCTCCTCAATATAGGAGTTTGGGGTTCCTATTGAGGAGGTTCTTGAACTGATTCATATGTCACTTTTCCATTTGGAAGATCCTCTACCGTTGCATATTCTTTCTTGGATTCTTCCGTATTTTCCTATAACTACTACTTATACATGAATTTCTCATTAAAGACCACATCCCTAGATTGAATGATTTTCTTGTCCTTAATACTCTAACATTTATATCCAAAGTCATCACCACCATAAAAATGAAAGTACATTTTTCGATTTAGCCTCTAGTTTGGTCCTATCATCCTTTTCTATATGGACAAACACCTCACATCTAAAGAATCTAAGAAATGAATAATCAACTTTTTTATCATACCAAGCCTCCTCGGTATGCCTCCATCTAAGGCACTTAAGGGTCCTCTATTTATCAAGTACATGCTCACCGCTTCTAACCAAAAAGAAAGGCAGTCCTACATGTAACCTCATGCTCCTAGCACATTCCATTATTGTTCTATTCATCCTTTCAAAACCCCATTCTATTATGAGTTCTAGAACCATTTTTTTCCTTTGGATTCCATTATTAGAATAGTAATCATCAAATTCATTACTTTGCAATACTCCCCTCCATTATCTAACTCCGAGACATTTTAGCTTAAGACTGTTTCATTCTTTACCAAGGATTTCCATTTAACAAAAGTGTCGAATACATCAATTTTTTTAATACAATAAACCCAAAATTTCCTTGTTGCATCATCAATAAAAGTAACATAATAACTTGAACCCCAAGAGATGATACAGAGCCGGCCCCCACACATCGAATGTACCAGCTCTAACTTACTCTCTTTCTTTGTAGGTCCAACCTTACAAAAATTACTCGCTTTTGTTTCCCATATATGCAGTCCTCACAAAAATCTAAACATATTTATGTATATCCAGACAAATCCTTCTTTATGATCTCCATGCCCTTATGGCTCATATGACCAAGCCTATAGTGCCACAATGTTGTATCTACTTCTGAAGCCACAAGATTACAAACATTAGTGCTATAAATGGTTAAATACAAGGTTCCAACCTTCTTACCTCTTACCACCACAAGAGCACCCTTGGTAACCTTCTAAGAGTCCATTGTAAATATCATAGTATAACCATCACTTCCTAACTTCCCTGCCGATATCAAATTTCATCTTAATGTAGGCACATGTCTCGACATCCATTAATATCCAAGTATTTCCATTCTGCATCTTAACCCAAATAGAACCTTTTCTAACTATGTTTGTAAGGCTCATCATCACCAAGAAAAACATGCCCAAATCCCCTTGAACATAATCAACAAAATAATGCCTATGTGAAGTAGCATGGAAAGAAGCCCCAAATCTAAAACCCAAGATTCAACAATATTGTGCAAAGAAAGAGAATCAAAGCATCTTGACATACATTACCCGTTGCCACATTTGCCTCCTTATTTTCTTCCTGTTGTTTCTTCTTGTCCCGAAGTTCCCAACAGTCCTTCTTTGCATGCCCAGACTTTCCATAGTGTCAACATACTATCTTGCTTTTGAATTTTGACCTTGCTCAATCTTTCAATTTTCCACAGCTTCCTCTCTTCTTCTCTCCCTCTAGTTTCCACTATCAAAACATTCCCTAAAGTAGAAGATTTCCCAAAGATTTTTCTTTGCATTTCCTTGCTTAGAATCACCCCTACAACATCTTCAAAATTCAACTTTGAGTTAGCTGGAACAGTTTGCTTATTGCCATTACTGTGGCTATTCCAACTCTCGGGTAAAAGCACAAAATTAATAAATCCCTAACTTCTTCATCAAATTCTTTTATGAATCAAGCTAGCATATTTACAATCGTATTAAAATCATTTGAATAATCTACTATTGAACCATTATCAAACATCTTCATATTAAACAAAATTTTCAATAAAAATATCTTATTAGAGGCGAGAGGTTTTTTCATACAACTTCCCTAATGCATCCATCGGTTCTTTTGTAGTCTTTTCCTTTGAAAGATTAAATAATACCAAAGATGCAAGAAAAACCGGATTGTCCCAACTACCTTCATATCTAGAAAATCCCATTCCGCATCCATTATGCTCGAGGGTTTGTTCACCTTCTCGGATAAAGGAATATAAAGCTCCTTATGATAAAGGTAGTCTTCCATCATGCATCTTCCAAAGATTAAAATTCTTCTGTTGAATTTATCAACCCTAGATCTTCCATCATCTGCGCCATAGCTCCCACTCAAGATAAAAATTTCCTTGCGATTCAACACTTCAAGAAAACAAACCAGCTCTCGATACCATTGTTAGGAAATAAGGGATAAAATATATAGAATAATCCTCATAGAATCACAACAATAGAAACTAATATGCGTAAAATATTACGGACCTCAAATAAAAGTGCGAATAAAATAACACAACACAAAGAGACAATATTTAATGTGGTTCACCCAATTTGGGCTACGTCCACCACGAATCACTTGCTCGATTTTATTACAAGCCACCATTCTCTAAATACAATACCTAGATATGTTTAGAGCTATGCTCAACAAACTCTACTGAATTCACACCCAAATTCAAAACACATCTCGAATGTTTCATTAACCCTACCATATGCACAAAACCACATAAGTAGACAATGCTTAATCGGTTTTGTAAAACTGTGGGTATCAAAACCATGGGCTAAAACCGTCACATAAACCTATGGGTCAAACATCCTGCCCATATGAGAAAAGAACATTTCCACAGATATCGAGCACGTTTTAAGGCCAAAAAAATTCTCGGGGTTGTGCCCCTGGACCTGTTCGGGGCCGGCCCGGCCTTGAAACTGGTGAGACAACTATGGAAAGTGTATAGTACTCTTAGTGTACAGTCTTCAACACTTTCTCACATGAAAATAGGCTCCACAACGTAACAATCTTGGGAGACTGTGATTCCTTATCAAGTACCTAAGAACTCTCCTATGTCGACTTTGTGTCCATGCGGTAAAAAACTTCCCATGGGTACAAGAGTTTCTTGGAGGTGAATCAAGAATGGTGCAACAAGCCACAACACCTAACTTTGAGGCCATCTCAAAATACATCAAGATCAAGTGAACTAAGAAAGCACATATAACTTCATGTTTCTCTACGGGGATTTTGGATCTTAGTATGTGGAAGTTACACAATTTAAGGTTGTAAAACCATGGGAGAAATGACACAAGATGAATATGAGATGACTAGGGTTGAGGAATTTACTCATGAGGGATATGTGCACCTATTCAAAGAGTCTGCAACCGACTTGCTTGCGCAAAAAGAAAGAGAACAAATAGACTATGGAGCAATAGGAAGAGCATGTGAAAAGCCTCAATTCCTATGTTAATCCTTCCTGGAACCCAATGCGGTGCCACTTCCTCATGTATAGGCTATCTCTCCCATTAGCAGTTTTGATCCTCAAGTGATCAAGAGAGCTCAAGGGTACACCATGTAAGGGAGAGATAATGACAAATGGGTGGAGAAGATTCTAGAAAAGGGAAAGGTACTACTACCGAGGTTATCTCTTTATTCAAATTTTCCCTTGCCACTATTTCTAAGGTGAAAATGACCAAGGAGGAGATTGAGAAAGAAAAGGCCCACTAGGATAGTGTGTTCCCATTGGTGTTTGAGATGAGTTGTCTTGATTCTCACTCCTTAGTGAGAAAGAATGTATTCACTTCTATCTCAAACAATTTTTCTCCCATATGGTCTTACACAATGAGTGCTAGATATGATATGATAAATGATGTTATCTCGAAACTTGAGTCTTGTGGAGAACATGCATCTAAAATCTTAGAAAATGTCAGCAATAATGTGCGAAGCTCGGATCACCTTCGACTTAATGAACAATCATCCTTGGAAGAGATTCTCAAGTCTTTCCAATATTTTGTCCAGAAAGAGGTAGGGGATCCTTTCTCTTTTAATGAAGATACTTTAGAATCCCTTATGGAAATTAGAGGCTCAATCTCTAATATTGCAAAAGATCATCAAGTCTGGTTCAATCAATGCAAGACCCTTGGTGGTGTTCCCGAGACTTGGATAAGTGCTTTGGGTTGTGTTTGTATTCCACAGGTAGACAAGGTGACACCCACAGTAGCTCCTTTCAGTAAGGAAGTGAAGGGTGAGGAGTTCATTCCAGGAGCATTTCCTCAAACTTCTTCAAGAGTTGGATCTTCATCATCAAAAGCTTCTTTATCTTCGGATTTATCACTCTCTTCTTCACTCTCTTCTTCACTCTCTCTCTCTCTCTCTTGATTATTTATAGGTGTAGTCATTTTTACTCCTATCACAAAAGAAAGAACCCCATGTGCACTGGCCTATCACCCGTGTAGGTGAGTGCTCCCCCAAGGCACGTGCGGGTGCCGAGTCTCTCTTTTATGTGAGTTTAGTGGGAAACATTATCTATGATTAGTGTAAGAGTATTTAGGAAAGAAATTGAGGCATACAAGAACCATAGGGGCTCAGAATGGCCTCCGATCCTTGTAGTCACTATAGGTGAGTGCTTTAATAGATTCCAGAACATATACTATAAGAGAAAGAAAGATATAACCATTCATTCATAGCATGAAAGGAAAGAGAAATCACATGAGCGAAATATACATTAAACACACACTCATGCTTCTTCCATGATGGCCAGGCACTCATGCTCTAACACACACCTGCGCAAAACTTCATCACGTCCCAATTTGTATAAGTCTCCACTAATCAACATGTAGGGCACGACGCGTATGGCCAACTGCTTCTTTTCTAATGCCTTCATTCCATCCGTGCCACACCTTTTTTTAAAAATACTGCAATCTCCTCCAAATCCGAGGGCGTGTGCCACAATCTAAACAGTTGGGCATCTGGCATTGCTTCCTCAATACTTTGCATGTCCTCTCCTAAATCAATCCTTGACAGATGATCAGGCCCACAATTGCTTTTTCTGGGCTTCACTATAATAGTGAATTCAAACTCTTGAAACAACAACACCCATCGACATATGCACCCTTGAATAATGGGCTTGTTCACCAAATACTTTAATGCCATGTGGTCGGTGTAGAAAACAAAGGGTGTTGCCAGAAGATACTGTCTATACATGAAGAGCGCGTAGATCATTGACAATGCCTCGTGCTTGGTAGTGGTATAATTCTGCTCTATTGGTGTTAACTTCCTGCTCGCAAAACAAAGAGGATGATCAACAATCCCTTCACCTAGTTGTGTAAGCACTACTCCAATGGCGAGTTCTGAGGCATCTACATGGACATGGAAGGGCTTGTCCCAAGAGGGAAAACGTAAAATAGGTGCGGTAATAAGCCTATCTTTTAATGTATCAAATGCCCTCTCTTTGCACCTCTCCCCAAAGGAAGGCGGTTTTGTGTCTAAGCTCCTTTAAAGGCGCAGTGATCTTGGCATATCCCTTAATGAATTTCTTGTAATAGCCCATATGCCTAAGGAATCCACACACTGCGCTCTGGCTAGTAGGTTCCCTTAACCCCACAATAACTACAACCTTAGCGGGATTTACCAGCAAGCCCTCCTTACATATGATATGCCCCAATAAGGTCCCTAAGGGTGTAGTAAACACTTTCTTAATGTTGAGGGATATCCTCAATCGCCTACATCTTTTAAACATTAATCTTAAGTTGTCACAATGGTTCTTAACTTGCAACATATACTCTCCAATCACCCAAATAGACCTGAAGAAATTTATGGATGAAGTCCTGGAATGCTTGTACCACTATGTGCGAAAAGACAACAAGTGCATTCTTCAACCCAAAGGGCATGACCAGTATATGCAAAACTTCCCCACTCGGTGGCGAAAGTTTTCTTCTCCTGGTCCTCCTTTGTAATCCAGGACTTGGTATTATCCTGAAAATCCTTTCGTAAAGGAATAGATTTCATGCCCAACGACACCTTCCAAAATTTCTTCAGTGAAGGGGGTCGGAAATGGATCAATGACACAAACTGCATTCAATTCCCTATAGTCCACACAAATCCTAATCTGCCCATCCTTCTTGATGCTAATTACCATTGGACTTATCCACTTTGATTCCTCCACTGCCTCAATGATCCCAAAAGCTATCATCTTTTCTATCTCCTCCTTAACCTTCACGCGCAAATTGGGATTCATCCGGTAGGGCCTTTTTCTAATCGGGTGTGCACTGTCCTTCATTTTTATCTTCATCTCCCCCAAGGAATGGTGAACGCCTTTGAGCTCATGGTACCCGCGTGGGAATAAATCCTCAAATTCATGCAACAGATCAATGATCTTTGATACTTCCTTCTCTGTCCAGTAATCCCCAATAATAGCTTCCTTAGGTTCTTCTTCTAAATTGATGTTAACTTTCTTTGTCTTTAAAGGCTCATGGTAGGCATGCGCGCGAGCAGCTGCACTATCCACTACCTCACACGTTCCTACAAAATGGCTAACATCTAAGCTTTCCAATTCGTCTCCATCAATCACATATAATAAATTTCCCTTCTCTTTTTCTAAACACACGTGCTCAAGTTTGTAACTCCTCTGCTTTCCTTAACTTCTTCAAAGCACGCCCCTATATATGGTTCACCTAATAATTCTAACAGCCTATCTTCTGTTCTGGCACTATCCCCCATGGTAAGGCACTTGATACCCTATAAGGCCTTATCAATTGATGGCTTGGTACTCCGATACTCAAAGGTTTGAATAAGGTCAGCCGTGAGCTCTTGCCAATTCCTTGTTTGGCGGTGTGTCTCCAAATGAATGTACCATGCACGTGCACAACCCTGCAGTGTAGAATACAACTTGTGCACCCAAAGGGATGGTGGAAAAGCTTTCGTGCCTTCTCTCTAGACCCATTCACATTCTTGGATATGGAAAGAGGCGGGCTCCTTCCCATGGTAGTCCTTGATGATGGTGGGTACATTACTTCTAGAAAATCTGACAGAGAGAGAAATTCTTACCTCGTGCCACTCTAAAAGGCTCTCCTGATGTGTGGCCCACCAACGAGCTGCTGTGCTGAGCAAGACATAACTTAACATCTCCCTCCGTTCCTTCTCATTCTTCCACTGAGCTTCTACCTCCTGCAAAAAGATCTCAGGGAAGGCTCCTCTTGAATACTTGGGTAGTTCTTTTCCTCCAAGGTGGCTAACAGTGCGCGCCTTTTTGACCTTGGTCACCGACCCTCTCAACTAATGTCTTGTTAATTTGTAAGATCTATGCGCCCAATTGTCACACGCCAGGCTGGTGGTATCACTTACTTGGTGAGCATCTTCAAATTGGATAACTCCATTAGTAGGGTGTACCATCTCTAGGTCTCTGATTGAGCGCACATAAATTTTGTCTAGAACTTCTCCTCCCAACGGTTCAATATAGGGCATTGAATTCCCATCAACTAGGGGTATAATGACCCTTTCCTCTTTGTTATCAAAGTTGATGTACCCTTTGTTGAACTCGAACGTCCACATTATTCTTTGTAACACCAAGGGCACCCAAGTAGTCTTTGGGAAATTGTCCGCCTCGGTGAGCGCCAAGACTTTGAAGTCCCCAGTAAACTTGGGTCCCTAAATAGTAATAGCTACATCCTTCAAGACACCGAAGGGCATTGCTTTAATCTTGTTTGCCATATACAACACATTCGAAGATGGCTATAATGCACGTCTTCCCATCTGATGCCATACATCCAAAGTTAGAACATTAACCTTTGTCTTAGTGTCAATGAGCATATTCTTTGAGGAACCATCCATCTACAACTACATTCAATGTAATCTCCTTATCATAGTTGAGGCTATGAGGGGGAAGGTTCACGTGCAAGACCTGTCTCTCACACTCTTCTCCGGTGCGTGGTACCTTTTCTCTCAACTAGGATCCTAAAAACGTAATGATGTTCTCATGCCTTAGAATTTTTCACACCTCCTTGACCTCATCCAGTCATCCTTTTCACCCTTGATTCTCCTTCCTTGTTCCTCCCTCTTGGATTGCTCCTTTAGACACTGGATCTCCCCTTGTAGGCTTTGAATAACATCCATGGTGTCCTGATATATCTCCTTCTAATGTGTGGGGTTTGGATATTTTCCATGAACGACCTCCTCCCTCGTAACCAGGGTCTTCTGTCTTGGTACCTCTCTTTCGCGTGCAACTTCTCCCCTTGTTATTACTAAGACAGGATCCAAACCTTCATCCCATGTTACCCGAGGCATCCACTGTATGTCTACCTTCTTGATGCTGACCATCACAATGCCCTTGTCCTTTCGGTGCTACTTGATTCATATGCTCAAATAACTCTAGGCACTCCTCATACTTATGCTTCTTTCCGCACCACGAGCACTGCAACAAGTCCAAGAACTCACGCTTGTAATTTTTGTAGATCCACAGTTAAAACATGTTCCGTGGGAACTCACTTCTTCCTCCGTGGTTACCTCATCCACGGAATCCTCCTCGAAAACCTCTTCCATGCGCGCCCCATTTGCATGTTCCTCATAACGATGACCATCATTTTTAGAACCACTGGCAATGCTGGTTTGGCATACCCCATGATCAATGGCCTCATGGATCTGATTAATGAGCCTACAGTCCTTCGTATCATTGGTTATGGAGGTGCAAATTTTTCAATAACAAGATACATTCTTCCTGATCGCGTCTTTGGCAAGGGACATCTACTTGCATCATGGACCCCATGACAATCTCACACTCTACTATCACATAGCGTACGAGTCCTTCCTGGGGTAATTATCCTTAACGCACCCCTCTATCTCACAATCTATGCACCACAAACCATTGCAAGTCTCATGGACTGAATTCACGAGACAATTTTTCCAACTTTTTGGCCATATCGAATCTAAGCCTCCAAGAACGGGCTAATGCTAGTATCAATACTACCAACAACCTCGGTGTGCAAGGCAGCTTCCAATGCTTCGTGTGGATCTGTAAAAGTTTTATGAGACAAGGCCCTTCTAAAAGGGGTGATCAATCCTCCAACAAACCATTGTGCATGATGTGAAGGGTGAATATCATATGACAATTTAGACAAGAGAGTTTTAAAACGTGCATCATACTTCGCACACTCTCTACCATTCCTTGCTAAATCTCCTTCAAAGCGCTAATGCTTTTCTACTCGAACTCAGGAATGTGGAACTCTGCCAAGAATGCATTCTTTAAAGTAGTGTAGTCCACCACCGTTTGATGAGGGTCATACTTTCTATACCAGCTATGCACGCGCCCTTGTAATGTGGTCACAAATTGACTAGCCTTTCGTTCTGGGGTTGTGATACCCTTCGCGTGCCATAGTAATTCACACTTATGAACATGTTCCACAACATCCTAAATGCCCCTGTAATCTGGTAAATACAGAGACATTTCAAAGAATACTTGAGTTGGTGGCTGGGGTCCTTGTCCTAAACTAGAGCCTTGGTTCCCTCCGGTGTTTCTTCCAACACCTGATCCACCAGGTCCACGGGGTCTTGTACCTCCAGAGCCACCAGATCCACCAGAACCACTTTGGGTCTAATAGGGCTGTAGGAGATGTGTTGAGAGCCCCCACGGTCCCACTAAACTGTGTGCCGATGGTTTGTGATAGCGCCCCACTACCACTACTTTGTCCGCACCACTCCCTGATGTGAGCCCGAAATCTTGTACACTTGCCCCTTGTCCAAAAAATCCTATGAATTCCTGGAATATGCGCAGCCATATAAGAAGGGAATGAAAAATTGTACCTCATAGGCACGGATCTATCTCTTCCACTAGTTTCAACTGGATCAATACTTCTTCCTGGTTCAGGAAAACCAAGTGCCAGGGCTTGGTCATTGGGTGGGTTCAGATATGCACCATCAACTCTCCTTTCTCCATACGACGAGATCTCACCAGAAGCCGAAGGGGTCTCCCTTACGCACTTGCCAAGATGGGGTAGCACAGACTGCTCAGGTTTCACATCCTCTGTGTGAACCTCAACTCCTTCCCGTAATGTCTGTCTCCATAAATCCATCACACTAGCATCCTCACGTCATCTAGCAATCTCCCTTTCATGCGCTTCGCTATACTTGAGCCATCTTTCTTCCCTCTCCTTCTCTGTCGTATCATCTGCCATCTTCCTCCACCCGAGCTTCCTTACCTAGTGCTCAGAATGGTTTAGCTAGCCATTGGGAGCGCCTCTAAACTCATGGTAACCATCAATATCTTCATAGCTAGAGGAATAACACGTAGAAATGTTCCTCTAGGTTCTCGCAGAAATTCAAACTCAACAACCTCTGGGCGAGAATACATAGAAATGGCATATTCCAGAGTGTGGCTAGCTAATAATCCTCTCCACCAATGATCTACAACACGGGTCCAGTCGATCTGCATCTTGTAACCTCCGTAGTCATCCTCGGTCCATATTTACAATCCATAACGCCAACTTGATCTAGATGCATAGGCTGAAAGCCATCCATATAACTCTACTGGGAAGCAACAAGAATGTCTCGTACAGATCATGGTAGAGGTTCTCTTCTACCCATCTACATGTATTAAACTCAGGTCCAGTGTTGAATCTCTGAGAAAATTCATCCTCCATGCTCTTGAACCACGATTCAACATTTTCCAATGTTAACCGATCCGTCATTACTCTTTACACAGATCATGATGCATGCTATATCCCACTACAAATTTGAAAAGAGGTCCCGGCAAATGGAACCAAGATGTAGTCATTTTTACTCCTATCACAAAAGGAAGAACCCCATGCGCGCCGACCTATCACCCAACAGAAGCTGAGTGCTCACCCGAGGCACGCACGGGTGCCGAGTCTCTCTTTTATGTGAGTTTAGTGGGAAGCATTATCTATGATTAGTGTAAGAGTATTTAGGAAAGAAGTTGAGACATATAAGAACCATAGGGCTCAGAATGGCCTCCAGATCCTTGCAGTCACTTCAGATCGAGTGTTTTAATAGATTCTAGAACATATACTATAACAGAAAGAAAGATATAACCATTCATTCATAGCATGAAAGGAAAGAGAACTCATATGCGTGAAATATACATTAAACCCATTAATATTCATATCTATTTATAATAGGTAACCTCAATATATCCATTGATTCATTACAGGGTGTCACAGAGTGTAGACCGCAATCATGCGCATCACTGGACGTATGTAGCTAAGCTAACAGAAAAGAAAAATAACAACCCCATGCTTAGTACATCCTTTCTTGACCCAGAATATCCACTCGTAGCATCCAAGCGAACTTCAATCACTCTCTAACCCCCTATATCCTATGTATATCCAAATGATATATATATATCCTTCTTTCATGTCTGTGTATATATCTATCTCTCTCTATCTCTATCTCCATCTATATCTTTTCCCACGGCAGGCACTTGTATTTATCACTTTCCCGGCTACCAAATCACCTTGCCGCATCCTTAGATCCATCGCCAAGTGTTGAATGTGGTCCTCCATGTGAGCATCTTCCTTCAGGCCTGAGCTCTCCATTCCATCTCATGATGATCTTCTAGAAGATTCCATTCGGGGCATTCTCTTTCTGGGCCAACTTGTTGCCAGGCTGGCATCTTATCCATGCGTAACTAATCACACTTTTCACGTGTTTTGCCTTGGGTACTCAAATTGGCTAAGTCCTGAACCTCCTTTCACACGTCGCGCGCGCTATTTGCTTCCTTAAGCCTTTCTCTTGCGCGCTTTTTCCTTGCGCACCATTCGATGAATCGGGATCCCGCGCGCCAAGTGCCTTCATACTTGGTCAATATTCCAGGGGCCCAACAATAGGGAATGTATTTTTTTAATTTTTCATCTAATTTACTTAAGTGACCTTTTTTAATTTGACATTGTAAAAGTTCTCTTTCATTGATAATAAATATGTTTATTTTTATTCCTATAGGAATATGAAAGGTCACAAGTGATAGGGATGTGAAAATTCATGTGGGGGAGATGAAGAGACATATTGTAAATCTATATATTGGGGTGACTTCTCCATTCCAAGGGTTGATAGCTATTGTTCTCTCACTACAAGAAAGAAGTTATTTCTTCTATTTTCTTGTCTATGTTCCTCTACTTCCTACTTTAAACTTTATAAGCATTGTAATCTTGAATAACCAAGAAAGAGATTTGTATCTTTGAGGAATAAATCAATTAAACTTTGTGTCTTTGATTTGTTAATCTTGTTATTGCTTACATAGTTGTTTTCTTCTTATTGGATGTGGACCTACTCTGGTTAATGCTAGTGAAATTTGTAAGTTCCTATTCATTACATTAACCCTCACTCTCTATATTTTTAATATTTGCTTCATCTCACTCCAAACAAATTCTTTCCTTGTATCCTATTCAAGCAATTTGTCACAGGTTTAGTGGAGTAATCATGTGTAATCCCTAGCCCATGGCCATCACAAATTTTACATTTCCTGCATTCAATAAATGGGAGCCTCCCCATTCCTAAGAGGAGGGACATAATCTCGGAGTGTTGGTGAAAAATCACTAATTTTCCCCTACGAAAAATTATTTCGCCAACAATAACCAAATGAGATGAGAGACGAAGAAATAAATTTTTATACACAACATTCAAAATTGAAACATTTTTTAAAATTAAATTGTGCTTTATGATTACCAACAGTTTCTCATTTTCACCGACGACATGCAAAGTTTGGTCGGTGTGTCATATCACACAACTCTAAAATATCAGTAACCATTTTGTTTAAGTGTTTCAAACAACTTATTTATGGTCATAAACATGTTTGAAACATCACATTTGTTTTGCCCATTAAACATGTCTTGGTGGGTTAACATGGGTCCGTAAGGTTCACTTGTGCTCTTGTGTAGACTAGCCCAGTGGCTATGGAATGGACCAAAAAGGTCACCAAACACCGAGAAGGGAATGTTCAACACTCCTAACATATTCTCTACTATATAGAGAATCCATGGGGACCGACAAACTCATAACCAACAAGTGGAGCTCAAACTGGAAGCATCTCTCCGAAACTAGTTGGTGGAATTTTGTTGTTGCACTTCACAACCTAAGCCGAGGTGGCTCCGAAATGAGTGAATAAAAAGTGCTTTCTAGTGGGGATAGGCAAAACGAAATATGCTACACAATTTTGTGTACAACAACATAGGCATATTTTATTTCTTGAATCCATAGGCAAAAAAATGTGAGCGTTTCGAGGGGCTTCGTAGTGGTCGGCGGTTGCCTCCACTAACTAGCCCTTCAAAGTGGTCCCTATACTTGCTTGCAAACATGTCAAACAACTATTTTGACAAGGTTTATGAATTAATTGCTATCGACATATTAAAAAATGAGTTACAACAATTAAAATGTGGAGAAGAGATTTGGAGGAGCTTCTTGTGTGTCCATTTCGAGAAGCATTTGGCACATTTGGAGGGGTTATTTTAATGCTTTGCAAGTATCCGATTTGAACAAGTTATTTATTTAGGTTTGAATTCCCACTACACATTTGCATTGGTGATCACATTTTCAATTTATTTTAATCCAGCTTCATGATCATGTATTTTGTCGCACCGCCTACTTAAGACTATTTGTTGAAAGTTGGTTTAGCTTGGATCAAAATTTGTTGTAGGTAGGTTTGCATATATATCTAGTTTAATAATGAACGAAGATTAAACACTTTCAACCTGGATTCTAATGTGTTTTCTCTACTCAAAACGAAATTGCAAAAATTTTAGAAGCAATTTAGGGAGAAAAAGGAGAGATCCATGCTTGTTAGATGACGACATGATGCAAGAAGGTGCTCATGGCGGATTCACATCAAAGATTCCAACAAGCATTGCACGATGCTCCTTTCATGGACTTATGAATGCAAAGAAACAATTTTCCAATCCTCTTCACTATCCACTACAATTGGGTTGCTTGTGGATAGAGGCATTTCGTCAAATAGTTTACAAGCATCCACCAAAATCCCACACTTAAAATACATGTTGAAAAAGCTTGTTTTGCAAGGTTGTAATGATTTCTAGAGAACAATGATTTGGAAGAGAACTTTACTCTCTCTCCCCTCTTCTATTATTCATCTCTTTGTAATGAAATTTTGAATTCATGCTACTCTTGAACTTTGTGTATGTTTTGATTGTGTGTTTGCTTTTGCTACGATTTTGTGATATATTTTTTTCGTCTATTGAAATGGTATGTTTTAGTCTCATGATATGCGAAGTAGTTATAAATCTATATTTTACTCTTACGAAAATGGTATCGCTTGCGTCTCTCGAGGTCTATCTTTTTCTTCTCCTATTTTCTTCCCCTTCTTCCTTCTGTGAAAAACCCGAGAAGATGAAATCTAAAACTACACAAAATCAAGTTAAAATATTGTAAATACTATACATATTCATGCACGTTATCACTTTGGCTTTCAATAAGAGAACCTCCCCATTAAGAGGAGGGACTTTGGTCCCCTAAGTTGTTTGGATTTTCAATATTTTGTCCCATACAAAATACTCGCCAATAACATGCTTGTTGCAATTTTCCCCAAGAAGTGACTTTTATACACTTGTATGAAAATGGTCATCAATGAACGGAAATAATCAAGGTGGTTTCAAAGTATGATTTCTTTGAGAGTTGACGGGTTTACAGCCTCAACCGGTTTTTAACAAATTTCTTCTCACACTATTTTTAGAAGTACACTTTGAATATTATCCTTTAAAACCTAAATTATTTTTAACACTTTATTATTTAGCTATTTTTTTATAATCTAGATTACCTTCTCCTACTATATATGTGGATTCAATTTTACTCATCTATATTATTAATTTAAACTCGACTCAATTAATATGTAAATGTAAGTCCACTCCAAAACTTTATATTATTATTAATCTATATTGCTAATTTAAACTCGAATCAATTATCATTATAATGTTCATCATTTTTTTCACTGTTCATTGAATCTATTTGTAGCATTGGAATAGGTATATGGGCCGGGAATCATGACTCCATATTGACTAACTCCACGTTATTTTTATCATCTCCATAAGAAACATATCAATGAAAATGTTTTTTATATTTTGATAGAGGAATATAATAATATAACGGAAGATTCGTCTACTTTAATAGATCTACTTTAGGTTTCTTTATAACATTAGAAATATTTTACGAATCACAATGTTATTGGGTTGCTCAACATTATTCTGCTATACAATACTCCGTTTCATTTTTCAACCCTTTAAAAACTAAAATAACAATGGTTGAGACATTGATTCCAAGTAAGAAATTTGGAAATTATAAAAATACCTTTTATATGATACATTTCCTTAGATCCTCAAAAGCTTAGCATTCAACAACTAGTAACCAAAGACGGGAAACACATGACTTCCACAAATTGGGAAAAAAAAAAAAGAGAAAGAGTGAGCCACGTGAATGTGCTGACGTGGACTAGAAAGAAAATAGATATGGTCTATAATTGAACTTGGAAAACAAATTTTTTAATCCAAAAAAACCACATGAAAACGATAGAGATGACATAAAGATGACGTGTAATGGAGGGTGACAAAATTTGGCAACTAATTAAAACAAAACTAAGCATGCGAAAATCTATGTGAGGAGCACGCTTCAATTTGGACGCTATAAAATAAAATGTTATTTGTCTCTTTGTAATACTCATGACTTACGATGGTTTATTGGACTTCCAATGTTCGCATGCCAAGTGGATTCGTACGGGTCAAGATTGGATTAGGAAGGACTCTTTTAAGAGACCCCAAAAGGCGACCTTTGGGATTAGGTAGGTTCCATGCCTTATTTCTGCACCAAATATAGAAGCTTCTAAACATGCCCTGCCCAAATATTGTATTTTATGGTCCATAAAGATTAGGGGCAGGGCACCTTTCAAGGGAATACAAGAGGAATGTAAATACAAATGTGATTGCAAATTCTCCAATACAAAGAAGAATTGGAGAAGCGTACACGGCACTATGCCAAGTCGAGTTCCCAACAAGCCTACGTAATGGGTTATTATGACCCTTTTGTTGTTGAGAGTTTCATGTTGTTGGCACAGACCACGGTTATCTAGGGAAGGTTTGGTCTCATAGAGTGGTAAGAGTTAATTGAGAGAGGTTGGTTTGGTTTGGGTAGGGTTATTTGCGTAGGTATTTAATTTTGATACAAAATTAGGTAATTGTTTTGGTATTAATATATTTATGTGTTTATTGATCATTGGTTTAAGTTAGATTTTTATTAGTACGTATTTTTTGTGTTGTTGTTTTTGTCTTATTTGTATTATTGATCTTTTGCGGACTCTTCTTTTTGATGTCTTTTCTTGTTAAGTTCATTTACTTATATTTTTATCATGTTTTGTCCGACATGATAATGGATATTCTTCCCTTCTACTCATGTTTCTCTTTCCTTGTCTATTTTTTTGATGTTTTCTTGAGCTTTAACGACTTTCATGGGATATTGACCATTTTCGCCCTATGCAAAAACGGTTGCCTTCCCACAATAATGGCTCCTTTTCCTTGTGGGACATTTAGCTCATGACCATGTTTTGTCGAGTTTTGTGCCTTTTTTGGTCGGCTTTCCCATTTGTTGTGTCATCACACATGCCAATAGGACTCTAATTTGAATTCAAGGTGTCCGTAAATACATATATGCATTAGTGCATTTAAGACAATGAATGAATGATGGAGATTGAATGCAAGAGTGATGTTGATGATATATTAGCAATATATTTTCTATTTATGAAGCATCTCCATACCAAAAGCATAGGTCAAACATTTAATGATTCATTTTATCCAATACTAGTTGTTACGAAAGCATTCAAAGATAATGGTCGAGACACATGTTTTGATTTTTCTAGCATTTTCGTAAACTTAAGCGTCCCATGCAAAAGCCCTAGTAAATAGACACTTCACTTTACATGTTGGAATTTTACCCAAGGTTTCCCTTAAGCACTCATTTGAGGCACTCGAGACTACCAAGCCTTGTCGGGTTAGGTGCCAAAATTAGCTCTACACATGTTGACCATTAATGATTTCAGATTCAACTTTAACTAATACACATAATAAGCTAGATCGACCCTAAGCTTTAGATTATATCAATGCATGTGAGTCCATTTAATTGAAGGTGTATGCATGTGATTGAATTAATCTAAGCTAATGAAAGGAAACTAACACCAAGTAGATTCCTAACTTAGTTAATCAAAAACATAAACATCATGATAAAGCTAGAAAGGAAAATCTTAACTAATGTGCATCAAACATTAAATGCAAAACCATCCTTTGATATTTAGATATGCTTTGTAATTGTAGATACCTCCTTTAGTGAGCCGAACATAGCTACGTGCAATCAAAGGAATTCTCCATGGAAGAGGAAGAGATCTCACCAATATGGCTTAATTGTCATGTTTGGTTCTTCTCTTACTACTCTTTGCCAAGTAGAAGATGGAAAATGTTGCTTGATCAATAAGCCTTCCAAGATTGAAATGCTCTTATCATATGTAGATGTCTTACAAGGACATGGTGTAAAATTGGTAGGAAGGTACTAGGTTTCTTATATAGCTTTCCAATTTGGGAGAAGCTAGCAACCTAGTGAATGTGGGATAAAGGTAAAGTAGAATTAGAAAGGGATAAACATGATTACAAGAGATTACTTAGAGATTAACAACTCATGGGAGTTGGAGATGATTTAATTAATCAACCTAGATCAATTAATAGGCCAAGTTAGGCTTATAAAAGCCATTTAGAGGGAAATTAGTGGAATTTGAAGGATTAGAAAGGGGGATTTAACCAATAAGAGGGTTTATTGATTAAATACAAGATTGAAAGGCTTAATTAATTAATAATGGTTAATTAATTAATTAAAAGAGGATTATAACTAATGAAGTGACGTTAATTGACATCTAGGATGTGGTATGAAGCTAGTTAATTAATGAAGTGTTGCTAATGACCGAGATGAAGGGGAATGTTAGCTAATTAGTGAGAAAGATGCTAATTATAACCAAATGATAGAAAAGAGGATAAAAAGTGCAATTTTAGTATTAAAACTGCGTAGTCGATTTAGGTGTCTACATTTTCCCCTCTTTGATGTGGTGTAGCGTGAGTGACGCCACTTCAAAGATAGTAGACAATTATAGACAATTAAATTTTGTAATGGTAGAAGAAAAATTAGTAGGATGGAGGATGCTCCCTCGAGTGTCGATGGGGTGATAGAAGAGGTCGATTGACACTCGAAAAGAAGAATAAAATGATCACAACAGAAGAATAAGACACTGCGGCAATTGGGATTCGTATTGGGCCTAGTTGACCATTGTTCAAATTTGATTGATTGAAAAAAGGGGAAGCCGAGCCTCTTCCCCGTAGAAGAAACAAGGGATGGGGGAAATAAAATGATAGGTAGAATGGAAGATAAGATAGATGGAGAATGGGAAGATCGCGACGTAGTTGACATACCATCTGGCTCAAAAGTAGCTATTTATTTGATATAAGCATACAACAAAAGTGTAAAATGACATGAAGAGCCATAATACTGATTTTTATTCATTATTAAAGGATTGACTCAAAGAAAAATACATAAAACAATGCAGTATGAGAAAGTAAACAAGTAGACCAAAAACAAACAAGCACAAACAAACAACGTTCAAGAAAGTTACACCAATGTTTTTTTATCCAACTTCATTTCCAAAATGTTCGAGTTATATGACAAGGGTTGAAATGATGCCCAAAGAAAGGATATATGCAAGGGAATAGATAGAGGACATAAAAGTCCCATGAAAAAATAATGTGCACTATGAAACTGCCTCGAGCAACGATATATGCAAGGGAAGATAGACATAACAAGCAAACCATCTTTATTAATGAAGTAAGATTAAGATGATCCGCATGTCGTGTGCTAGAACAAGCAAACACTGAAGTAAGATGTTTTGTAGGATAATTTTTGAGTTTTAGGATGTTGTGTTGTGTGAATGTTTAGGATGTTTTGATGCTTTACCAAGTTTTTGGATTTTTGAATGTTTTACCAATGTTTTGGATTTTTGAAGGTTTTACCAATGTTTTTGTATTTTTGAAGGATTTTCTAAATTTTTAGGGTTTTTACAAGTTTTTCAAGTTATGTACAAGAAAATGAAGATGTAAAGATGCCTCCAGGTGAGAGGTGAGAATGTACAAGGGAAAACTCTATGCATATATACAAGAAGAATATAAGGCAGGATCAAGGCCAAGATGGATAGGTTCAATGTGATGATGAACTCAAACCAATGAAGTGCTAGGAAGGAGTGAGCATGCCCCCAGTGCAAGTTGGCCAAGAAACAAATGATAGAAAGAAGGACATGGTTTTTATTGAAATGGGGACAAACCTTCCCTTAAACATGGTAAAAAGGAAATCTTATACACATGGATGTTCTAAAAAAATCCGAAGAACAACGAATATTATGAAAGGATATGGAAAATGTAGCTAGAATGAAAAGGTGATGAGACAAAGGCACAAATCGTGAGACAAGACATAGGCTAAAACATGAATTTGAACAAGGTCCAAACAACACTTAGTAACATACTAATCCTATTCACTCATTGAGATCCAGTGTGTGCATGTGGAAATTAATTGCTTCTCGAAGGGAAGATTTAAAGAGGTAATAAGTGAAGATACACTAGCCAATATGTAGGAATGACTTATTTTGATAGGTAATTTGTGAATGGAGGTTTGAAGGAGAGTTGTACATTGCTCCACTATCAGCCATGCATCCATATCCCCGAGCAGAGATGTGTCTGATTCTAGTCGCAACATTGCTCTATTGCTATCCAGGCGTCCATAGCCCCAATAGAGATATTGGAAATATCCCAAGAGAGAGTTATATATTGATTGCTTTTTACATTTTTGATTGATTTTTTTCTTCATGAAAAATTGTTTCAGCTCGCTCAATTGTTTTGATAAGGGGTCGAGAACCACATACGACTTGATGGAAGGATGTGGAAGTGATTGTGATGATGACATTGGCTAGTGTCAACAAATATGCCTAAAGGTCTTCACAACAATTTTATTAAATGTGTGATAGTGAGAGGATCTCTAAGAGATCAGGTCATTCTTTAATTTACCTAGGTAATGAAGGAACAAGGTCAAATGGATACAATTATAGATACAAAATCATGCAATTGGGTACATTTCTAGGTCCTAAAAGCATGTTAGCATTTACATGATTCCTAAGCAAGAAAACTAGTGATTGAAAACTATCTTTGGCCTATTTTATGTCTATTTCTTTCTATTTGGTCTTACACACCCTACAACCCAATTGAAACTTAACTTATTTATCTTTCATAGCTTTAGTCATCACCGCCTGATCTTGTGAGAAGAACCCAGTACTCCTATCCCTTACGGGAGCCCTTGACCCTTTTTTACCTTACTCACTCTTTTTGGGTCTCTTTTATCTTTTGGGCATATTTTTCACTTATGGGTCACCTTTCAGTTATCAATTACAAAATTCAAACAAGGGAATCATATAAATACATAGTTATGTTTTCAAAATGAGGGACCAAGCACTAAGCATTACTATCATCACCTAATCTTACATTCCAAAGGCACTAAAGCACTTCAAAGGCATTCATCTAGCACTCATACAAGGGACAAGGGATGCATTCTTATGCATACACAACATATGAGGGGAAGTCTATTCTATTCCATCCACACATACTATACATTGACATATTCTAGATCTAGCACACTATCATTTGTGCAACTTGCACAAGGCCATCCGAGGGAATCAATTCTACACACACACACACACACACATACACACACACACATAAGAAATACATGGGGTCTGAGATGTAGTGCAACACTCGGAAGTAAGTTCACTCCTTGGGTGATTTGTCAGAAGTGTCTGTCTAACTCTAAATTCTACATATTTTTATTCGATTTGATGTGGTTTGTGGACATGTGCAAGTAGTTATTCTATTTTGTAGGTTACATGTACCTTCAATGATTAAATAGTAAATATAAAGTGATAGACAAGAGCCAACAACAAAAGCCTTTTGACATAAAATAAATCAGTTTTGAGCATTTGCATGACCGGTGTGCCTAGATACGATTCTTCATGCGCCAGGTGCCTCTTCCCTCTTGTGGACGCCCTTTTTCTTTGTCATTCATGAGTCCCAAAATTTATAGTGAGCATTAATGATGTTGTTTCCAACATGTTAAGCACCTTTTCCTACCTAGATCACCTTAAGCATGCTTTGAAATCAGCTAAGCCTTCCTATCTCTCCTTCTTGCTTAGGGTTTCACATTTTACATGCTTTATTGTCTATGTCATTACTATATTTTATTATGTTTACATTATTTATTATAATAGTTACTTCTGCAACTAGATTTAATAAAAAGTTTATTAAATCATTTTGTGAACCCACTCCTTACATGACCATTATCGATCTTTCATGGCTTCCGATGCCTATGATTTCAATGCTTCCCGATTCTATACCTAGCTTCAACATTTTAATATCATTGTTAAACGTGTCCTAGTTGATCCTGGATATGGTATTAATGTATGCAATATTTCCTTTCTTCATTAACTAGGAATTTATGTTACTCATATAAATCCATCTACTCGTTATATCTCATGGCTTTGATAATACACCTAAGCAAGTGTTGGGCACAATCTCTCTTCCCCTTACTATGGGATCTTGCACTCTTAATGTTCTATGTCACATTATGCCTCATGATGTTCCTTATATTATCCTTCTAGGTCATCCTTGGTTACATACTATGCATACACTTCTTTCTACCCATGCCATAACACATAATGCCCTTACTACACCTTCTTCTATGGATATTGTTATAGTAGATTCCACACCTCATGTTGCTACTCCTTGTGATATTCCTCTTATACATGATGCTCATGACATTACCTACATTATACATTATTCTCCTCTTGGGATGCACCCTAGTGTTACTAATTTACATAATCAATTTTATATTGGCACCCATGATACTCCTCCCATTATGTCTCACTCTTGATGCACTTCTATTGATCATATGCTTAGTAATTCCAATGTTACATCTCTCCCTGCACTTTCCTCATCACAAGTTAGAGCACCATACACTGATTTTACAATGATTCCTAATGCTCCCACTTTCCAAGATCCTATGCATGATTCATTTACTATGGGTATTGTAGACACCTATAATTTGATCAAAGAAATTTACTACTTAAATTTCACTAACAACACTCTTACCTCCTCATCTAGTCAAAATAATGACACTTCGTTATCTAACTATGCTTCTATCTCACTCAGGATGCCAATTTATGATATGTTGATTAGTGATAATCCTCTTAATTAGCTAATTACATGTTGATTAAGCCTCTTATCTTGCATTTAGCTAATAAACCTTCTTATTAGCAATTGGGACTTATTCCAGTCCCAACAGCTAAAAATATACCAATATCGGAATCCAATATTGCTATTTTTGGATTCCAAAATGTCAAATATTGGAATTATCTGCACTCCAAAATCACACATATCGATTCCAAAATCACACATATTGGATTCCAATATCACATATATTGGAATCTAAAATCACATATATTGGAATCCAAAATCACCTATATTGGAATTATATGTACTCCAAAGTCCCATATATTGGAATCCAAAAAATCAAATATTGGAATCCATTATACGGGCTAGCAATCATGCTAGCCATTATTTATGATTATGTTATGTACAAACATGTTTTTGTTTTATAAGGGCTAGTGACCACTGAGCCATTATTTATGCTATGTTATATATAAAAATGGTTATGTTTTAAATGGCTAGCGGCTGCAATGCCATTATTTATGCTATATGCATATATGGTTATGTTTTAAATGGGCTAGCGGTCCGCTAAGCATTATTTATGCTTTTTCTTAGTGAAGCTCCAAAAAATAAGTTCCCTCAAATTCATTTTTTTGATCAAATATCATCCCAAACATCTTCTCTTGTCCTTCAATGGTTGCAACAAAGGCCACAACATGGTGTTAAATTTGACGCCCGTTTAGACATTTTTTATCATTTTTATCCATAAAATAGTTGCAAATATTTGAAATAACCATCACATATGACTTGCATATTTTAGATATGACCATCATTTTTATATTATTATATATATATATATATATATATATATAAATAATTATATTAAAAATATTAAAAAAATTAAGTATATATAGTATAATTTTATATTTATTTTATGAACAATGTAAAAAAAAACTATTTTACAAATTTTCAAGGGAAATTTTTTCCGATAATTCACCACAAAAGTTATTCAATCATATTTTCATCTTATAATCAGTGAAAATATAAATCCTCCCAACTTATATTTTGAAAATCTCAACATAATAGAATAGAGTTACATAATACATTCATAATAACATATGAATGTATATATTATTGATGTTAAGCAATTACAATCATAACAACATTCTGAAAAGATAAATAGTTATTTAGATTTTCTTGCTCCAAGTATTTGATGCCCTCTACCACATTCAATTCCTGAGACACTATTTGTGATATTTTTTTGTACAAATCGGCCATCAACCATTTATCTTTTGTACAATCTTTGTGTCTACTTTTCATACCCACCATAAAATTTTTAGGAGGGTTTCCCTTTGCACCTAATGTAATACACAAAGTGTTTTTCAAACTATATGAAAAATTTTTACTCCAAACCTTTTCTAGGTCTCTTATTGTTATTCCCTCGACTATATTGCAATGTTCCTTTCCCCAAGTGAGTCTTGGATTCAATACGGTTGATATTTTTTTTATTGAATCCCATTGATATCTTTTTAACATCAACAAAATGAGAGTGTCGGACCAGAATCCTAGTTCACAGTATGGTGATAGTAATTTTATAAATTTTGATAGGCCACCTCGCAGGTTGACAACTTTCATACCGAACCTGAATGACATCTTCCTATTGTATGTTTTTTTATCCCATATAATAGTCCTCCATATCCAAAATAAGTAAATAACTCTTATCACTACCTACAGGGAAGTAAACAAATTTTATTTTCATCATCGCATATCAATTACAACCAATTGAAATAAACAACATTTTAGCTTATGGCTAACAATTACCGATTGAGATTGCGGCTTGGATTACACCACCTTTACACATTGTTGGATCCATTGATGCAAGAGCTATTTCAAATAAAAATCATCAATTCATAATCTATTTCTTCCTATTGAAAATGTGAGCATAATGTATTTGAAATAAACATTAATCAATTCATAATCGATTTCATGTTGTGGAAAACTTAAATGGATAAACATAGTGGTTTATGTGGTGATATGGTAAGTACAATATCAATTATTCTCTGTATTATAATTCAAATTTAGTGGTCCATTAAGCTACGCTTATATTCATTTGAACCACCCTTTGGCGAGAGAACAATCCTCAACTATTGATGAGGATTTGCAACCGCTAGGCTATGCCATCATTATTCAAACTACACTTAGCTAGAAAACCTTTAATGAGGCTAGCCAAGTGTTTCTTTACATACATATGAGATGGATCAAGCCATATGTAGTTATTTTATGATGATGTTGAAGCCAAAACAATGTTAATTCAATGTAAGTAGTCAGTATGTAATAGTGAATCGATGAAACATTGTAGATAGTATGTAGTTGTAAATCAATGAGATATTGATGAATGTAAGGTTTTTTAGTCAAACCATTTATATATTGAACATGGATGCATAGAGTCCACTAAGCTCTATATAGTTTGTTTTAAATTGTTATCATAGCTTACAAATGGATTTCCTTAAAAAATTCTTCGACCCTAAGCCAAGCATATAAACTAATGTCTGTTAGTTATCATTTCCTATAAATTTGTGGGCCTTATAAATAATTTTTTTGTTGTAAAATACACATGGATATCATATCATTTCCTATAAATTTGTGGGCCTTATTGGTTGTCTGCATAATCATTTATTGTCTTATAAATTTGTGGGGCTTATTAGTGGTTTTGTTTGTAAATTCACATGATTAACATACCTAGATCTGATGGCGTATTCATGGCCGATGTGCCCACATCCTCCACATCTGTCATCTGAACTATAAAAAACATAACTTTGTTAAAAAAATTGAAAACCATGGCAATTGAAGATAGAGATCATTAAACATATTTATAAAATGATTGAAAGTAAATCACCATGTTGAATTGGTTGTGTAGCATCATGGTGAAATGGTTTATACATCAAATTTTATAGCTTTGTGGTTGTCTGCATAAACAATAATTGTATAAGTAGCATATTTAGGTTAAAATCCATTAAACAAAATCACTTGTTGAAGTTGTTTTCAGACAAACCTTTCTTCATATGAGAATAGTAATGTTTCAAAACATCGCTTGACTATGTGTCTCAACAATAAAAATGACAGATAGTTTGGAATCCACCAATGCATGAGTGTGACACTATCACCATAAAGCACTAGTACTAGAGAATTTATGGAACAACATCAGTGAACATCTCATCCCAAAACTCATATGATCTTTTTGTAAAGAAAAGGATGGATGTTTCCTTGTAGGCCAATTTCTCTTGCAGTTACCAATTTTTGTGGTAGTTTCTCCATCCAATCCATAGTGACCTCTTCTCTATAATCATCATTATTATTTTCGTGTTGTGCACACAAGATATTGTGTACATAAGACACAAAATTTTGAATATCCCATTGCTATCGTAGAGTCTATAGCATCCATCTAGAATTGATACTCCAATGTCTTTAACCTTTTCCATGTATCTTTGTACTGTGTCACTTAACATTTTTGAATAACCAGTTGGTATTAGAACAATAATAATACAATCCAACACACTAGTTCTTGATAACTGTTAGAAGCTCCATTATGACATCGAAGAAATATCACTTGGCCAAATTGTAAAAATCAGTGATCACACATTCAACATTGAAAGGATTAGTCAAAGGAATAGATGATAAAGTTGATGGAAGCTGGAATGGATATGCACATTTACAAGAAAAATTGTTTATGACTTTCACCCTTGCTGGTATATTTCCTTCCAATGACATCACATAGTTGTCTAATATTATCTGAGCCATGATGGAAGAACTTCTTCCACCTCATGATATTTTTTCCATTTTTCCATTTTTTCCCCAATATGGGAATCAAATTTTATTTTTCCATTTCTCTCTTCACCCAACAATATAGAAAACTAGTGGTAGTGTGATTCATGCAATTTAAATTTTTTGATTACATTGGATTCACTACAGGATGTCAATACAATATTATCTAGATGCTTATTTCTCAAATAATGTAGAAATTTTTCTCATTTTTTGTCTCCTTTTATTCTCCGGTAGTAAGAATCAAATGTCTCTGCTATTACACTAGCCTCAAAAGACCCAGTTGATTTAGTATTCCTTTTCAACCCATGCAATTTTGATTTAGATGGGTTTATCTCCAATTTAGTCAAATATGTTTTCCTCAACATAGTAAACAACTTGGCATGTTTTGGAGGTGAAAGAAAACCTTTTCTATGCAAAAATGACAAACAAAAGATGTTTTCTCATTTCTATACAATTTTTTGAATACTATAAATATACCATTTTGAATGACTTCTACATTTGAACAACTAGTTTTGTCAGAATCTGTTAGAATCCCCAAATTCCAACCATATTTTGAACAGGAATATGGTCCACTATTTATGGAGGCATGCATTTCCCATTTCTAAACAAAGAAACATCCAACTCCATATCCAAATAAGACACTTATTGTTTTCAAAGTCAAAGTGTTCCACCTAGACACAAATGTCCCCAAATCAATAACTTTTGATGATAGAACAATACCAACTTCCTTGTGATTTTCATCTATAACAAAAAAACCACATGTCGTCGACATGGTAGTTTTTAGGGAATTAAGTTCCACAAACCATTCCTCATCTCTCTTTTCTTCCAACAAATACCACTGTGATGAATGGAATTGTTTTGAATGGAGCAGCGAACAATGGAAGACATTTTACCTATATTTAGAGTAAAATACATTAATAATTAGGTCATTTCTAAACTTTAAAGTGTTTTTCTCATTTTTTATTAAGGAATTTAAATAGTACCCTAGCGGACACCAAACTTCTAGAGTTCTTTACTATGTATCATAATAGAGTAATTAAATTAATGGTTAGCGACCACTAGGCTTCGATAGGACATCTTATGTATCATTCAACTAGTTACAATAATTCATATTTTGTGGATCAAATCAATAATAACAAAATTTTTCAAAAGTTTGAAATCAAATTATGATGCATTGAAAGATATGAAACCATTTGCACCTTTTGAAAGTATTACATATGAGCCGGACAAGCCATAACATTATATAGATGGCATGATAGGAACATTAAAAAATACACACTTTAGTGGTAGATAGACTTCTAGTCAACATATAAAAGAACAACCTAAAACAATTTTTAAAATCCATTTACACCTTTTTAATGATAAACCGTAGAGGACATTAAGATGTAATATTTGGTATTTTGAAGAGAGTTTTATGGTAGCTTGGGATTTTTTTTTTACAAGACTATGTGATTTATGTGTATATCGGTCATATTATAGTAGTGAGGATTAGATGCCTGTAAGAAGACTAATGAACATGTTTAAAGGATAGCGGTCGGAAGATCTAATGTTTGGTATTTTGAGGAGAGTATTTGAGAAACAAATCACATTAATGGAGTTAGTGATAGCTCATCATTTTTTTTTATATAAGACAATGTGAAATATATGTATATCGACATACTTTATTCATTATGTCTAAATGTCTATAACTACTCTAAGTATGATATTTTAAGCGTAGCACTTGGTGGGAAATTCCACAACAAGCTATCAAAAAAAAACAGGGAAGGATTACACTTTTCCTAAACGTAAGTATGGCCCTCTTCACAATGTTTTGTATCAGAAAAATTTTTACCTAACGCTTAGTTTCATTACTTATCAAAAGTAATGACACATCGATATGCTACTTTCAATAGTTTATTTTATTGAAAATTGTGATAAAATAATAAATCATGACCTAGCTAAGTGACCACGAGGCTCCTACCATTATGGTCATTATAAACACTATTTGTATAACTTTGGATTGCTAGTGTTTTTCATTGATTATAATTATATCATGTTGGCTGGAATGTACCTAGTGGAGACAATAACTAGCACTACATACCATATAGAGGGATCAAGCCTTACATAGTTCCCATAAGGTATATTGTTTGAAACACATAATTCACATTGGATCTTATGGGAGAAAATGCTTAGCGAATGCTAAGAATTTTTTTCCTTATCAAAGTAAGGGCATAGTGGATGCTAGGTTCAATAGTTTAATAATTTGAAAACAACGATAAAATAAAAGATCATGCTCTAGTTTAGTGGTCATTAGGATCTCCATCATACTTTTCGATACTAAAAACCCATCATCGATATTTGTGTTTATAGTTCATCTGATTGTAGTGAAATATCACTGGAATGGAATTGTAGATGGTCTTACATCAGCCTTAAACCTCAAAACTATGTAATCCAAGTTGACTCCTCTACATCAACTTCTAGCAAAACCCCCTTTCCCTCAACATAGCCATCACAGATTCAGGCCATTTTCCAACTTTCCAAACCCCAACCTTGTTGCATCCTTTACCACCACTTATGAGAATGTTTTTCAATGAGTTAAGCCTCATGCCCCAAATTCATAGGAAATGAGATTTGTCTTGTAAAGTGAAAATAAATTATTACAAACCTTAGCCAATAAATATCTTACTAGACATTTTATTTATTTTGGTTTAATGCTTCCAACTGATATTTATAGTCTAACATTACCAAAATAACTCATTTTTATTAAGGAAATTAGGCCTATAAATACAAAGTACATTAAACAAGAAAATACACAAACATTAAATAAGTAAAAACCCACTATAACCAAATTTGGCATGCTCCTTTTTATTCAATGAAAGACCCATAAATCTTTAAGCCATTGTTCCCAATCAAACCTTAAAAAAAAAAATACCCAATACACTAAAACTCAATAAAACATACCCAAAACAAAATCATTCTTCCTTCCAATCAATCCTCTGGAATCTCGACCTCTCCTTCATTGATCTCTAATTGTAAATCCTTGGGATCCTTGCCATCGATAAGTGCACCAATAGAAACACACATACCCAAAATATCCTTCACATTTCCCACAAGATGTTTTTCCATGGATCGATGATTCATGACCTTCACAATTTCAATAACATCATCCAACGAGATGTTCCCAGTATGTTTAATTTTTTTCATCTTTTTCCTATCACGTTCAGGTTCCTTTAGGGATTTAATCACCAAGGCAACTACATGGGAACAATCTGTAACTTTTTCCTTGATGATTTTGTATAATGAGCTTCATGGTAACCCTCAAACCCTTCCAATCTCTTGCAGTCTCCTTTGTAATGTCTTCTCTAATTTTCTTTGGTGAAAGACCCAAAGACCAATTTTAGGGGCCAATGAAGAGGCTCTCAAATTCTCCTCCTCCTCACACATGGATAACACCTCCACAACCTAAGATGGGTCCAAATTTGGTGGCATTTTTCCTCAACCCTTCGAACCGTGCCTCTTCCACAAATCCTCTACAACTCCATGACCTCTTACTAAAAGGGAAGACTAGGAAAAACCCTACGTCTTTATCTATACTTGGACTTAGGGTTGTTCTCTTTTTTTTTCTTTTTTAAGTAATATATGTTGTTATTTCTTAGAGTGATTAAGGTACAATATTAAAGGTAGGTAAAAAAAAATTCTATTTTTGGGTCCTACATTAAAGGTAGAGTAGGTATTTTTTTTTAATTTTTTTTTTCCTATGTTGTTATTTCTTAGAGTGATTAAGGTACATGAGGGATCAAGCCTTACATAGTTCCCATAAGGTATATTGTTTGAAACACATAATTCACATCGGATCTTATGGGAGAAAATGCTTAGCAATGCTAAGCATTTTTTTCCTTATCAAAAGTAAGGGCATAGTGGACGCTAGGTTCAACAATTTAATAATTTGAAAACAACGATAAAATAAAAGATCATGCTCTAGTTTAGTGGTCGTAGGCTCCCACCATTACTACTAGTCATTATAAATACCATATGTATATATAGCTTTGGGTCATTAATTGTGTCCAACATCTATCATCTATTTTGTTTTTAGATATTTAAATCAGACTTTACAGGATCTCAAACCAGTTTGGGATTGGAGGGATCCCACCCAAGTATTTCCCTCAACATAGACCATATCATAAACCATTTTCCAACCCAAACCAAAAAAAAAAATCACCACAAGCATGCAGGAGACTAGAATCCCAAACGCCACACCAGAGACCACTAAAAAAAAAACCTAAGACCAAAACTTACATAAAAAAAAATTAAACTAAGAGAAGTAGGTTTAATGAAGGACCAACCACCTTCCTTTACTCCCAAAATCCCCCTTCATTAGTCCATCCAAGGAGGAAGTTTTGTAGGAAAAACTTAATTTGCAATAAGCCCCATGATGCCCACAAACTCCATGAAGAATGACATTGAGAGACCCGAGAGATCATAATTTCTCAAGACATTTTCCTTCAGAGATCCCTTCCACACAGAGGAAATGCACCTCTTCAATGAATTTCATCAATACCACAATCCTAGCTTGATAACTCCTTCTCTCTATCACTTGTCATGCCTCCTCTTAAAGCTTTTCCATCCCAAACCAAGTTAGGAAAAGGTTTAGCTCTACCAAATTCCTCTAGTTGTTCCACCAAGTTAGCTCGATGCATGGGTTTGATGAAATGAATTTCTCATCACCCTACCTCCTCAATATTTTCCTCACTAACAACAATAGTTCTTTTAAATGAACCAGAAGCCACCTCAGAGTTAACATGAGAATGAGATGACTCCACTAGATATTCCACCTCCAGAATGCAAGTAATGGATTCCCTGATAGAATCAAACTCATCCCAAAAATAATCCACATGAGAAGCCTTTTAAAACCTCCCCATGAAATGCCATCTCCCTCTTCTCTCCATGTAAGAACAATAATGACAGAGGATAAACTAATGCCATGGAAAACTAGAATGAAACGTCCACCATCACAGTCACTTAACATAGATGAGATGGAAAAAACCCACACACTTTCTAAAAAATTAAAGATCCTCATGGATTCCTTCCCAAGCAATAATTTCTTCCAAATCCTCCCAATCGCTCACATGCTTGAAAATGACCAAGAAAACTCTATTAATAATGCCCCGATTAGCTAGAAGATCGCACCATTCATCTCCCTATAAACATGCTTAATGTTCCAAATTGGAATTTTATTTAACCAAAAAAAATATTTCTAATGAAATAATCCAAATGCCAAGACATAGCCTTTCCTTTTCTCACGGAATTGATCACCACTTGGGAGTCCCCTTCGATTTCTAATTTTTTAAAACAAGTTTTTTTACAACTAAGTAAGTCCCTCGAGAAGGGCTTGTGCCTCCGCAACATTACATGAGCTAAAACTTCAAGAGGAAAAAAATATGTATTACCAAATTTAGCAATCCTTCAACATCTCTAATCAAGCACCCCACTCCCGAATATACTCTAGATTTCCCTTAGATGCTCCATCTGTGTTTTCATCTATTATGTAGTACTCACAAGACTTATTGTTTGTAACATATAATTCACATCTATTTTTATGAGAGAAAATGCTTAGCGACCACTAAGATTTTGTTATTGAATGGAACACCATAACGTATTGAATTGAATGGTATATGACTTAGTGGTTATTAGGATCCTACCTTTACCTCTTATCAATATAAACACTACCTTTACCTCTTATCAATATAAACATTATATCTTTACAGTTTTGGATCGCTAGCCTAAATATGTAGTTCCCATAAGATACATAGTTTTCAACTCATATTTTATATCATTTACAATAAAATGAAAATGCTTAGTGACCATGCTAAGATCCTTTACTTATTGAAAAAATGGCATATCAGACCCTAGTCTCAAAAGTTTCTTATTTTGAAAATAGCCATAAAAAATAAAAATCATGGTATAGCTTAGCGGCCACTAGGCTCATACCTTTACCTCTTCTCATTTTAAACACTATCTTTACAGTTTTGGATCCCTAGCCTTGGTATGTAGTTCCAATGAGATACATGGTTTTCAACTCATACTTCACATCATTTCCTATCAAATAAAATGCTTAGCACCCATTAAGCTCCTTTACTTATTGATAAAAATGACATTTCAGACCCTAGGCTCAAAAGTTTCTTATTTTGAAAGTAGACATAAAATAATAAATCATGGTTTAGCTTAGCTTAGTGACCACTAGGCTCCTACCTTTACCTCTTCTCATTTTAAACATTATCTTAAAGTTTTGGATTAGCCTTATATGTAGTTCCATTCCATAAGATACATGGTTTTCAACTCATATTTTAATTCATTTCCTATCAAATAAAATGTGTAGCTCTAAATAAGCTCCTTTACTTATTAATAAAATCCTGATTTTCATTTTGAAAGACCCTAGCTCACTCATAAATGTTTATTATTTTCAAAATAGACATAAAATAATAAATCATAAGTTTAGCTTAGTTTTAAGGAGATAGGCTCCTACCTTTACCTAGTTCATTTTTGATATCATTATAGCTTAGTTTGTGGATCCTGATATGTAATGTATGTAAAACATGGTTTTCAACTCATACTTCACTTCATTTCTTATCAAATAAAATGCTTAACACTACCTAAGCTCCTTTACTTATTGACATAAAATGACATTATCAAACCCTAAGGCTCAAAAGTTTCTTATTTTGAAAGTAGACATAAAATAATAAATCATGGTTTAGCTTTAGTATGCCTTAGGTCTAGGCTCTACCTTTACCTCTTCTCATTTTAAACACTATCTTAAAAAACCATTAACAATGTTGTGGATCATAGGCTTAGTATGTAGTTGTCATAAGATACATGGTTTTCAAGACATATTTCACATCATTTCTTAACAAATAAAATTCTTAGCTCCTTAATATCTCTTTACTTATTGATAAAATGGAAATGGCATATCAGACCCTAGGCTCAAACGTTTCTTATTTTGAAAATAGCCATATAGTAACACTAACTGTAAGTCTTGGATCGCTAGCCTTATTATGTATCCGAAATAGCTTGTTTGAACTTGCCACATGGCACATTTTCATTGGATAATTAATTTAAATTAGCACACACTATATCTAACAATGTAGAAATCAATTTTGATAAAGAATGGAACGTAAATGTCTATATATTATTCTAATAATCTTCAAAACTATGTTTAGGATTTATTTCTTCTATTTTTTTTAATATATTTTTTTATGCTTGGTTCAATTATATGTTGTATAATATATTTTTATTATGTTTATATTATTATAGGCTATAGAAAATGAAAAATGTTTAGTTTTTAATTTTTAAACCATGGAAAAATAAAAATAGGGAAATTCAAATTCCCAATATCCCACTTTTTTTCTTTAGAGGGGGAAAGTTTTCAGATATTTGAAATTTCAATAGCCCGCCTTTTAGAGGGGGAAAGTTTTCAGATATTTGAAATTTCAATAGCCCCCCTTTTATTTTAGAGGGGGTAAGTTTTAGAGGGGAAAGTGAAAATTTCAAATTTTTGTATCCCACTCTTTTTCTATTTTTTTATTTCTTTCATGGAATGTGCTAAAAAAATTATTAAATACCTCGAGAAATATTGAGTAGGGTTTCATATTTTTTCAGTCAATCAAAAAGCATGTCTTCAAAATAAAAAAATACACGCACCATAGATTACAGGGCTGAGTGTTCGAATCCCAGTTTTTTTTCATGTGATTATAATCTTGTTCATAGAGAAAGGCACACAAAATAAGCACAAAAGGATGCACACAAAGGACACACACGAAGGAGGATAACAACAGAGGTTGTGAAAAGAATCGTGATGATTGTTTGAATGAGATAGCAGATGGAGGTTTCACAGACAACATAAAGCATGAAATAATCCTAGATATTACTAAACCAAGTATTTATAGTAAAGGTGTACCTTTTTTTATTGTGGGATCTATTAGTTTCTCTGTAGTTGAATGGTTCATGTGTTTTTATGGAATCCAATCATGATCCACACAAGCCCTACTTTGTCCTATTGAATCGTGCTCACAATCAAGCCTTGCTTTCTAGTTGCTTTTGATCTTCCATGCCAAACTTCCTTGTTCTTCATGAAAAATCACTTTTTTTGTTAACAAAAGAAATTTTAATCACTTTTCTTCTCTAGTATTTATCTTTGTTTAACACTTTCCCATTTCCACCATTCTATGTCTCTCTTTGGCTATTTTTGTTTTGAATTTTTTGTTCTCGTTCTGCGATTGTTTTTTAGGATAATGATAGCTTCTAAAATAATCACCTTATTTTTAATTTATTTTGGTTGGGAGAACCAAAAATAGTTTAATGTTGTTCATCAAGATGATGCAAAGAAACCTCGCTAATTAATGCATATTACATTTTTTACATGGTTTTCGCTTAGATATTTTAGGAAAATATATGAGGTTAAAAAATTAATTCAAAACTATAAAACTATATTAAGAATTCAATTGTATGATAATTATTTCCAATTATATACATGTTTCCATGTAGAATTAACCAAATGTAATGTCTTCATCATTTTTATGGTATGTACATTGAAGTTAAACACATTATATATGCAATAATATTATTAAATATAATTTTAATCAATATGCATTTTATAATTAATATATTCTTCCTTTTGAGCCCACTAATCTATGCCAAAAATTAACATAGCTTTGAGGCTTCCATGATATAATTGGTTGTTTCAAAACCTATTTACAAAACCCCAATTCTATTTCAAATTACATACATGATTCTACACGTATATTTATATATCCATTATATAAATTCTAGATTTATTTGTTATCATTTGTATCTTTTCAATATGATTTTTTTCTATGAATAAACTCTACCATAGGAAAAATTTCTACCCTAGCATCCGCTAGGCTATAATTCTAATTTGGAAAAAGCATTCATATTCCTTGGCCCCTTGGGATCAATTGTTTTTATATAGGAAACACAACATTTTTTGGTCCTAGTGATCACTTTTTCTTTTCAATTGTTATATTCAAAAAGATTAACAATTTAGATTTATAAAACAACTTCATTATGAACATGATATATTTACCTTTAAGAATAGATTAGTTATCCACTAGGATGCAATGAGTAGATGGCGTCATATGTAAAATCTTGTTTTATAGATTCTCATACTCAATTCCGAGTTTCCATATTTTTTCATAACTGTAAAATAATTCTGCCAAAATCTTGTAAGAACTAGATAAAACTATACGTTTACCTATATAACATATTAAAGATATGATTTTACACGTATATTTATGTATCCATTATATAAACACCAAATTTATTTTTTATCTTTTATAGCTTTTCAATATGATTTCTAGAAAACATTAAGAATTTAGATGTATAACATTTATGAACATGATATATTTACCTTTAGGAATAACTTAGCAGGTACTAGGGTGGAAAACCATGAGTAGATCACATTGTATTTAAAAACTTGTAGTATAACTTCTTGGTCACTAGTCTAGGTTTCTTTTCTTGTCCTAAATGTAAAAATATTCTACCTTTAAGTATAGCTTAGTAGCCACTAGGGTACAATGAGTCCAATTCTATATGTATACTATTATATAAATTCCAGATTTATTTTTTTACCGTTTATATAAACTCCTTTTTGAATACGATCTAAATGAAAAATGTTTCCTACTCTAGTGACTCGCTAGGCTATAATTCTTATTTGGATGAAGTCTTCATTTACCTTTGCGGACTCAAGGATAGGTGGATTTTTTTATAGGAAACACACTTTTTTGGGTCAAGTGATCATTTGTTATTTCTCTCATGTTAAATATGCTTTGTTATTTTTAGGCAACACACTTTTTTGGGTCAAGATCACTTTTTTATGACTAAGAATATCTTAGCGGCCACTAGGCTTCATCGAGTATATCACATTGTATAACATTAAGACCTTACGGTGGGTTGGATTAAACAAATTAAATTAAAATAGTTTCAGCTAAGCGAAATAGGCTAGGTACTTCCACATATAATATTTTGAGCTTAGTGGGCTATAATCTATCCAATTACCCAATTATATTTTGAGCTTAGCATCCACTAGCTTATGACACAACATAATATTTGGATCTTAGAAGTCTCTAGGTTTTAGTAAAAGAAAGTAAGATATTATAAGCATAGCGGTGGGTAGGTTATGCAAACATAATAATACGATCTTAGTGAATATTGTATTAAGAGCTTAGCAATGGCCACTAGGTTATTCCACAACATATTATTTGGGTATTCAATTCACTAGGTTATGTATCAAAAACATGATATGTTATTTTAAATTAAGATATTTTGAGCTTAGCACCCACTTAGGTTATGCTTTACCCATATAATCATTTGGACCTAGTAGTAGTTAGGATTTAAAAACTAAATTGAGGTATTAAGAGCTTAACGGCCACTAGGTTATGCCACAATATAACCCAATTATATTTTGAGCTTAGTGTCACTAGCTTATGACAAAAACATAATATTTGGATCTTTAAAGTCTCTCTATTAAAAAAAAAAAAATAATATATTATAAGCATAAAAAAGTAGGTTATGAACATAATAATATATCTTCTTAGTGAATACTAGTATTAAGAGCTTAGTGGCCACCACTAGGTTATTCCACAACATATTATTTGGGTATTCAATTCACTAGGTTATGAATCAAAACATGATATGTTATTTTAAATTAAGATATTTTGAGCTTAGCGCCTACTTAGGTTATGCTTTACCATATAATCATTGGAAACTAGTGGTAAAGGATTTAAAAAATAAATTGAGGTATTAAGAACTTAGTGGCTAGCTAGGTTATGCCACAATATAACCTTAATTATATTTTTTAAGATTAGATTGTAAATTATTACACATGACATGACATAATATTTTATTCTTAGAATTCTCTAGGTTTAAAAAAAAAAGTAAGATATTATATAAGCATAAAAACTAAAGTTTTGAGGTATAAAATATTAATTACTAATATGATCTTAGTGAATACTATATTAAGAGCTTAGAGCTTAAACAATCTTAAATTATTCCACAACATATTATTTGGGTATTAAATTCGCTAGGTTATGTATTGTTAAAATGATATGTTATTTTAAATTAAGATATTTTGAGCTTAGCACAAACTAGGTTTTCTTTCTTGACCATATAATCATTAGAACCTAGTGGTAATTAGGATTTAAAAACTAAATTGAGGTATTAAAATCTTATGGCTATTATATCAGCTATACATTATGCCAAATATAACCCAATTATCTTTTAAAAGAACGTTAACATCTATTAGATGATAAACATAATATTTGGATCTTATAAGTATCTAGGTTTTAAGTAAAAGAAAGTAAGATATTATAAATCATGGTGGGTAAGTCTGGTTATGACTTCCATACATAATAATAATCCAACATCTCAGTGAGCCTTATCAAAAAACCCATCAAAATGGAGTATTAAGAGCTTAGAGAGGTGCCAAAGGAACTAACTAGATCCATTCCACAAATCATATGACCGTATTTGGGTATTAAATTTCAGGTTTGATTAAATATTAATGTATCTCAAATTATGATTGTTCCACCACCACTACTCCCCTTAAATTAAGATATTTCTAGTTTGTTAATGGTATCCTTACCACAGTAAAGTTGAAATGCTACCTATTGATCAGATAGTGATAATTAATGGATTTAAAAAATCAATTGAAAAAGGTATTAAGATATCTAGAGGGGATAAATTGGGGTTATCTCCTCATACAATATGCACTTTCTATAAATATAAATTATTTTTGAGCTTAATGTCCTTCCCCAAACCGAAGCTCAATTAGCATGACACAAATAAAAATTTTTTATATGACTTATCAAGTCTCTAATTTCTTGTGGACTAAAATAAAGTATTCACATATAACTTCAGCCTTATTTTGATTTTTAAACACTTTTGAGATCCTATTTTTAAATGGTAGAAGAAATCCATTTCCCACCACCCCATCCTAATAATAATGGAAAACCCAATAAACCCATATAAATAAAAACTGAAAATAAAGGAAGAAATGAGGAGAGAAATCCAAAACCATCTAAAATAAAGACTTGGATTAGATTAACTAAATGGAAATCTAAAAAATGCATATAAAAAACATGACCCAAAAATGAAAAATTATTTTGGAGAAGAAATTTATAGATCTATAATATCAAAAAATGGATTATTTGATTTTTAATGATAAGATCATGACCATGGATTATTAGAAGATTAAGTTTACTAAGTTACAATATTTCAGATCTTCCCCGAAAAATCAATACAAGGTCTAGCCATGATTTTACACCAACAAAAGATCGGCATAATAATATAGATGATTAATGAATTTCAATTTTACCTAGCCAAAACATAATAATATGATCTTAGTGAATACTAGTATTAAGAGCTTAGCGCATTAAGATATTACCACAACATATTATTTGGGTATTCAATTTTCTAGGTTATGTATCACAAACATGATATGTTATTTTTTTAAATTAAGATATTTTGAGCTTAGCACCACTAGGTTATTCTTGCATAAACTATAATCATTGGGACTTCAACCTAGTGAGTTAGGATTTAAAAATAAATTGAGGTATTAAGAGCTTAACATCCGCTAGGTTATGCCAAATATAGTATTTATTTTTGTTTCTAGCTTCATCAAAAAATTATATGTATCACAAAGAAGATATATATAAATTAGATGAATTCATTCTATGATTTTAAGATTTTAAACTAGGATATTTCGATGATAAGTCTTGAAAAAAGTACATGAGGAACCAGTCCATGATAATTATTCCAACAGTGGACTCCCATGATGATTACAAGAAACTTATCTTACTAAATATATGCCAAAATATGGGGAAGAGTTATAATCAACTTCACTTCACCCACAAATACTTCCTATATCTATACACTTTGCTATATAGATCCATTCTGGCCTTAATAAAAAAACTAAAGACAAATTCATCCAAAAAGATTAGGTTTTCACCTCTCGGCTCTACCTCATCGATGATGATCTCGAAATTCCATCCCCTTTACTCTGATCAAAGGAGGAGGAAAAATCGACACAACATTCTAGAATTTTCACTTTAGAGAAAAGCAAAGAGTTCTATACCTAATTTTCAAGTGCTGGCCAATTGTTAATGACCACATGCATAATCATATCATCCCCCATGTCAAGGCATGGACATGATACTGAAGATAATAGATGCTCTTCCAACTTCTCATTCTCCTTATGTAAGATAAACTTCCCCAAAGATTTGGACAATATGTTTTTTCATCTCAACCCTTGAGCCATGTCAAAAATTCCTCCATTTGAAGAAGTTCGGTCAAGCATTATTTGATGCTCTCATAAATATCACCATCATCTTCTTCTTTTCAAATTTTACTCCATATGACTAGCATAATAATACTTCTTAAGCCAATTCCATTATAGTTATTTCTGAATTTTCCCATCCATCCAAGTTAAATGATTCCTAACAACATCCTTTCCTTCATATCTTGTTAGGTTCTTCCCTCTTCCTACTAGGACCACACTCCATGCTACCCAAGAAACCACCAACACCCCTGTCACCATCACAGAGAGATAGGAAGCACAATGACCAAAGATGAAAAGAGGAAAGGGGTAGTGAAATGTCCATCCGACCTAGAGATATAAAGCCACCAATGCACAACACACGAAAGGAGGTAAGTGTGACAATACCAAAGATCATCAATTAGATATCCTTATCATAAATATCACACTTCCCATTAAAACTCTTAAATTCCCAATGCCATCTTACATGTCACATGTGTAACCCTTAATCGATTTCATCTATCACACAAATGCAAACTATCGATGTCATAAATGACCATTAAATCCATAGATGCCATATCCTCTTGTCACCAAAAAAGGTTACCCCTCAAAATAATCTAACAATTTTTATTAAAATCTTATAAGTCACTATGTTTTGACAAATTAAAGTAAGTTGTTTTGAGCTTATCAACCTCTAAGTTAATCAACCACGTTAACTTTGGAGAAATGTATAACAATCAAGATCTTGTATAAATTAGTTGACTTTATTGTATGATTTTAAGATTTCAAATTAAGATATTTCAGCATAGCATAGCTACTAGTTTATGCCACCACACAATATTTGCAGCCTATCGGTGGTTAGGATTTGATAAATTAAATTAAGATATTTTCAACATAGTGGCCACTAGGTTATGCCACAACATAATATTAGGATCTTAGCAGTCTCTAGGTTTCAACAAAAGAAAGTAAGAACTTAAGAATATAAATATTTTGAGCTAAAAAAATAGTATTTAACAAACAAAAGAAAGACATTGACTTTGGAGATCCTTATAGCAATCAAGACTAATATAAATTAGTTGAATTTTTTGTATGCATTTAAGATTTGGAATTAAGATATTTCAAGCTTAGCACTTGCTAGGTTATGCTACCACATAATATTTGGATACTACTGGTGGTTTCAGATACTTTGAGCTTAGCATTCGATAGCCTTTGCCACAACATATTATTTGGAGATTGAAATTTTCTAGGGTTCAATAATTCATAGTTATAATATTTTACAATATTTTATAGCAGTTAACAAATTACAGGAAGATATTTATAACTTAGCTGATGCTATTTTAAATAATGACATAATATATGGAGGTTACGGTTGATATGATTAAACAAATTAAATTAACATATTTTGAACTAAGTGGAGACTAGGTACTTCCACAATATATTATTTTGAGCATAGTGGTTTCTATCATTTAACATGTTACTGAATGATATTTTGAGCTTAGCATCCACTAGATTATGACACAACATAATATTTGGTGCTTAGCGCTCACTAGGTTTAAACAAAAGAAATAAGATATTATTAGCTTGATTGTAATGGGTTACACCAAAACATAATATTTGGATCTTAATGGTGACTAGGATTTAGCAAATTTGAATCAACATAGTTTGAGCTTAAATGGCCATTAGGTACTTAAACAATATATTATTTTGATCTTCATGGCCACTAGGTTTTGCCACAACATGTTATTTGGTGATTTCATCACTAGGGTTTAATAATTCATAATTAAGATATTTTACAACATCTAGAAAATTAGAGGTAGATATTCATAACTTTTCTGGTGCTAAACCCACAATATAATATTCCGAGTTTAGTTTCTACCACCTAACTAGTAAGAGAATTATATTTTGATATTAGACAATGATATGTTATGCCACACCATAAATTTTTGGAGCTTGGTGGTCACTAGGTTTTATCAAAATAAAGTAGGATATTCTATGATCTAAGAAGTGCTAGGTTATACCAAGACATAAAATTTGGAGCATAACAATCTTAAGGATGTAAGAAAACTCATTAAGATATTAGGAGCTTAGCCATGACTACGATATGCCAAAACATAAAACTATTTAGAATTAGAGTAAAAGGGGTTTTCCCAATGACCCACATACTTGCAAAAAAAATCCCTCATGGCAGTATTACAGTGAAACAAGAAGAGAACAATCCCATATGCAAAAAAAAAAAAAAACCAAAAAGTCCCAAACTAGAAAAAAGCCAAATTACATTTTATGGATATTCATGAGAGTAGTTACTTCATCCTTAACATCGGCAAGTAGGGATTCCTTGAACCAACATGTCCACTAACTTAATGTGTTCTAGGAAGTCTTCATTGATTTTCATCCAAGTCATGTCCATGTGACTTTTCCATTCCTTGATAGTAGATACTGAGTGTAACATAATCTTCAATGGCCTCATGCGGATTAAGAGAGATCTTCTCTAAATGCTCCTTGTGTTCCAAAGCTGTAGCATGGGGAGCCCATTTTCTAATAGAGGAGAATCAGGGTAAACCAAGGAGAGATCCTGTCAACACATATGGAATTTCCAAGTCCATGCTAACTTCCATGCAAAAATGTGGGAGGGCAGCCATACATGCTTTCATGATCATGTGAGTGAGTTGAGTTGGTTGTAGCCATTACAATGTCAAGTGGAGATGAGAGGAGAAGCCAGAGAAGCATCGGTAAGAGGTGGAGAGGAAGTATATGCTGGGTCTGAAAGTGGTTCGAGACCTTAGGAGAGTGCTCTCAGGGTCCAGAGGGTTAAGATCCACCGAGAAGATGAGGGAGACCAAGAGTGAAATATTTAGGGCTAATGATCATGTATGAATAAAGAGTCGGAAGGGAAGGGAGACGAAGGTGGGAGGCAATAGTGATGGCAAAAAAGAGGAGCTAGTTATGGAAGAGGAGGGGGACACGATGCTACTTTCCCTGGCTTAGAGGGGAAGCATGAGATTTATTTTTGGGAAGCTTCCATTTTAAAGAGAAAATACAAAAGGCCTTGTGTAGGAATGGACCTTCATCTTCTCTATCCATTTTAAGGGACCTCTCAAGTGATTGAAATAGAAAATATCCACAAATTTTACCTTCCATCATGTTGAAGATGCGCAAGAAGAAAAATTTGAGGTCCATAGATCACTTTGTAGCATCACTGTAACGTGTGAAGTACCTCCTCAATTTCTCAACAACCCTATCCCAAGGTTGTGGAAGCGAGTCCATTCATAGCTCGAGTGATACATTGTCATATTTTCACCAGAGATATAGGAAATCATCCATCTCCTCCTGAAGTGAGTGTTTAAAATAAATGTCTCCCTCTACAGGAGCCCCATCGTAGCCATAATGGACTCTATCAAAATAAAAATTTATCTTTCCCACTTTGACTCTTCCTTTCTTCTAGGTTTCCAACACATTGTTAGTTACTCAGATAGAGTGACTAGACAGTCTTTCCATAAATGACGTAACACCACCCTCATGTAAAATATTCCATACTACTTTGGGTCGGCCTTGACCTCTTCACAGGAAGAAGGCTCAATGCATTTGATAGTGCCACCCATAGTGAATAGGGCTATTGTGATAGTGATTGTTAAAGGCCCGATATAGATGATGCTTAAATAGAGATGTCGAGCACCTTCATTCCAATCTTCAACACATGTCTCTAAGATTTCTAATTGAAATCTATCCTAATTAGTAATAGTCATTAATTGATCCTATCCATCACACGAACACAATATATGAATGCCATAAATGCCCAAAAAAATCCACAAATGTCATGTATCCTCTTGCTGCCGCCAAAAGAGGTTATGCCTCAACATAACCTAACAAATTTTAATCTTAGTTAATGTTCAGCCAACCCCAACATTAATTAGTTAATGTTCTTGCAATTACTACATTTAGTGGAGGTTGAAGGTTTGAATGTTAGTGATATTAGATGTATTTAGTTAATATATATTATAAAGGAAGAATCTGCAAAAAAATGAAGCAAGGTGAAATAACTAACATTTCTAGACATGATTTCATACTATATAGATTATCAGACAACAAATCATAAAGCAATATCTTATTAGAATTTCATTATTGACACATCTATTTGTTACATTTAGGTTCTCCAAGGTTGTTCATTCTACACATGGAAATGAAGTGGGTAAGCACAAAGATGTTATAGGGAACACAAACAACACTTATGATGGGAATTTGTTTGCGAGATTTGGTGAGGTGATTTCAAAAACCTATTTGACTGGAATGAGATAGGGACAATGTTGTCTCTGAAAAAAATGCATCCCCATGAGTCCTCTCCATCCCGGGGTCTGATTTTTTCAACGGAGAGTAGCGTGTTTAGTTCAAACCAAGATAAATTTAAATGTAGATACAATTACATGTACATGGCAAGAATAATATGCTTATTTGGTTTGTGTTCTCTTACATATAATTACATTCACAATTACAGTACAATTATAGGTACATGACAAGAATAATATGCTTTTTCATCTTTTAACTAGCCTCGTGGATGTTAAAAGTTCTTCTTATATTGAACCCTTATGACTTTAGACTAGTGTGGGTATATATATTAACTTGAATCAATATTGTTTTGTTGTAGGTATAGTCGGTAGTTGGTTGTTTATATTACTTTGAGCGTAGTGGTTGCTTTCATTTAACAAGTTACTAAATGATATTTTGAACTTAGTGTCCACTAGCTTATGACACAACATAATATTTGGATCTTTGCGATCTCTAGGTTTCAAAAAAAGAAAGTGAGATATTATTTTGATTTTAGTGGTCACTAGGATTTAAAAATTAAATCAACCTAGTTTGAGCTTAGCGGTCAAATGTATTTGAAGAATATAATATTTCAAGCTAAAGAGTCACTATCATTTAACAAGCTAAAGAAAGACATATTGAGTTTAGTTTCTACTAGTATCTCCAGTGTTAATCTCGTAATGAACTTCCACCTGGTTGGAGGATTGAATTGATATAACAAAAAAGGTATAGTATTTTGGGATTGAAGTGAAATTTGTAACTAATCGAAAAAAAATTTACTACTCGAATATAAAGTGCGAACGTCGTGGATGTTAAAAGTTATTCTTATTGGAAGGATTGAAAGATTTTTTAATTACTACAAAATGCCTTTTATGTTGTACTTATAATATGTAATGTTGTTTGAATGAAAAAATATTGAACATGTTTCTAAAATAGTAGTACATGTGTTTTAAATCCTTCAATTGTATACAAAAACCTTTGCTTACATGCACATATCCGTTATTAGACCAAATCTATTCATTGACCAACATATTCATTTTCAAAACATATGTTGTCTCGTAAAGGATTTTTGGAGGAAAAATTGGTCTAAGGATTTACTCCCCAAGGTCAACAACATGAATACTATCTGCCTTAACTGGAATTGAATTGTAAAGATTGGAGGACAAAAATTATATTTATTTGAAATATTTTTTACCTACTACAAAATACCTTTTATGTTGTACTTATAATATGTTGTTGTTTGAATGAAAAATATTGAACATGTTTCTAAAATAATTTGATTTCTTTTCTTGTAAATATCCATGATTTAATCAAATAAAAAACAAAACATTGCACAATAAAATAATAAAACCAGAGATATTGTAATTCATTCGGGACAAATTCCCAATGGAGAGATTACATATAAATAGCTCAATGAACTCCTATAAGTAAGGAGTCAAGGCTAATCTCTAAGTCCTCTCAATATCCCAAATATCTCTCAACTATGAGTTGTGCATTAAAACTGTTTTGCACACTCATATATTATTTTATAATTATTAAAAACCTATTACTACCAAATAACCCAAACCACTCCTAAGTGTTCACACTATGAACAATATTTCTATAACAATCACCCCCTTAGTGTGAACATGGGGAAAGCTATCTCTATACTGCTCATGATCTACAAAGAAATGAAGGTTTTCAATGAGTACCAACAACTCAAACAATATGAGGTTTTCAAAGAGAACCTCCAACTCAGAAAATGGTTTTCTAGTGGAACCAACCACTACATAGCAGCGTACATTATTTTGCTCACATCATTGTTTCTAACTTAGAGGGATTACAAAATAGAAATTATGCTCATGCAGGAGATTTGAATAGGAATATTACTTCTGTTCATTATTACAACGGAAAGCAAACACACCACACAAAAAACAAAAGGTCACCAATACAATGAAGCAATCTCTTTGTTGGTGAATAACAAGAGATGCCAATTTTCCTCCATCCTCCTATGCCTCCATCCTCCATCAGGCACTACTTAGTATAGGTAGTCATCTTCATCCTCATTCTTGTTCGGTTCATCTTCTTCTTCATTCTCTGACTCTTCTTTAACAACTGTATTAGCTTCATCCATTTTTAGCTTTCCTTTTATGATGTCCTTGGCATGAGTAATACAAAAAGAAGATTTATGTCCTTTTTTCCTGCAATAAAAGCATTCTAGTTCCTCTTTGTTTTTGGAAAAATTAGTATGTTTCCTTTTAATATAAAGAGCAATTTCTTCCTCAATATCTTCTTTTGTTCTTTTTTCTTTAGCTAGTAATGCAAAAATCATACCTTCAAGTGAATGAGAAGGAATTTGACCAAGAGTAAAAACTACATTATTGTATTTTGGAGGTAAACTATTTAATAAAATAGATTTTGCATCTTCTTCATCTACCTGAGCACTTACTTTTGTTAGTTGTCTTAGAAGAGATCTAAGATCGTTAATATGACTTGACATAGTTGCACCCTCATTCATTTTCAACTTGAATAACTGCAACTTAAGTGAGAATTTAGCATTCACAACCTTTGCACCAAATGTCTTACTTAGCAAATCCCATATATCTTTAGATTTTTTTCTAAGTCTATATAATGCAACTCAGTATCTGATAAAGCAAGCCCAATAATGGATACCTTTCTCGACACTTTGGAGGCCCAATTTGCTTTGTCATCCCTAGTTTGCCATTTAAGTAATTTTGCAACATCTATTGGTTTTGGTTCTTTTCCACTCACAATTCCCCAAAGGTTCTTGTTCATTAATTGCATTTGTATTTTCACCTTCCATGTGTGAAAATTTAATCCATTGAATTTATCTAATGGAATTTCCATAATAGGTGTTGAACTCAGTCGAAAATGCACCCTTACAATAAACTTTAAACACTGAAAGTAAAATTTTCTAACATATTTTCCAAAAAGGATTTTTTTGTCTAGCAATAGAAAACATAGGATCAATGTGTAGAGATCGAAAAAATACACATTTTTTAAAAAAATGGCACATTAATCTGAGTTACTAGTTGAAAGTTATGACAATTTTAAGTTATAACTCCAACATCTTCCCAGACCCTTTCCAAATTTGGCAATCTTTTTTCTGTCTTTCTATTTTTTTCTTACGTGTCTAAAAAAGTAAAGAAACACAATACCTATGTCACTGCTGATCCAGATATTGCAAGAAGTCACGCTGTAACCAAGTATGGATTCACCTGAGTGAAGCGTCACCACTGTTGGTAGGCAAACACGTGAGGTCACGATTTGACTCCAATGAAACACGTAGGTCGTAGAATTGACTCCAATGAAAAACATAGGTTGCAGATTTGATTCCAATGAAACAAATTTGATCCAGATCTAAACGCCTCACAAACTCCTACAGGTTATCATTGCGGTCTAACCCGCTCTGATACCAAATATTGTAAATATCCATGATTTAATCAAATAAAAAAACATTGCATGATAAAATAATAAAACCAAAGATATTGTAATTCATTCGGGAAAAATTCCCAATGGAGAGATTACATATAAATAGCTCAATGAAATCCTATAAGTAAGGAGTCAAGGCTAATCTCTAAGTCCTCTCAATATCCCAAATATCTCTCAACTATGAGTTGTGCATTACAACTGTTTTGCACATTCATATATTATTTTATAATTATTAAAAACCTATTACTACCAAATAACCCAAACCACTCCTAAGTGTTCACACTATGAACAATATTTACGTAACATCTTTTAAATGTCATATATCAATTGTTTTCACATAAATGTTTTTCCTACATACATTTATGGAGATCAATGACTATAATGCTCAAGTATAACACTTGACATATCAATTCTTGGACCAAACATATTCATTGTCCAAACATATGTTGTCTTGAAAAGGATTTGTAGAGGAAAATTTTGATTAAGAATTTACTCACCAATGTCAACATGTTTTTCTAGTTAAGCTTGTATAAAATAAGATTTTAACCCTTTGCAGATGTAATTAAACATATCCATAAAGATACTAAAGAAAATTTTATGAAAGAGTTTGATAAATGTAATTATTCATACCCCTAGAAAGGGTAATAAATGTGCGGATTATCTTGCCAAATTGGTGGCTAAAGGTAGTAATTTTAAAGTGTGTGAGAGGGGAGATGATATCACCAATGTTATTAATCTCATTAAGAAAATTAAGTACTGATGTGCTGGTGGTTTTTTTCCCTTATTAGGATGTCATCCTTTTGCTTATGGTTAGCAGGACCCTTCGCATACGCGAGATATATGGTTGGATTTGTATTAATTTTTCTCTTACGATTCATTTTGGCCATTTTTTCTTCCATTTTCAATCTTAGTCAAATAAAACCATGGGAGGTTGTCATTATTCAGAATTGAGCCCATGAGCTATGGTGCCTGAAGGACAACCCCTCCTTGTGGTGCATTCTAAAATTGGGGGGTTAGGAATTTCATCTCAAAAATCACGAGGTCTGTGCATTGGAGTTTGGTTGGGCATGGAACAATGGCAACATGGTGATCCATGGCATGGAAATTTAGGTTTTGGAGGATTTGATAGCACATGAGACTAGAATGGAGACAGAGGGACTAAAGATATTCAAATACCGCACTGAGACGCAAGCATGAAATCTATACTTTCTTCTCCGGTAAAAAAATGGTTTACCTATTGGTAGATGGTATAGCTAGATTCTGCATCCTTGATATTTGGAATATGGTCTACCTCCACCTTATGAGGTACATTACTCTTGAGGTGAATTATAGAAAGATATTTACTCGCCATCTTACTATGCTTAATTTGTTTAGGTATAATATTTACGTGAGCCTTCATGTTATCCAAAATTTACCCAAAGGTGAATTTTGATAACTACATAGTTTATTTAAACTTGAATGATAGAATTGGTGAAAATACAAAAAAATGGATTTTGGAGGCACCCCTTGCTTTTCTCTAACTTCCCTATTCAAGAAAAATCTAAGGAGTTAGTGAAAATTTGCTAAAATTTTAGAGAAATGGGGAAAAGACCTATTTTATTTTATTGCAAGTCTGGGGGTTACGGGTGGAACAACTGTGAATGGAAATAGGGTTCCTCATCCTTGACTTGATTCTGAAATGATAAAGAAATAATGATTCATGGATAAATCAGGTCTCGATGGCCCAGGTGGCACAATTTCCATTGGGCCATGAGTTCCCAAAATCCTGCTTTGCAGGAATTGAAACAAATTCAATGTATTATGGAAAAGGTAGAAGTTCGTGACCTAGACAATACAAGTTCAATTAGGCCAAAAGTTCCCCAAAAATCTGATTTACCCAATTTGCAAAGGAATTGAAGTAGATTCATGTATTGCGAGAAAATGTGAAAGTTTGCGGCCGGGTGGTCCAAGTGCGTGGGGACATGAGTTCCCCACGGAGGAAAAGTTGCCGCACATCAAGGAGATGGAGTGCATTGTGGATGAAGTAGAGTTTGGAGGCCCGAGTGGCCCTTGTACCTGTCTGTGCCATGAGTTCTTTGAAAACCTGGATTACCCGCATATCAAAGTGAAGGGGAGTAAAAGGCCAGTATTGTAGATTATGAGAGCCCACGTGGAACACCCCAACCATGAACTTCAAATGGGCATAAATTTTGACCTAGAGATTTGATTTTGAAAAAATTGGACTTTTCAGAAATCTCCCGACATCTGTATGCTAAAAAATAGAAATCCTTGGAAAACTCAAAACAGCTGATCACACTTCGAGGGTCATACTTTGAGTAATTTTCAATAGATTTTCACAAAATTGGTCTTGTTGGAATCATGGTTCTAAACCTGATGCACAAAAATCAATAAATATAGAAATTAATGAAGTTTTGATGGTGATTTTTAAGGAAAAAGAGCCCAATTATGTTTGGTTGTTGAAAAGTGGTTGGAGAAGCATTTAATGAGCATGTGCAATCATTCTTCACTACTACAAGTTATGGGGAACCTTGAGATTACTTTTACAGGTCTAAAACCACCAACCACACTCATTTATCATGACTTATAATTGATGGGAAAGGGAATTTTGGGAATTGCATCCCCTCTCTCTCTCTCCTCTCAAAATCCTGTAATTTGATGTGTTAGGTTCATTCTAGGGATATAGTTTGAGTAGAAAAACTTTTTCATTTTAGTTTTGTGAAGCCAATGTGTTGCAAGACCTTTATAGTGGACTCCTTGCATGGTGATCTAGACCTTTCCTTTGTAATAATTTGGATTGTGTATATTAATGAAGCAATATATGCAAGTTTGTGGATGTATCTTCCCTTCTGTGTTTATTTGTATTCTCCTTACCTCTCTATTATTATTGCAGATGTTTGTGTCTACTCTATGCTCTTGCAAGGGTCTATTATTATTGTGTATGCATGAAAATGTGTTTTGAATGCTATTATTAGACTATGGAGAACTATCATCACCCTCTCTAATATGCATATTGCTTCCATTTTCACACATTGGAGACTGTTCTCATACCCTCCTTTTCTGGTGTATCACCGTTGTTAGTGTAGGATTTACTTTCATGCATTCTCTCTCCATGGCCCCTTGGAAGGTTAGATTAGGATAATATAGTTTTTCCTACATTAGGAGCAGATTGTGGTAGGTAGTTTAGGAGAAAAAATCATCTTTGTTTAGAGGTCTATCTCAAGTAGCAAGTCCCACAAATGGAAATAGTACCCATGTTACCCGGTCAAATTGTGAGCTCAAGAACACACATTTTTGAAAATCACGAGTGTCGTGATTCGGTGATAACACTTCCCTTTTATTATTTATGTCACTCTCTGTGTCGGTGCATGATTTTCAACGGGGAAAGGTTGATACCACGATACACCATGAACTAATTATTTTTCTTTTTAAGAATGGTAAATCGGTGGTGGCAAAGGAATTAGAGCTGAATCGGGGATTCGGATGATGTAAACAGATTTACCATTCTTAAAAAGAGTAAGGAACCTCAAGGAATAGAAATCTTGGTCTTGGGGCTACAATTTCTCGATTGATATGAAAGGGGAGTCATTTAAAGGGAAAGAGAGAGAAGAGCTTGGTTGGAATGTGGCTTTGGATAAAATTTATCTTAGGGTGAGTCAAGTGGAAATGGATATGGAGGCCTTAGGTGAAGTTGGAACAGATATGAGAAACAATGTCATGTATTGTATTGATGCCTCTAAGAAAATTTGTATCACCGAAAACTCTATCAGGGCCAATATGGTAAAGATAAAAAGTTTGGTTTTGGAGTTGGAGGGGCATATAGTCAAGCTGGAGTAGGGACACAAAGTTTGCATGTATAATCTCCACCTTAGTAGTTTTGATGAGGAAGAGTAGGTCGAAGAAGAAATCGCTATCATGAGTGAACAAGATGATGATATGAAACATTTGAATACTAACTAGTCCATTGGCTCTTGGAGATTTTGTTTGACTGTTTGTGGAATTTATCATTTGGGATGTTTTCCCCTCCATGTTTTGTGATCTATCCTTGTATTTATCTATTGGAGTGTAGTTCGGGATAAGTTGTTTTAGCCCTTTTTGTCATGTTTCTTTTTTGTTCAATTTTGGTGATGCTCATGATGCATTCTATTGTAAGGTTTTTGGGTGCTTTAATCCCTGTATAAAGTATCCAATCATTAGTTTCATGTATATTTAATAAACCTTGTTAATAGTAATATTTTTAACGACGTTTTAAATTAAACAAGATATATTGGCAAGTTTATGCCTCACAGATGGGAGATGTGCTAGTTGTGCGATTGTGCTAGATGTGCTAGTTGTGCGATTGTTTTCATAGAATTATGATTTTTATTAAATAGAATAAATCAATGTTGTAACAAGGTCTCATCTTTTTAAAATCAATACTAAATAGCAATTAAAGAAAAATATAAATAAGTTTTGTAGTTAAGAAACTATTTTAATAAATTACAAACATTAGAAAGTTGAAAAGTTGTAGAATTTTTATTTTTGATTGGTGGATTGAGGAGAAATTTTAAGTAAGATGTTTTGAGCTCGGCACTCATTTAAGGTAACCTAGTACTTCCACAATATAAAATTTTGAGCTTATGGATAGCTAGCATTTAACAATTCAAATAATAGTATTTTTAGCTTAGCGGTGCTAACTTATGCGACACCATAGTAATTGGATATTATCGATCAACGGGAATTACCAAAATAAAGTAAGATATTGTCATCATAGAGAAAATTCCCCGCTCGATAAGAGTAAATTTTCAAAATTTTGAGTTTAAGTGTTTTTCTCTCAAAATGCCCAAGTCGTGAAATTGAAAAATCATGTTTTGGGTCATTTTGTGTGATTTTCGGGCCTGTCGGAACTTTTTGTCCCATCTGTCCCAAGTACGAAAGTGCACTTCTGTTCCCCGATCGGCCGAAATCCCCGAAGCTGTCCCATTCTCGGGCCCGTCGGAAAATTTTGTCCCAAGTGTCCCAAAACTTTTTGCATGTTGTTCCAATTTCGGCCGAATCATCCTTCCCGCGTACTTCGCACTTTCCTGTCCCAAATGTCCCAAAGTTAAAAAGTGCGAGCTTTCCCATTTTCGGCCGATTTGCCCGAACCGCGTCCTTCGCGCAATTTTGTCCCAACTGCCCCATTTTAAAAAGTGCGAGCTTTCCCAATTTCGGCCGAGCCGGTCAAGTCGCGTACTTCGGAACTTTTTGTCCCGAATGTCCCAAGTCCAAACGGGCCCTTTGTTCCAATTTCGGCCGAAACACCCGAATCGCGTACTTCACACATTTTCGTCCCATTTGTCCCAAATGCATTTGTGCGTCCTCTCCCTGTTTCGCCCGAACCGGCCGAGCCGCGTGTTTCGCGCATTCGCGTCTCACATGTCCCAAGCGTACCAAGTGTCATTCACACTTAGTTTTTCCCGCTCACTCCGAGTATGATGCTTTTCAAATTGGTGGTTGTGTATTCAATGCGCATTAAAGTCATTCCTCTCTCCAAACGGCTATATAACGAGCATTCCCCTTTGCATTTTTCGCATTGCTTCCATGCTATCTTTTGCTCGAACCCTTGCAATTTGAAAACCTCGCGCAATTCCCCTCCATTTGCAAATTCCTTCCGTAAGTCTAGGTTGCTCCGAGGCTATCAATATGAAGATCAAGTTCCAGGGACAGGAGCAAATTTCTCCGCTTGAGTCTGCTGTTAGCAATATAGGGGACAGCGAAGCTCGTCATCTCGACTTCGGCGATTTTTGGGCAAGAATGACAGATGCAAACCCTACACCAATGGCACAGATGATTAATGATAGTGGTTTAGCTTTTGCCGGAGGATTCCCAATCTCAGTACAGTGTGCTGATACAGTGCTTTCATGTGGAGCTCACTTCGACCCCGCTTCGAGCGAATTGACAAATGTACATGGGGAACTCATTGCCAAGCTGGACGCTGCCGCCATTGGCGCTGCTCTGAGGATTCCGGAGATGGACAATGCTATAGTCGTCTCCCGGATCAAGCACAGGCTATGTTCGACCAAGACAGTGACAAATATAAGTCGCGAGTGGCGAAGTCTTGGTTGAAGAACCCTAAGAAAGGTGCTTCTCGCCTAACCAAAACCCTCTTCCGAGCAGATTTCAACGAAGAACTGTCAGACTTCATAATCCTGCTGCTCGGGTTATGGGTTTGCCCTCCACCAATGAGTTTCATTTCTGATGTGCCCGCCATCAAGATGGTGGTGTGCGAGGGAACACAAAATATCAACTGGGCAGAGATCATCAGCATGAATTTGGCGGAGCAGCTATCCAACGTCCAGCAAACAAAGAAGTTCTATATGACTTCATACCTCGATGTATACCCTAGCAAAGATCCAGCAAAGTGGTTTGGTTTCTCCTATATAGATGCACACAAAGATGATCCAGTGTATGCCTATTGCCCATAGCTCACCTCTGGAGACCAAAGAACCGCAATTTCGTAAGGGTCAATGATGCTTTCACCATGTACGTGGTCGATTGCTCAAGGTGATACTCGCAAGAAGGTTTTCGATGAAGCCATGAACCCGATATCGCAAAGATGGAGCCTATTTCATCCAATTCAGAAATTTTCCTATATCAAAGCTTGCATTGCTATGAGAGCACTCCTCTCGCGGCTTCCCATGTTCTCGCAATGACAAAATGGCCTTGATTGAAATATGCAGCAAACTAGACAAGTTGCACAAACTTGCAGAGACAAGAAGATTTCTCGCTTGCACTTTCCCATCTCTCTCGGGAAACTACACATGCAAAATAGCTCGATGCTCGTAACATGTAAAAGAGCCCTCGGTCCCTATCATCATGCTTCATTTCTTCAAGCCAAGAACCTGTTTTGACTTGAAGAAGTTCATCAATGTAACATCAAGATAGTCTATCATCATAGGGCGATACGTAAGACTACCGGGCCGACCAGCGGATGATTTTGAAGCTAAGAAGGCATTGTGGCAGGTTCTCCCCCGCACCGATCCAAGAACTCGGCCTCATACTCAAGTTCCCGAAGGTCTCCAGGATGACAATTCTGATCTATACTCTTATGAGTATGAAAATGTGATTAAGCACACCCTCCGGAGGACTCGGATTGGAACAGAAAGAGAGAGATGATCTCGCCGAGATTCTTGCTCCAGCTTAATCGACTAGGGTCCGGTTCAGGTAAGAAGATCCGAGAATTCAAGAGGCACTCAGGAGAATCTAGCTCCAAGGATGATTCGACACCCATAAGAGAGGCATCGGCCCAGCAGTCCGAACACCAAAGAAAACCCCTCCCGCCTCAACAACTCGGGGACTCAGGAATCTACTCCTTCTCCATCTACCCAGGTATACAGGAAGAAACTCAAAGAGGTAAAGAAGGAACCTGCAGAGAATGATCCTCCAAGAAAACAGGCAGAGTTGCCTATAGGGCCAGAGAACATCATTGTTCTCAGTGAAAGTGAAGAAAGCAAGATGCCAACTCCTGCAAATGTTCCTGAAGATCCAGCAGATAAGGACAAAGAGGTCCAGAGCACTGAACTTCCGGGTGCTATTGATTCTTCTACCGCCATTGCCTCCAAAGGTTTCTACTCACGCCTCACTTGAGTCAACAACATGCATGCACCCCGAGTGTCATGAGCTCCCTGTCTCTTGGTCCCCTTGCCCCCCGCAGATTCTTCTTCCTCTTTTTTTGGGTGCAACCTCTCGTTGACAAAAGGAAGAGGAAATCCTCCTCTCAAAGCTTGGGACCAAATTTTGATGTCAGAAGCAAATTTTGTTGGGCACCACTCCTTCTCGTGCCAAGAAAGCCGTAACCACCTCCAGAATTGTGTCTGATGCCCAAGGTCAGCAATTCTTGGAGATTGCTAAGCCTACAGTAGACAAATCAGAATCAGACTTGCTGACATCTGACTTAGAGCTTTCAAGGATCCCTATGGGAGAGTCTACTCCTGAAGGTGAAATTCACAACCTCCAGGAAACAGTCACAAGAGTCATTGAAGGGTAGAGAAAGGGCAAAGCAGACTATTGAACATTTGGAAGAACAAGCCCAAGTTCTCACAAGTTTTATCAAGTCACTCTTGTCTAAGGACAAAGTTTTGGACCCTACCCCCTTGACTGCTCTACCGCCTCCTGTAATTCTAAGCCAAGATGAAGTGCAAAGTATTAAAGATATGCACAAGTATTCTGTCTATGGCAGAGCTATTGAAGCCATGGTGGATGACATGCTTGTTGCTGGGCTAAACTTCATCGATGAAGCTTTTAAACTACATGGAAAGGTAGACAATTTGCAACAGAAGCTATCCTCTGCTATCAAGGTTATGGATAAAGAGCTTAAACTCGGGGCGCTTGCATTGTAGACCTTCGCCTCATGGGACAGATGAGATGAGAACATCTTATCATAGCGAATAAGATTTTCGATGATGCCAAAGACAATCTATCAAAATCCCGGGTCTATAGCGAGAGTGGAAAATCAAAGTCCTGGAGGAAGCTCAGGAGAAATGAAGAACAAATTTCAAGCGTAAGGGAGAAGCTTTCAAGACACTGGCAACTGCTGCTTTCAAAGATATACATTGTCATCTTCAAGATGAAAACTCGTGCTTCCTTGTCCTTGCAAGAAATCAAAGCTCGGCCTGAGCTTTTGTCAAAGATCATCTATTCAAGGAAAGCTCCATCTCTAAGGAAAAGATGAAGGAAATTTGTTCTCTTCAATCCCTATCAAGAAGCAAACAAAGATTATCATACTCACGCGAGTTTGATAAAGAGATGGAGAAATGTCTGGGATTTTGACTCGGCCTCAGCAGCCAACACGCTCGCCCCTCGTGGCGTAGATATAGCCGAGTCATCAAGAAATTCAGTGCAATGGATTCTCAAGACAAGGGGTCCCTCCCAATAGCTGCCACCTGCCTCCTTCTCCTTTCTTTTCTCTTCTTCCCATTCTTTTCGTATTCTTTGTAATTAGTTAAGGTATCGCAATGAATGCGATCTTTAACTATTCTTTAATTAAAAGAAACGGTTACGAAGAGTAACGACTTGTAGAGCTATATAATGGCCTTTCCACGCCATTTTAAAAGAGGAAGAACTTGGAATATTTGTTTGAAGTGTAAATAGATCTTAAAGAAATCAATACAAAAGGGCTTTTCATTCTTTGTCTATCTAATTCTTGTTATCTCTCGTGTTTTCCTTTAATATTGTGGAGATCATTTTGTTCCTAACTCGTTAGTCTCTCCGATTGCATACTGCTGTTCGCTTTTGCAAATACAAAGTGATCTTGTATAACCAAGAAGGAACTTTGTGTCCTTGATTAATAAATCAAGAAGGTTATTTATGGAACTTTGTGTCTTTAAATTTAATCTCATTCACCATCGAAATGATCTTGTCTTAAATTCTTTGAAGCTTCGCATACACGAGGAATTATTCTGCTATCTATAATTCTGAATGTTGCTATTCTGCTCATCTCCTTATTCCCTTTCCTCAGTCCTTGTGTAATTGATGATCCTTGTGGAAAACACTTTCGTAAAATCCAAGTTTGACCATAAAACAATGTTCTGTACATTTGTAAATAAGTTCGTTTCTGAATAAGGGAACCTCTCCCATTAAAGAGGAGGGACTTCTTGTCCCCTGACTGTTGCTCTTCTAAAAAGTCCTATTTGACGACCAACAGTTTTTGGCGACTCCGCTGGGGAAAATCGCATTCCAGTACTGCAATTTTTCGATCATCCTTTGATCTGGCGACTCCGCGTTTCACTCGAGGGAGAAGGACCCTTGGTATCGAAGATTCTCAGTTTCAGCTTTTGGAGCAACAGGGTTTTCCTTTCCCTTCAAATAGAAGAACTCGTTCGACGAGCACTCCACCTGTTCAAGATAGAAGTCCTACGGGTGGTATTCCTTCAGAACCTGCTAGTCCCAATCTACGAGCTTTGATCCTAGCTGGTGCTACAGTTCCCTTCCAAGCCGTATTTCCAAGAATGGCGGCACAATTGCCATGGGGTCAACGTGTCGGGCCCCTGGCCCTTACTCAGCCTTTGCATGAGTTACCTAGAGGTAACCGAAAGAACTTCCCCAAGTTTAGAGGAGATGGCAAAGTACACCCTGATGAACACATTGCAGCCTTCATAGTTGCATGTGGAGTCTTGGGAGTTGAACATGAAGACGCCTCTCGCAAGGCCGCTTCGCTTGAGACGTTACAGATAATGCCGCCGATCGTTCTATCACCTTTCGGATGGTGCCATCACCGACTGGAATACAATGAGAACTCGGTTCAAAGCCGCTTCAAGCCGGCAAGATGTGCATGCCCCGCTTGCCCAAATTTCTCGATAAAGAAAGATCCATCGTAACCCATGAGAGAATTTGTGGCTCGATTCAATAGACTGATCAACAAAATTCCCGTAAATACTCGACCGGTTGATCAAATTCAAAAATGTTTCTTTCTAAATGCTCAAACGCCCAAAGTCAGTTATGCTCTGAGAAGGGCTAATCTTGGAACGTTAATTCTGGATCAAGAACTGGCTGTTAGTGTCGAGGATGACCTGATCATGTCAGGGAAGTTGAAGAGAGATCCTCCCAAATCTAAATCTGCTGCTTCTTCCTCCTCCACCTCTGGACCCAATACTGATCCATTAGTCCAGAAACTTGCAAATGATCTAGTAGCTATAAAGAAACAATTGGCTCAGCATGCCCCGTATGCAGATGTTCCAAGAAGAAATTTCAGCCCAAATCATTTTGCTCGCTCCCACACAAGACTAGCACTTGAAGGACCTCCTGTCAAAGTTCCTGTGAATGCAACCTGTGAAGTTGAAGAGCCAGATGATGATGTGGACAATGAAGCTTGTGAGGAGTTCCTGGAGGAATTTGATGATGAGGCGGAAGAACTCGAAGGATCTCGGGTTAATTTCTTTACCACCGAAGGCACTGATGATGGAGATGACTATGATGAAGTGGTAGCAGATATGAACAGTGAATCATTTGCTGTCATGACTCGAGAAATGCATAAGGCAAGGCGAGAAAGAAAGTAACATGACCCATGAAGAAATCTAAGGAGCAACCAAAGAACTATTCCTGTAATTGCCAGAAGAGGATCTCCTATCCCTACCTCATCTGCACCAAAGGTAAGTCCTGCCAATCCTACTAGCAAAGTTGCTTCTTCTTCTTTTTCTCCTAAAGTTGATAAGCCTAGAATTCCAAATGATGATGGCCCATCCACCTCTGGATCCTTTGATATTGTTGATCATCTAAAAAGGACTAAGGTTCAAATTTCAGAAGCTGAATACTACCAAACCCATCCCAAAGCTTTTGCCAAGATGATCCAATTTGTAAATTCCCATTCCAAGACCACCTCTAAAGGCCTTTTGCCCACTCCTCCTCCTCTATACCACACTACCCTAGTCTGAGTAAATGCCACCTCGCCTGGTGACAAAATCAAGCCTTTTTATGTAACACTTCTTATAGCTGGCCATAGGCTCAGTAACTGTGTCATAGATTCCGGAGCCTCAGATAACGTGATGCCTGCTAAGGTAGCTCATGCTTTAGGCTTGACCCTTACTCGTACTTATGGATCTTGCTACTCCATGGAAAGTAAGGAAGTGCCTTTGGTTGGAAGGATTAAAGATGCACAAGTGGCTTTTGCTGCTTTACCTGAAAAGAAAGTCTTGGCTACCATCCTAGTAGCAGACATTCCTCCTTCTTACGGAATGTTGCTAAGTAGGAACTTCTGTAAAGATGTGGGTGGAGAGATTCAAATGGATTGGTCACACGCACTCATACCTGTCAATGGACACATGAAGAAGTTACTCCCTGAGAAACAATCTGAGTATATTGTGCAGAAAACGGATGATCCTAAGGCACAAATACTCTATGAAGACATAGGTCATGGTAATTACATGATTCTGTCCCCTGATGAAATCCAACCCTCCAAAGTATCACCCAAAGATCCCAATGGTGTTTGGATTTTAGAATTTGATGGAAGTTGTTCCTCGGCTGGTTCTGGAGCTGGTGTCCTGCTAGTGTCACCTGAAGGATGCCTACACCCTTTTTCGTTTAAGTTGCAGTTCGAAAACACTAACAACACCGCAGAGTATGAGGCTCTCATTCTTGGACTGCAAGTGGCCAAAGAACGAGGTGTAAAAAATCTTCTGGCTCGTGGTGATGCAGAGCTGATTGTGAAGCAAGTCAGAAGCCTTTTTCAGGTAAAAAATGGGAGGCTGAAGCATTACCGGAATCAGGTTTGGGATTCAATTGAATTCCTTGATGCTTTCTCCATCAAGCAATACCTGAGAAAAGAACAAAGCAGGCTGATTCACGGCCGTCTCGTGGTCATTATCGATTCCCCATCCTGAATTCTCTCAAGATAAGTTCACTATTGAAATGGTCCACCGGCCTAGTGTTCCTGACAATACTAATAACTGGCAAGTTTTCAACGATGACCAACATTTGCTTTCCTTCCTAGAACTCAAGGGGAATTTCGAACAACTATATTTTGAGGGAAGTGACAACCTGCCTCGTGAGAGTGTGTCCTCCGACCAAGTCACACCCAAGGAGAAGAAACAGATCAGGAAGGATGCATTAAACTCAAAGGAAACAAGATTCCCAAAGGTTTGGTGAGTTTGGAGGAGTTGTTTGATAAACATGACAGATATGTAAAATCTAAAGCTTTATCGACCTCAAAGAATCACCGAGTATGATAAGATTGATATAGGGAGTTCTACCGATCCCAAGTCTGGTAAATATTGGAAAGTGTTGCACAACCGATGAGAGGAGAAGAGCAATTGATCTTCTAAGGAAGTATAAGGATGTTCTTGCATATTCTTATGGGAGGATCTAAAAGCCTTCAAGCCAAAAGACATGCAAAGCACTCTATCCTCTCAAACCAGAATCAAGCCTTTCAAGCAGAAAACAAAGGCAATATAATCCCAAAATAGCCGACACTATATTTCAGGAGATTCAAATTGTTGAAGGCTAAAATCATTTTTCCCATTCACCATTCAACATGGATTGCAAACATTGTGCTCATTAGGAAGAAGAATGGTGAGATCCGCATTCTGTGTTGATTTCGGAACCCGAATCAAAGCTTCTCTGAAGATAACTACCCTCTACATGATGGATCAAATATTGCAAGCAAGAAATGTGATCTGAAATGTTATCTATGCTTGATGGATTCTCGGATACAATCGTAGAGGTTGATACTGCAGATCAACACAAGACAGCCTTCACCACTCCTTGGGGTACCTTCGCCTACAAGAGAATGCCTTTTGGGCTGATTAATGCTGGTGCCACTTTCCAGAGAGCTATGGATTTGGCTTTTGGAAGCTTGAAAGGGAAATGTATCGTCATATACCTTGATGACCTGACAGTGTTTTCAAAGACAAGAGCAGATCATTTTGATCACCTGGAAACAGTTCTGCAAAGATGCCGAGAGCATGGGATTTCTTTAAATCCTAAAAAATCTGTCTTCTGTGTTACAGAAGGAAAACTATTAGGGCACATTGTCTCCAAGGATGGTATTAAGATTGATCCTGAACGAGTTCAAGCCATCCAGCAAATTCCTCTCCCAACCAGTAAAAAAGGCGTGCATTCCTTCTTCGGTAAGATCAATTTTTTAAGAAGATTCATCCCTGATTTTGCTGAATTAACTTTGAACATCTCTCAGATGATGAAAGGGAAGCAAACATTTGGTTGGTCTTCTGAAGGAAAGGAATCCTTTGAGGGTATCAAGAAAGCCATTGCTAAAACTCCGTTTTGGCCTTGGTCCTGACTTCAGCAAAGATTTCATCATCTATTGCTATGCTACGATAATACCCTGGCTTCTGTCTTAACCTAAGAAGACTCTGATGGACATGAGCTACCAATTGCCTTCATGAGCTATATCTTGAAGAATCATGAGCTGAAATACACCATGATGGAGAAGCATGCTTTTGCAGTAGTCAAAGCTATCAAGCAGCCTGTTTCTATATCCTCAACTCTCACTCTATGGTGCCGGTTCCAGATATACGATCATAAGTCAATTCTTACACAAAAAGAATTTGGGTCCAAGAGAGGAAACTGGGTGGCTAAAGTCCAGAGTATGACATTGATATCAAACCACCAAGCTGGTTCATGGAAAAGGGTCTTTGTGAGCTCATCACAAGGAGCCAAACATGAGTCAGCTGGAGGAGAAAGCCGACATTCCTACTGTTTCTATTCCTTAGTTCACCGATGAATGGTATTCGACATTGCTCATTTTCTCACCTATGGGAATGCCCTCTCATTTAACTACCAAGGAAAAGAGGACTGTTAAATTGAGATCAAGCACAATATGTACTATGGGAAAATGCCTTGTTCAAGCTGGTTTAGATGGGAGATTTCTGAAGTGTGTGGACAAGGAGCAGCAGAGAAAGTTGCTCTCGGCTTTCCATGATCGTGCATGTGGAGGGCACTATTCATCAACAAATACACTCACAAGATACTCCGGGAGGATATTACGCCTTCCTTGTTCGTAGATGCATCCAAGTGGGTGGATAAATGTGAAGCTTGTCGACCTTTGTGGGAAGACCTAAATTGGCATCTTTACCTCTCAAGCCGCCAGTGATCGAGGAACCATTTCAACAATGGGGTCTAGACTTCATTGGTGCACTCAACCCTGTTTCTAGTGCTGGTCACACTCATGTGCTAACCGCCACTGACTACTTCACCAAATGGGTGGAAGCTATTCCAGTCAAGAGCACTACTTCTGAAGTTGTATGCAACTTCATCAAAGAGAACATCTTGGTAAGGTATGGTGTACCTAACAAGATTGTAATAGATAATGCTTCAAACTTCTCCTCAACTGAGATAATGGATTTCTGCTACGGGTATGGCATCTCTCTGGCTCATTCTTCAGATTATTACCCCAGGAAATGGACAAGCAGAATCCACCAACAAAAATCTGGTGACTATCATAAGGAAGTTGGTCAATGAGTCTCAAACTGGCATAAGAAGCTTTATGATGCTCTTTGGGCAGACAGGATCACACCTAAAAGAGCCATTGGAATGTCTCCTTTTCAAGTGGTGTATGGAGTGGAAGCTCAATTGCCAGTGATAGTGGAACTGCCAGCCTTGCACCTGATGAAGGCCATCAAGATACTAGTTTCGGTGATGCTCGGATAAAAGAATCATGTACTCGCACAAACCGAACGAGGATAGATTGGAGGTTGTTGACAGGATATCTGCTCACCAGCAGAAGGTAAAGATTCTGTTTGACAAGAAAGCTAGGTTCAGAGAGTTCCAAGTTGGAGATACCGTGCTGTTATGGGACAAAAGACATGAACCTCGTGGTAGCCATGGAAAATTTGATTCACTGTGGCTCGGACCATTCAAGATAAGACACTTTGCTGGTAAGAACTCTTTCTATCTTGATTACATGGATGGTTCTCCCCTCCCACTTCCTTATAGTGGGTAGTATTTGAAGTTGTTCAAGTCCTAGGTGACTAGGGAGTCCCTTTGTATATTCCGCATGTGTTTTTTGCTTTTCTCGCTTTCTGTGTGTTTCCCTCGTACATGTTGTGTGTGTGTTGCCCTCTGTGTTGGTTTGTTTTTGACTCCTTTGCCCAATGGATAAGGCACTGGTCTGCTTCACCGAGTTTGTCTAAGTTCTTGCCTTGTCTCATTCCATGAATTTATACCAAGTCATCCCCAGAAGGAGCCAGCTGTTGTCCACTCAAAATTCCCCGCTCTGATAAGAGTAAAATTTTCAAAATTTTGAGTTTAAGTGTTTTTCTCTGAAATGCCTAAGTCGTGAAATTGAAAAAATCTGTGTTTTGGGTCATTTTGTGTGATTTTCGGGCCTGTCGGAACTTTTTGTCCCATCTGTCCCAAGTACGAAAGTGCACTCTGTTCCCCGATCGGCTGAAATCCCCGAAGCTATCCCATTCTCGGGCCCGTCGGAAAATTTTGTCCCAAGTGTCCCAAAACTTTTTGTACGAGTTGTTCCAATTTCGGCCGAATCATCCTTCCCGCGTACTTCGCACTTTCCTGTCCCAAATGTCCCAAAGTTAAAAAGTGCGAGCTTTCCCATTTTCGGCCGATTTTCCCGAACCGCGTCCTTCGCGCAATTTTGTCCCAACTGCCCCATTTTAAAAAAGTGCGAGCTTTCCCAATTTCGCCGATCCGGTCAAGTCGCGAACTTCGGAACTTTTTGTCCCGAATGTCCCAAGTCCAAACGGGTACTTTGTTCCAATTTCGGCCGAAACACCCGAATCGCGTACTTCACACATTTTCGTCCCATTTGTCCCAAATGCATTTGTGCGTCCTCTCCCTGTTTCGCCCGAACCGGCCGAGCCGCGTGTTTCGCGCATTCGCGTCTCACATGTCCCAAGCGTACCAAGTGTCATTCACACTTAGTTTTTCCCGCTCACTCCGAGTATGATGCTTTTCAAATTGGTGGTTGTGTATTCAATGCGCATTAAAGTCATTCCTCTCTCCAAACGGCTATATAACGAGCATTCCCCTTTGCATTTTTCGCATTGCTTCCATGCTATCTTTTGCTCGAACCCTTGCAATTTGAAAACCTACGCAATTCCCCCTCCATTTGCAAATTCCTTCCAGAAGTCTAGGTTGCAGCTCCGAGGCTATCAATATGAAGATCAAGTTCCAGGGACAGGAGCAAAAATTTCTCCGCTTGAGTCTCTTGTTAGCAATATAGGGGACAACGAAGCTCGTCATCTCGACTTCGGCGATTTTTGGGCAAGAATGACAGATGCAAACCCTACACCAATGGCACAGATGATTAATGATAGTGGTTTAGCTTTTGCCGGAGGATTCCCAATCTCGCATAAAGCAGTGTCGATATCAAGGTGCTTTCATGTGGAGCTCACTTCGACCCCGCGAGAGCGAATTGACAAATGTACATGGGGAACTCATCGCTGCCGACGCCGCCATTGGCGCTGCTCTGAGGATTCCGGAGATGGACAATGCTATAGTCGTCTCCCGGGATCAAGCACAGGCTATGTTCGACCAAGACAGTGACAAATATAAGACGCGAGTGGCGAAGTCTTGGTTGAAGAACCCTAAGAAAGGTGCTTCTCGCCTAACCAAAACCCTCTTCCGAGCAGATTTCAACGAAGAACCGCCGACTTCATAATCCCGCTGCTCGGGTTATGGGTTTGCCCTCCACCAATGAGTTTCATTTCTGGATGTGCCCGCTCATCGATGGTGTGCGAGGGAACACAAAATATCAACTCGGGCAGTAGATCATCGCATGAATTTGGCGGAGCAGCTATCCAACGTCCAAAGAAACAAAGAAGTTCTATATGACTTCATACCGATGTATACCCTAGCAAAGATCCAGCAAAGGGGTTTGGTTTCTCCTATATAGATGCACACAAAGATGATCCAGTGTATGCCTATTGCCCGCAGCTTCACCTTGAGACCAAAGAACCGCAATTTCGTAGGGTCAATGATGCTTTCACCATGTATGTGGTCGATTGCTCAAGGTGATACTGCTAGAAGGTTTTCGATGAAGCCATGAACCCGATATCGCATAGTATGGCAGCCTATTTCATCCAATTCAGAAATTTTCCTATATCAAAGCTTCATTGCTATGAGAGCACTCCTCTCGCGGCTTCCCATGTTCTGCAATGACAAAATGGCCTTGATTGAAATATGCAGGCAACTAGACAAGTTGCACAGAACTTGCAGAGACAAGAAGATTTCTGGCTTGCACTTTCCCATCTCTCTGGGAAACTACACATGCAAAACAGCTCTGGATGCTCAGAACATAGAAAGAGCCCTGGTCCCTATCACTGTTCATTTCTTCAAGCCAAGAACCTGTTTTGACTTGAAGAAGTTCATCAATGTAACATCAAGATAGTCTATCATCATAGGGCAGATACAGAAGACTACTGGGCTGACTGTGCAGATGATTTTGAAGCCAGAAGAAGGCATTGTGGCAGGTTCTCCCTGCAATTGATCCAAGAACTCAGTCTGTACCAAGTTCCTGAAGGTCTCCAGGATGACAATTCTGATCTATACTCTTATGAGTATGAAAATGTGATTAAGCACACCCCTCTGGAGGACCTGGATTGGAACAGGAAAGAGAGAGATGATCTGGCTGAGATTCTTGCTCCAGTCTTAATCAGGACTAGGGTCTGGTTCAGTAAGAAGATCCGAGAATTCAAGAGGCACTCAGGAGAATCTAGCTCCAAGGATGATTCGACACCCATAAGAGAGGCATCAGTTCCAGAGTCTGGAACACCAGTGAAAACCCCTCCTGCCTCAGCAACTCAGGGACCTGTGGAATCTACTCCTTCTCCATCTACCCAGGTATACAAGAAGAAACTCAAAGAGGTAAAGAAGGAGCCTGCAGAGAATGACCCTCCAAGAAAACAGGCAGAGTTGCCTATAGGGCCAGAGAACATCATTGTTCTCAGTGAAAGTGAAGAAAGCGAGATGCCAACTCCCGCAAATGTTCCCCGAAGATCCAGTGATAAGGACAAAGAGGTCCAGAGCACCGAACTTCCGGTGCTATTGATTCTTCTACCGCCATTGCCTCCATACTCTACTCACATCTCTCACTGAGTCAACAAATGCAGACCACTCGAGTGTTATGAGCTCCTCGTCTCTTGGTCCCCTTGCCCTCCCGCAGATTCTTCTTCCTCTTTTTTGGGTGCAACCTCTCTCGTTGACAAAAGGAAGAGGAAATCCTCCTCTCAAAGCTTGGGACCAAATTTTGATGTCAGAGCAGACCTTGTTGGGCACCACTCCTTCTCGTGCCAAGAAAGCCAGAACCACCTCCAGAATTGTGTCTGATGCCCAAGGTCAGCAATTCTTGGAGATTGCTAAGCCTACAGAGAAAATCGAATCGACTTGCTGACATCTGACTTAGAGCTTTCAAGGATCCCTATGGGAGAGTCTACTCCTGAAGGTGAAATTCACAACCTCCAGGAAACAGTCACAAGAGTCATTGGAAGGGTAGAGAAAGGGCAGCAGACTATTGAACAGCTGGAAGAACAAGCCCAAGTTCTCACAAGTTTTATCAAGTCACTCTTGTCTAAGGACAAAGTTTTGGACCCTACCCCCTTGACTGCTCTACCGCCTCCTGTAATTCTAAGCCAAGATGAAGTGCAAAGTATTAAAGATATGCACAAGTATTCTGTCTATGGCAGAGCTATTGAAGCCATGGTGGATGACATGCTTGTTGCTGGGCTAAACTTCATCGATGAAGCTTTTAAACTACATGGAAAGGTAGACAATTTGCAACAGAAGCTATCCTCTACTATTGGGGTTATGGATAAAGAGCTTAAACTCTGGGGCAGTTGCATTGTAGACCTTCGCCTCATGGGACAGACAGATGAGAACATCTTACTGGCGAATAAGATTTTCGATGATGCCAAAGACAATCTATCAAAAATCCCGGTCTATAGCGTAGAATGGAAAATCAAAGTCCCGAGGAAGTCAGGAGAAATGAAGAACAAATGGCGTAAGGGAGAAGCTTTCAAGACACCTGCACCGCTTTGCTTTCAAAGATATACATTGTCATCTTCAAGATGAAAACTCTGGTGCTTCCTTGTCCTTGCAAGAAATCAAAGCTCAGTTCAGAGCTTTTGTCAAAGATCATCTATTCAAGGAAAGCTCCATCTCTAAGGAAAAGATGAAGGAAATTTTTCTTCTCTTGACCGCTTGAAGAAGCAAACAAAGATTATCATACTCACGTTGAGTTTGATAAAGAGATGGAGAAATGTCTGGGATTTTGGACTCAGTCTGCAGCCAACACGTCAGTCCCTCGTGGCAGAGATATAGCTGAGTCATTGAAGAAATTCAGGCAGCGGATTCTGAAGACAGTGGGTCCCTCCCAATAGCTGGCCACCTGTCTCCTTCTCCTTTCTTTTCTCTTCTTCCCATTCTTTTCGTATTCCTTGTAATTAGTTAAGGTATCGCAATGGGCGATCTTTAACTATTCTTTAATTAAAAGAAACGGTTACGAAGAGTAACTGACTTGTAAGCTATATAATGGCCTTTCCACGCCATTTTGAAAAGAGGAAGAACTTGGAATATTTGCTGAAAGTGTAAATAGATCTTAAAGAAATCAATACAAAAGGGCTTTTCATTCTTTGTCTATCTAATTCTTGTTATCTCTGTGTTTTCCTTTAATATTGTGGAGATCATTTTGTTCCTAACTCGTTAGTCTCTCTGATTGCATACTATTCAGTTTTGCAAATACAGTGATCTTGTACAACCAAGAAGGAACTTTGTGTCCTTGATTAATAAATCTGAAGAAGGTTATTTATGGAACTTTGTGTCTTTAAATTTAATCTCATTCAGCCATCGCAAATGATCTTGTCTTAAATTCTTTGAAGCTTCGCATACACGAGGAATTATTCTGCTATCTATAATTCTAAATGTTGCTATTCTGCTCATCTCCTTATTCCCTTTCCTCACCTCCTTGTGTAAATTGATGATCCTTGTGGAAAACACTTTCGTAAAATCCAAGTTTGACCATAAAACAATGTTCTGTACATTTGTAAATAAGTTCGTTTCTGAATAAGGGAACCTCTCCCATTAAAGAGGAGGGACTTCTTGTCCCCTGACTGTTGCTCTTCTAAAAAGTCCTATTTGACGACCAACACCACAACAACATATTTTTATGTACAAAAACTATGTCCATTTTTTTGTGTAAGAGTTAATATGGGGGTTTGAAATTACCTCGCATCCTTTTACAAAAAGGTCCTTAAGGAAGAATATGACATTGAAGCATAGAAGAGAGAAATCCCGCATGAAGCAAAAGACAAAAATCCACATAGCCATGATGTAAACAGAGAAAATTTACATTTTGTGAAAAGTTTTGAGGATAGTTTGTTCTTCCATAATAGCAGCATCTTAGAGTTTCCTTGTTCCTCGAATTCTCCTTTCACAAATTTGTATTCGTTCTTTTGTTCTCCAAAATCTGTTTGGTTCTCCCACTCTTACATTACCATATTTTTTCACAAATAGGTCACTATAATCCATCACCAACACATTCAATGACAACTCATTCTTAACATGAATATCTTCTAAAATATTCTTATTGACAATGTCAATGACGTCATACACAATAAATTTTGTTGAGTATGTGCAGTGGAGGACTATTTGCGGACAACAATAAGGCCAACAAAATAATATCAATTTTATAAAATACATCTGCTCTTTTATTCCTATGCACCACCATGACCATAAATTGATTCCGATATTCACTTTTTTACTTGTAAAAATTGAGCCACCATCCATACCACTAGGCTTATTTTTCAAGACTCAACAAAACAAGTTCTTGGCAAGTGTTTTGGGTTTTTAAAAATTCTGCAAATCTTCCTCTCATGTTATTATGTATTAAGTTGTGCCATTTCTCTGTCAAGATGTGCTCCATTCCATCCTCTTTCACTGATCTAACAAATGTTTACTATATTACGAAATCATTTATTTGATAAAAAACTACCTTATACAAAATATTAAATAACAAACTTGCTTCCGTTTAATTATCTATGAAATCCCTACATGGATATAAGCCCTAATAAGCTATGGAAACTTTTACATGGATATAAGCACTAATCAGCTATGGATAATTTTACATTAACAAAATTTCATAATTTTGGAGGGATGAAGGTGAGAATGTATACGAGTTTTTGGCACAGAGAGGAAATCCAAACATTTCGAGAACTCGAGCACATAATTTTCAATGCTTTATTTGGTGAGATTTTCTATTGATGAATAAGCTTGCACATTGATGAAGAGAATATAAAGGCAAATGCTAAAAATATCAACTCAAAAATATCTACTTATAGTGATATGTAATCGACAAATCCAACCGCCAATTTCGTTAGTGCACAAATTTAAGAGGGCACATGTATGATTTTACATTACTTTTCATTAAATGGCTACTTAATGGCTGACAACAGTTACATGCTCCAAAAGGTGCACATATTTTGAATGATGCATGTACTTTTAAATGACGAATTTTACATAGCTCGAATTAATGGCTAATTAATGTTGAGGCAAACACATCATTAATTAACAATTTGCCTTATAAAATGGTTATCATTTATCTTTGCATTTGGTATTGTAAAGAATTAATGTAAGAATTTAATATTATAATTTTTATACTGTAATTAAAATCCCTTATATAATTCGGGTAAAATACTTGCAAATCTTTGTAATAAACGTCACACGCAAATTACATATTTAATATTTAACCGTCAATTATTAATATAGATTTATATATAAATTATAAAAAAATTACATCAATATATATTAAAAATAATGAAATTTATATAGAATAATTGGTATAAATAAACATTGTTTTGTATTTTTGAAGGAAGTGTTGAAAAATTATCGTTACCCAAAAATTGTTTGACATGTGAGTTATTGCACTTAGTTGTGCGAATCAAGACTTGCACTTAGCGGTGCGAATCAAGACTTGCACTTATAAGTGTGAGTCAAGACTTTCACTTAGAAGTGCAAGTTAAAACTCATACTTAATAGTGTCAGTCGAGACTCACACTTAACGTGTGAGTTGAAAGATGTGAGATTTGAGGCTTGCACTTACTTAGATGTACGACCACTCACAATTGTAAGTGCAATCACTCACACTTATACACTACTTTCGAAATTTCTAAATGACAATTCTAGATTTTTTAACTATGCTTAATATATACGAATACTTTTTCATTTAAATGTATATAAATATTGACGGTCACCTTTTAAACGTGTGAGTCACATGTGTTAGTTCTATACAATATTTGAAAGTATGTTACGTCTAAAATCACAAAAAACGTCTAAACAGCCGTCAAATTTAACACCATTCAAGGAAGTTCAGGGAAGAGATTTTCAACGTCAAAATTTATTGATTTGAATAAGGTATGCATGAATATTCGTATATGTATGATGATATTAAGATTTGATATGTGGCATAAATGACAACAATCACTTACGCATTATCTTGAAGTTAGCGGCCACTTGGCTTATATAAGTTAGTGGTCACTTGGCTTATGTAATTTAGCGGCCATTTGGCTTATGTAAGTTTACAACTACTTGGGTTATGTAAGTTAGCAATCGCTTGGCTTATGTAAGTTAACAACCACTAGGCTTATGTAAGTGGGTGGCCGTCAGGCTTATGTGGCGAAAGTGGAATCCAATAATAGCGTTATTGGAATCCATAAATAGCGAAATTAGAGTCCAATAATAGGGAAATTGGAATCCAATAATAGTGAAATTAGAATCCAATAATAGAGAAAATGGAACTTGAATAAGTCCAATATTGACAATATTGGAATCCAATATTGTTATTAATGGAATCCAATATTGCTACTAATGGAATCCAGTATAGCCAAAAATGGAATCCAATATACGAAAAAATGGAGATGGATTTCTTCCAATACTTAAAATACTAGAGTCTCAATTCACTGGAATATGTCCCAATTTATTGAAATAAGCGTTTTAGTGTTTAGTTTCATTACTAATAATTTTTCTAACTTTTACATGAACACAAGTACATGTTATCTTGTTACATTCATGGGAACCATTTGTTCTCTGTTGCTATATTTTTACCTATTTTCATAGGAGTTAGTTCATATTGCTTTATTTCTTCTAATATTCCCAAATTACACTTATTGCTTTTTATTACTACTTGATGAGCATCCCAACATTACATATATTACACACCTTTTGACTCACATATTGATCCTTATGTTTGCACTTAATTTTTCCACTATTTCCAACACGCACAATGCTACACCTATTTTATTTTATCCTAATGGGTACATTCTTATTGCTTATACACTTCCTATTCATCCAGTTGGGATCTTGGACTCTATAGGGTTTTCCCCTCACCATGTTGACATTATTATTTGGTAGCTCTTGTGTTTACCAATGTTCTACCTATTCTAGTTTCGCCACATGCATGACACAATCCTACTCCACATGCTATGATACATGCACTTTCACACGACATATGTTCATCTTCTTTAGCATATCATGGGCCCTTTCCTACTACTCTCATTACCTAGATCTTCTTCACCCACACACTTGGGGAAATATAACTTCCCCCATAGTCACACATTCTAAACAATAGTTACTTATCCATACTATTCATATACACATCTATACATTACTCTTTTTTCACTTCACATCAATATTTCTAGCAACACTTTCTCATATCTACACTATTTGCACACCTTGCTACATCTCTCTACGCTCCTATGCTACTCCATATACGTGCTTTTATACTCATGCTCACTTATGGATCCTTCTATTCATGGTACACATACTACTTCATATATACGGTATACATCCTTTCGTGCACTATACATAATTTAGATATTATTTCTCACAATGATCACAACCATTTGCTAGCAAGCTCCTGATATACACACTTGAGGGCATCACACTTTCTCCCCGCTTTCATCACCATTAGTTGTCTCTAGTGTCTGCTACTACACTTCATGCTTCGTGCTTCACATCGAATCTTTGTAAGAACTCCTACACCTTTGGTACACAGATTATATTATCATTAACCTATGACAAACTCTAGTTCCATGGTTCATACTTGACTATTGAGGGTCTAATTGTGAAATGAACCTCACATCTATTACACTTCATGCTCTATGCTTCACTATAAATCTTAGCATCTACTCTCACATAACACATTACCCAATGACACACTCTTACTCTATAGTTCATTCTTAACTATTAAGGGTCCCTATAAATGAACCTCATTTCATGCACATCTGATGGGGGTACATTGCTCCTACCCTCGGCATATTTTCCATATCATACCAATCATGCTCATACATAACATTCACATATATTGGTTGCATTTACTCTTTCTAGCTTCTTCTATTTACATGTTACACTTTGTTTTCCATGCTAGATAGATTCTTAGTATGTCATCATATTTATATATATATACACATGCACGTTCACTTGGTCTTTTGAGGTGAATGCAAATCTCTTATAGGTTTTTACATGCTGCAATGATGCTTAGCACTATACCTTTTACTAGTCCCACTGAGGCTCCTAGGGGCATCTACTTTCACCATTCAACATTATACATGCTTTAGGTTCTATTGCTACAATTTCCACTACTTTTAGATGATTTACACATGCCTTCACATACTATTTATCTTTCTAACTTGCTAACGGGTTCTTCATGTATAACATTTGCCTTGTAGGACTATTGCTGACCATGGCTATCTCTGTCACATTTTTTTTCATTTTTTCGGTATTATTTGTGGGATATGCCCTATGTTTTGTATGATCATTGTCGATTTTGGCCTCTTTGGCCCTTATTGTCTTGTTACATTATGAGTGATGTCCCATGTTTGAAATCCACTTTTTCATGGTCTATCTTGTCTACACACTTGATTGTTACATTGTCTTATTTTGCATCTTTAGCTAATTTTACTAATAACACATGTTACTAGCCCACTTTGTTTACACGTGCCTTGGTTTCTACCATGCACATCCCCTATCCCCTGCAGGTATCTAATTCAAATCACATCAGGTCCTCTCCTTTGGGCCACATTCTCCTCATATCATTACATGTACCCCAAACAAGGGGGCATACATTGGGTGAACAAATCACCCCCTCAAAACTCGAGCTATAGTACGAGATCTACATAGTAAATAATCAACATAGGAACAAATTCACAAAATGGCCTAGAATCGAGTTGGGTTGAAAACATAGTACAAACACTCGATGCCTAGAACCATACACTAGCATCTAGGCGCTACTATCCTCCCCTAGGTGTTAATTTTCTGGGGTTAGAAATAGTTAATTTCTTAGTACATCACAGTCTTTAGTATTTTAAAGAGCAACTCTACGATGTCAGTACTAGCCTCCATACACATAATTTATTCTATGTCCTATATTTAGTACAATCAAACAATTCGAAACTAAATCGAAAAAAATATAGACAAATAGAATAAATTAGGATGTACCATTGTAATGGTGCTTATTGGGAAGAGTCATGGAAGGAGAGTAAAACTATACCTCTTTCCCCAACACTTACTCTTTGGCATGAGATCACCAAAAAAACTTGTACTTGGCGTAAGATCACAAAAAAAAATTGCACTTGGCATGAGATTACCCAAAAAACTCACTCTTGGCATGAGATCACCCAAAACCTCACCTTGACAATCAAATAAGAAACTTCAAACAACATGACACTTTTATATCCTTTAATCTCTTACATATCAAGTGCACACTTTACTTTTTACACACTTTATCACTCTTTACATACTTCTACACATGTTTCTCTCGATCTATCATATACCAAACTTTTGACTACTCTTTTTATATTCTTTTATAGGTCTATCCTTACAATATGTAGATAAAAAACATGCTACAATGCACACGTTTCACCCCATAGGGCCTACTTTCCTTTCCTAGTCTCCACACTTCACTTGTCCACTTGGAAAGCTATTCACCACACTCTCTATAGGATCATAAAGTATACATCTCTTATCGAATTTATGTTATTGAGTATTCACTTAACAACATAAAGTGGGGGAAATGTAGAAATAAAACCATGCACTTGGGTACATTTCTAGGTCCCGAAAGCATGATAGCGATTACATGATTCCTAAACAAGAAAACTAGTGGTGAACAACTATCTTTGGCCTCTTTTCTTTATCTCTTGCTTTCTATTTGGTCTTACATACCCTACTGACCCATTTTGAGCTCAAATTATTTATCTTTTATTGCTTCGGACATTAGTTCCTAGCTAGGAAAGAAGTTCTCGAGCACTCTTATCACTCCTAGGTGTTGTTATCCAAATAACTCTCCCAATTATTTAGGTAACTTGTATACACTTTTTGGCTCTGAGCTCTTCATTGCAAGGTTGCACGTGCTCAAGTTCACTTGGCACATTCCCTTGGTTGTATTTCCTCACGCACCTCCCTTCTTTTCCTCGTGCACCCTTGCATGCTTCCCCTTCTTCCCTTCCTTTTCCTTTTCCTCTTTGTTTCATCCTCCTTTTGCACATTCCCTATGCTTCCACTTTCCTCTCAAAAATTACATCCATCCTACATGTTCCTAGCATTTGCTCCATAATTAGCTATCCTTGGTATCCATGTGTGCCCCTTCCTCATGCCATCACACATTACCTTGTAATAATTATGCCTTGACTATGCGTTCTCTGCTCACCAGATTTTCCCCATTTCCCCATGCGTGTTTTTATGCCTTATTTCTACCTCCTCGTACATCATTATTCTCATGCACATATTTTTACACTCTCCTTTGCACCTTTTTTGTGCCATGCATTTTTTCATAATTGAGTGTGCAACATGTAACTCATCAAAGTATGCCAATAGGGCACTTTGAATCTTAGTAACCAAAAAATGAATGACACATGGCAAAAATGACAAATCAAGATGAACAGTTGGCTGATTTCTTCAGTCAATCCATGCGTGCCACGTGTTTTGCATGCCCATATGTCTTTGAAATCCTTTGATAGCCATATCTTATGCTATAGAGATTTTTGGCGTGTACCTAGTCTCAACCGACAACTGACTCCCGACATAGGCTACAGTGTTAGACATTCAAATTCAAATTCTTGGTGGATCTAGTAGGTGAGAAATGGGAAAATATATTTCTAGGAATTCATGAGAAGATCTGATTGCTCCAACCACCCGATCTGATATGATCCGCCCTCCTTCTCCAACACGCAAAATAGACTTCAGAAATGCATTTGACAAATTTTGTGAGTGGATTTTGCGGGTATTAAGTGTTTCTTGTTGGTGGTTGTGTTTTAAATTCAGGTTTTCCCTCATTCTTCTCTTGTTATTCCAAGGATTCATATATAAATGTAAGAGATGAGATCATTATTAACGTTGGACATTTTGGATCCTTACACTTTTGTGAAGGATTTCATTTTTTTGTATTTTGAGTCACATATGTCTAGATCTGGCTCATGCATGTGGATATCGGCCTCTTTCACCATTGTAACAGATCTATACATTTCTAGAAGTAATAGAAGCATCATTTTGTGACTATTTTCTATCCTAATGTGTTTATATTCCTTCTTGCCTTTTATTTCACATTGTGTGCTCGTTGTGTCATTCTACATCCCTTGCAGTTCCTTATTTAGTTGTGTTCCATGAAATTTATCTGGTAAATATGTTTTTGTCATGTTACATGTGCCTAGCCTTATTTCACACATTCCCCTTCATTTTTTCTCAAGAAAAAATAGTGTTCATCCATCTTTTTCTGGTTCTATCACCTTTTAGTGTAGTTTCCTTTCATGTTATCCTTGTATCCTTCGTCACTTGGCATTATTAGCTTAGTTTTCCCCTTCAAAGACTAAGAGTAGCGTTGTAGCAGTAGAAGAAGATAGAGGAACTAGCTTTCTCTGGAGATCCGTCCCAAGCACGCAAGGTCCCAAAACTTAGGGACGATTCCATTATCGTCTCAAATGACTCAATCCTTCCGATCGAGACACGGTGTAAGTTTGATGACCAACGGTTTAAGCATGCCGGTGGGACCAACAATGAAAGCTTAAATTTCATATTGCGAAGTTTTGGTGTGTGGACTTAGTATTTCAGCCTTTGGAGGCTCATTTTAACACATCGACAACTCCCAACACTGCAAATCTCTATTTTAACAACCACCGAGCACCTTTCATGAGAAGAGTGCATAAAAGGAGAAGTGCAACAGCTGAAGATTCTTTCAAGTACTTCCAACTATCCTGAGAAGATTTAGTTCTATAAATCATGCACATATGCTCCATCTTTAGCGCATCACACCCATTCAAATCCTCCTCACAACTGACATAACCAAAGTGCACGCTGCTATGGTGCATCAACCACCTCCTCCACTAAGGAACTTTGCTAAATTCACTAGAGGAAGTCCCCTAGTTCTTTCCATGCAACATGATATGCCAAATGACACACTCAAAAGTATTCCATACTTTACTAGTGAGAATCAAATCACCCCTCAGGAGCATATCTAGGATATAGCAAACGTATGTTCATTGTACCTGATCACACATGACAATGTAGTAGTCAGGCTACTTCTAGCCTCTTTTAAAGGTAAATCACTTTAATGGTACTGAGGCTTGAGACTTGGATCTATTTCCACTAGGGATGATCTTGGAACAACTCTTTACAATTATTTTGAAGATAAATCAAATCACTTATCTTTTGTGGAGCAACCGACAATAACAAGGAGGGAACCCAATGAGCAAATAACTAATTTCAACATCAAATTTTAGAAGACTTGGGATAGAATCCCTATTGTGGTAAGAACTACAACCTAACATGATTTTTATATTATCTAAAGGTGTTGAACAATGATATCTCAATCATGATTCAATCTATGGGAGGCGGGACTTTACCAGTCACTTATAATATTGTAGTGAGGGTGGAAAATAGTCTTATTTAGGAGGTAAAGATAGCTCTTATACCGCATATGCCCTTTTTCCCATAAATGTCACAAGTTTCCCGACCTTACTCATGGCCCCTATTCCTATTCTTGAGAAAAGTACACAACTTTGTTGCATAAACATCCTACTCCTCGGTGAAGCGAAAGAAGATGAAGAATTGAAGACCCTAATTATAAATTTTTCAAACAAGGTCATATCATTAGAGAAACAATAGGCTCAAGCCAATAGAGGTAGTTCTGATCAAGCGTATAGATAAATAAATCAGCCTTGGCGGAATCAATATGGAAACCAAAGATACACACCCAACCGGAAGAATGACAGATGACATGCTTTATGCACATCTCGCCCTTGTAATTTGTTCTTCCCATGCCCTCTCTTCCAAAGATCTAGTGCAAGTCAAGTGCTTGTTCCAGTTTAGAACAATTTGGCGCAAGAGTTAGAATGGTGCTTCCCTTACAACATTCCTCACAATCAATATCATTGTGCCAATGTTGTGCATGTGCAAGCCTACGTGATCTAGAATGGTTTCTCCTGATTCTAATTTGATGATCTTTGGCACTAATGACTTTAATGTGGTTAACCAAGCTGTAGATGAAACAAAAAGACAACGTGCCCAAGTTGCAGACAACACAAGATAAAAGAAAATAATGTTGGAGTTTGACACGCAGTCACGGTCCCAAAGAACATAAGCTAACCCTCGAAGTAGAAATAAATAACTAATATATCCAGTAATAAAAGTGTTGAAGTCCCCGCACAAGAGGTCCCACGCAAATCTCCTCCGGAAGTAGCGCCTGACCCTCCTTTGGTAGGTCAAGTCTCGAAGCTTTGGCTAAAGCCTCTGTTTCCACACCCGAATAGTCAAAAGGGATTTCGTTTTTCCTCAAATGTGAAATTCAATGGGTTTTCCATTTAACATTATGGACCGAGATGAAGAAGACAAATATAAATGTCCACAATGTGGGATGCGACCGACCATTCCATCCCAAAGTGTGACATGTTGCATGAAGCTTTGGTGCGAGATCCGCCCATTGACCCGATGATGAGGGTTTTCAATCCTCTCCATTAATAATGTCAATCTAGAGCTGGTGTTTGATGGCTGTATGCATTAAGAGAAAAACTATCTTTAAAAAACAACTATGTTAAACACAATCCAAACTTGCATAAAATAAATCACACATGCAGAAATGTAAAGGCACACTTGTAGAAATAAAGTTTGCATGAAAGAAATCACACTTTGCATAAATGAAATTTCTGAATTAAAAATAAAGGAAAGATAAATAGGACACCTGCAGGTTCACAAAAGAAATTGTACGGACAGAAGAATTACATAACATAAAATCAAAAATCACAACAAAAGGAAAACGACATAAATAAAGAAATGAACATAACACATGGATCCATCTTCCTTGGAATGAGTGGCCAACTCATTCCTTGGAAGAGGACTTAATTCATACTTTTAATTCAAAATCTACGAGAATAATTTCTCTCAGAAGATTAATGAGGAAGAACATATATCTATTTCTTGGTAGTGCAAAAATTACATATAAGAGTGTGGAAGGTTGCATTTATAATTTATGCATCTAACCAACTTATTATTTTGGGAAATACAATCTAATATTATCTTTATTCCAATCCTAACAACTAAGATCTCCATCTCCACAAAATATAGAGAGAGATATATTATTGGAGTCAAATCTTATCTTGTTTATTTTAGGAAGATTTGCTCCCAAATCTTCTCCTTGCTTTTTGGTAACAAGAATCACAATGATTTTATTCTCCTACTTTATTAGAAGGATTTTTTCCTCAAAACATTACTTTTACCAAATACCTCTCCCATATTTTCCATTTGAATTTGTTGTTTTTGATTGTGGAACTTTTGGTGCTTGTCTGATACACTTTTTCCTTGGACTACAACTCACTAAAAGTTAGATTTATCCTTATTGGTAAAACACTGTAGAAAATATGAATGAGGTTTTTTTCTAAAAACATTTCTATGAACAAAAACCTCTCTCATATTTTCCATTTTAATTTTTTGTTTCTGTTTGTGGAACTTTTGGTGCTCCTGATACACTTTTCCTTAGACTGCAACTCACTAAAAGTTAGATTTATCCTTATTGGTAAAACTTGTAGAAAATATGAATGTGGTTTTTGTTAAACAAAATTATATGAATAAAAACCTCTCTCATATTTTCGATTTCACTTTTTTGTTTCTATTTATGGAACTTTTGGTACTCGTTTGATACACTTTTCCTTGACTTTGCATTTCATAAAAGTTAGATTTATCCTTATTGGTAAAACCTATAGCAAATATGAATGAATTTTTGTTAAACAAATTTCTATGAACAAAAAAATCTCTCATATTTCCCATTGGATTCTCTGATTATTCACAATTCCTCATTTTATGTAGGTTCCAAAACTAAAACTACAAGTTCCGGAACTAAATCTGCAAGTTTTGGAACTAAAATTGCAAGTTCTGAAGCTAACTCTAATTATTCTAAAGCTAACTCCAATTTTTCTGGAACTAAATATGTAAGTTTCAAAACTAAATCTACAAGTTTCGAACTAAATCTGCAAGTTCGGAACTAAAACTACAAGTTCCAGAAGCTAACTCCAATTGTTCCAGAGCTAACTAAAAATAGATATAACTTTTGCACATGATCTCAAATTGAGATGATTATTTTTTTAAACTTGGATAATTTTTTGAGAGGAATTTGAATATGAAATCATATTTTATTTTAGATATACTATCCTTTATGGCCTGCATGCACAAGACTTTACATCTTTCCTAAATAATCAATAGGATTAGTCAACAAAATAGATAGTAAAATACTTCTAAAGAATGAACAAGATATATATCCTATATTATATCTCAATAAAAATATAAGTTCCTAGATTACATTTAAATCCACTTTCAAAGGTAACTTGGAAGGACAAAATAACGGTAATTTATGGCCAATTTATGGATCACCCACTATATAGAAGTTGCACGCCTCTATCAACATTTGTTAAGAAGAGGAGAAACAAGTAAGTAAATTTTTTAAAAACCCACCCTTCTATGTGTATTTGATCATAGGAAAAAATATTTTCCATAACTACATGATTGACTCGGGGTTATTACTTCGGTCATGCCTAAGAAGATAGCTATTATCCTAGGTCTTAAGTAAATCCCCTTGTCTAAAGGAGTCTTATGAACTTGATGGCTCCACTATTACTACCTTAGGAATCATCAAGGATCTTGAGTCAACCCTTCATGCATGCCCAAGCCTCACCATAACTCAAGACATGTCTATCATTGACCTACCTCCTTTGTTTTCCCTATGTCTATCAAGAGAATTTACTACAAAAGTGGGTGGTTACTTGTCTTCTAATTGGTCTCATATGTTACTCAAGACAAGGTATGATACCCGGTTTACCCTACAATCTGAGCCAATATTTTCTTATCATGTAGAGTCATATGTCCCATCCTCTCTCCAAGCCAACTGTTTAATCCAAGAAGAACAAGATTTAGCTTTTAAAGAGCATCCTCTTCCACCTTCTATTCTTGATCTAGTACTCGATGAGTGGGCAGAGAGGCACCATAAATTTGACCCATATGCTGAAGAGTTGGAAGCTTATGAAATTGGGCTTGGTACTTACTGCATTTATGAAGAAGAAACTATCTTTGCCGCATGCACTCAAGAAAGACCAAGTTGAACCTGGTCTATGGAAATTATACTTTGATGGATCCAAAAGAAGAAATGACACGGGAGCAGGAGTCATTCTCATTTCCCTAAGGATGAGAAATTATTATTTGTAGACGAGGTTATAGTTCACATGCTCCAATAATATGGCAAAGTATGAGGTGCTTTAGTGCATGGTTTACTTATTGCTGAAAAGAAGAAGATTAAGGCATTACAGATCTTTGGAGATACTTGAATTGGTTATCCACCAAGTCACCAACAAGTGCCAAGCAAGAATAAGCTTCTCAAAGCTTATAAACACAGAGTTTGGGGCATCCTTGAGAGCTTTGATGCTCTAAATATGCAGGTGGTGCTACATAAAATGATTAAGGAACTGATCAAATGCTTGTGCTTGGTTCACAGTTCTCTCATGCTAAGCATTTTGTCAAAGGAAACACTCAACACATCAAGATGGTGATTATACCATCCATTTCGACAGACACAACAGTACCAACTAGAAAGTGTTTGAAAATGACATGTAGATCATCCAGTTCATCAAGAATGAATATGTGTTCTCATCAAGTATGCAAGTTGAGATGCATGGCAATTATGGTGACCAAATAATTCAGCTTAAGACAAACAAGATGCCCAAAGGGCTGGTCACCTTAGAGAAAATGTTTAGCCTTGATGATGAGTTCAAGGGTGAAGAAAAGTACATGTGTGCCACGTAAGAAGACTTCTCCCTAGTCACTATTGCACGTGGAAAGGAGTTGTTGCTTAGTAAGACTTGTGCACATAATGAAAATAGTGATATCTTCTCATGGGATTATGAAGACCTCAAAGGTTTTGATCCAAGTGTTGCTCAACACTCCATTGAACTTTATCCCAAGATGTCAATCCCGTCAAATAAAGCAACAACAATTAAGTCCAAAGATAGATCCCCTCATGAGAAAGGAATTATCCAAACTCATTGAGGTGAAGATTATTTTTCCCATCAAGTACTCTACTTGGGTTGCAAATCTAGTTCTAGTGCGCAAGAAGAACGGTGAAATCAGACTCTGTGTTGATTTCAGAGATTTGAACAAGGCATCCCTAAAGGATCATTATCCTTTGCCTTTAATGGAGCATATTCTATAGAAGCGTGTCCGACACACAAAGATTCTCAATATTAGATGGATATTCAAGTTTCAATCGGATCCTTGTCAAGGAAGAGGATTAGTTCAAAATAACATTTACAACCAAGTGGGGAACATATGCATACAGAAGTTTCCCTTCGGTTTGTCAAATGCGGGCATGATGTTTAAATGTGCCATGGACATTGCCTTTAAAGCTTATATCAATGAGTTCATTTTGGTTTACCTTGATGATATTACAGTATTCTCAAAACAAAGCGCGGATCATATAGTGCACTGGAAAAGTCTTTGAGAGATGCAACAAATTTTGGGTATCCCTTAACCCCAAGAAGTGTAATTTTGTTGTGGCACAAGGCAAGATTTTGGGCCATGTGGTTTCAAAGGATGGCATCGTAATTGATCTTGAGTGTGTTTCAGCCATCTGGATATTTCCCTGTCGGTGCACAAAAAGGCCTTGCAATCCTTCCTCGGTAAGATTAATTTCATTAAGCACTTTATTCCTAACTTTTTAGGTTTGATTCGAGTCCATCACCACGATGCTCGAGAATGATATGGCCTTTAGATGGAATAGAAGGAAGAGAAATCTTCAACAAGGTCAAGCAAGAAATTTCTTGCGTGCCAACACTCATCAACTCGAATTATTCCAGGATTTCATCTTTTATGCTTATGGCTCACGATGTGAGTGTTGTTATTTTCCTAACACAAGAGAAATGAACAAGGGCTGGAACAACCGGTGGCTTTCTTCAACAAGACGTTTGAAGGATTATGAATTAAAATATAGTCACATGGAAAAGCGGTCTTCACCATCATGTGCGCGCTTAAGAAATTCAAAATTATGATCACCACAAATCATATCGGGGTTTTATTCTCCCACTCTTATGTCGAGACTTCATCATGGGACTAGAGATCGGTGAAAAGAGATCATGATGGGTGACCAAAATCATGGAATATGATGTGATATAAAAACCACAAAACTTGTAAGAGGTAGTGTGCTTTGCAAGAAACTTGCTTTGAGGACACACACAATGATCTTAAGACTTCATGATTTTTAGATGAGGGTATCCCTGTGTGTAGAACTTACACGAATATAGATCTTGGCACGTGTGACTAGATGAAGGACATGATCACATTGCTTTCCAGGGCACGTACCCTCTCAGGCTTAAACAAGGAAAAGAGAAGACATATGAGGTTACAATCTATCCCTTATGTTTTGATTGATGGACTTCTCTTTAATAATAATCTTGATGGTGTGTTTTTAAGATGTATCAATAACGTGTAGAATGAAAAAGTGTTGGTAGAATTCCATAATGGTTTTACTCGGTGGAACGTTTTTGCCAAAAATATAGCGATGAATATCATAACAGTAGGAATATTTTTCCCTACCCTATTTGCATATGCACACAATTGGGTCAAAAAATGCAAGGAATGCACTTTCTTTGCAGGAAAGAAAAGATTGGCAATGCTTCCCCTCCGACCAATCCAAATGGATCAACCTTTTTCGCAATGGGGTCTCAACTTCATAGGCATGATCAATCCACCTTTAAGCACTAGACACAAGTGGGTGTTGACATTCTACAGATTACTTCACCGATGGAAAGAAGCTGCTGTTCTCAAGGAATCAACAGAGTAAATCATCCTTGACTTTCTCGAAGGTATAGTCACAAGGTTTGGCGTTCCTCAAACCATTATCTATGATAATGCAAAATACTTCCTTAGGACCAAAATCACTGATTGGGCTCTAAATCTGAGCATCTATCTAAAGAATTCTTCCAACTATTACCCTCAAGGAAATGGTTTGGAATAATCAACAAACAAAAGCTTGATCAGGATCATGAAACACATGATGAACATCAGCCAAAGATAGTGGCATACAAGGGTCTCACGCGCGCTGCGGGCAAATAGAATCATAGTTAAAAAGTAGTAGGAACTTTTCCTTACAAGCTTGTATATGGAAAAGAGGCTACCATTCCTTTGACATTGGATTTGAGCTCATTGGTGCTTTCCAAAAACTAGAGCTAGAAGGCAAAAAAACAAAGAGAAATTAGAATGGAGGAACTGGTTAATCTTAAAGAGCCAAGAAATTCTACCATGATCAAGCTAGAACAACATCAGAAACCAAAAAGAAATTGTTTAACAGAAAGGCTAGGCCTAAAAGTTTCAAAGTTGGGGACTTGATTTTGAAATGGGATCTTGTGAGCTAAACCGGTGTCATTTAAAGTTTGATACACTTTGGAGTGGCTCATACATCATCAGTTCATGTAAAGAGGCTAACTCTTTTGAGTTAACTCATCTTAATGGAGGCACGCTGCAAATCCCAATAAATGGGATCTATCTCAAACCCTTCCATTAAGTTTGTTGCATCATTTTGTATTTATTAAATTAGTTTCAATTCCTCCAAGTGCACAAGTGTGCTCATTTTTGTTTGTACATAAATATTTCTTCTTGCATGCTTCCTATGCACGCTCTTCTTTTGCTTCCATGATGTTGACAACTTTTAGCAGTTTTACGGATTCGAATAAGAGTCAAGAAATGATCCTTCAAGTGACTTCAAGTGTAGTTCTTCAAAGCTTCAGATCATAATTTCATGATTACATAACGAGACTCCATTCCCAATGGATGTTTTAGGCTCTTGATCTCCTTCATCTAGTAGGTAGATGGCTCCAAAGTTGCCAAAACTGTTATCCAAATAACTCTCCCAGTTATTTGGGTAACTTGTATACACTTTCTGGATATGATCTCTTCATTGCAAGGTTGCGCACATTCAAGTTCACTTGGCACATTCCCTTAGTTGCAATTCCTCGTGCCTCCCTTCTTTTCCTCATGTGCCCTTGCGCACTTCCCCTTCTTCCCTTCCTTTTCATTTTCCTCTTTATTCCATCTTCCCCTTCTGCACATTCCCCGCGCTTCCAATTTCCTCTCAAACATTGCATCTATCCTACACGCACCTAGCACTTACTCTAAAATTAGCTATGTGCCCCTTCCTCATGCCATCACACATTACATTTTAATAATTTTGCCTTGACTATGCATTCTCCACTCACTAGTTTGCCTCATTTCCCAGCGCATGTTGTAAGCGCCTTCTTTTGCCTCCTCGCACCTCATTCTTCCACACACATATTTTTGCACCCTCCTTTGCACCTTTCCATACCACATCTTTTTTTAGACTTGAGTGTGCAACACACAACTTATCAAAGTATGCCAATTTGGTAGAAATGACAAATCAAGATGAACAGTTGGCTGATTTCTTTAGTCAATATGTGAATGCCACATGTTTTGTGTGGCCGATGGCTCTGACATCCTATGACATCCATATCTTCTACTACATAGCTCTGATTGGCACGTGCCTAGTCTCAACCGAAAAATGCTGACATAGGCTATAGTGCTAGACATTCAAATTCAAATTCTTGGCGGATCTGGTAGGTGAGAAATGGGAAAACATATTTCTGGGCATTCATGAGTAGATCTAATTGCTCCAACCACTCGATCTGATATGATCCGCCATCCTTCCTTCTCCAACATGCCAAACAAACTTTAGGAAATGCATTTGATAGATTTTGTGGGTAGATTTTGCGGCATTGAATGTTTCTTGTTGGTGGTTGTGTTTCAAATTTAGGGTTTCCTTCCTTCTCTTATTCTTTGATGGATTCATCTATAAATGTAAGAGATGGGCTCATTATTAATGTGGGACATTTTGGATCCTTACACTTTTGTGAAAGATTTCATATTTTACGTATTTTGAGTCGCAGACCTCTAGATCTGGCTCATGCATGTAGATATCGACCTCTTTCACCATTATAATAGCTCTGTGTATTTTTGGAAGTAATAGAAGCATCGTTTTGTGACTATTTTCTATCCTAACATGTTTGTATTCCTTATTCTTGCATTTTATTTTACATTGAGTGATTTTTGTGCCATTCTACGTCCCTTAGCTTCTTTATTTAGTTGTGTTCCATGAAACCGATCTCGTAAACACATTTTAGTCATGACACACATGACTATCCTTTTTCACGCATTCCCCTTCATTTTTCTCAAGAAAAGATAGTTTTCATTCCTCTTTTTCTGGTGCTATCGACTTTTAGTGTAGTTTCCTTTCATGTTATCCTTCTATCCTTGGTCCTTGACATTATTAGCTTAGTTTTCCCCTTCAAAGCACTAGGAGTAGTAGTAGCGAGTAGAAGAAGATAGAGTAATCTGGCCTTCTCCGGAGATTTGTCCCAAGTGCACAAGGTCCCACAACTTGGGGACATTTACATTGTTGTCTCAAATGACTCGATCCTTCCAAATCCAAGACACAGGTGAAATTTTGATGACCAACAGTGTCCCTAACCCTTTCTTACCTTACTCTCTCTTTTTGGGCATATTTTTCACTTATGGGTTAGCCTTTTATTTATCAATTAAAAAATGTTGGAAACTAGGACACTAAGAGGGGGGTGAATTAGTGTCTATTCAAAATTTGACAAATAATTCAGAGTTCACTTAATTTTTATAATGAAATCAAATAATCATCCATAAGTAGTCAATCATGAGAGAGCACACAAAGAGGTAGGATTTAATGTGGAAACCCTTTATGGGAGAAAAATACAACATATATATTCCTTTGATCCCTAACAAAAATATCATTGTAAGTACAAATAAATCGTATCCGTGTTCGGTCAAGCCAATAATTTCCTATTACTCCTCTTCCCATGGGTCAACCCATCATGATACTATTTATTTAGGCTCACCCTACCTCAATTCCTACTACTTTACCCTCAACTTCATCTATCATAGTGGCATCTATAGTTTAAGTTGTAGAGACTTCCAAGGAAAAATTATAATTGTTTAACCAATAATGGTAACAATGGTAATTAACAAGAAAATCCCAAGATCTAGCATACCAGCTTTCTAGAGGTTTCTTTATATTACAAAAAAGGAGAAGAAGCTGGAAAAAGTGAATACAATTAAGATCATATCCCAAGGCCAAGACATTATTAATATAATATAAGAGGATAACATGGGTTTATCTAGGAAAATATCAATGAAAAGAGAAATATTCACAAATCCCTTTAATACCAGAAACTTCCTTCAAGATGGCTAAAGGAGCCATTCAAGAGGCTAGAGAGGAGGCTAATGCCATAAGGGTATAGATAATTTTACCTTCTAATTAGATATATGATATCTACCAAGCCTTGAGGGATTTGTTCGGAAATTCAAGAGACATATCTTTAGCTAAATATAGGGAAATTACATTTAAAGTGAGTTGGACATTTTGAAAGAAGAAGTGATGGACATTAAATCTAATGTTCCAATCATATATGAGATTATCAAGGAAAATTTATTTCCAAAATTACCTCTAATGACCATTGATGATGTTATTACTATAGATAATAAGGTTTCTAAGGAAAATATTGAACATTTAGAAGCATAAAGATCTTTATCAATTTTTTGCAGACACTTAGATTTATTCCATTACAATATTGTGTCGTGATCTGGATAAGTGGGGTTGTCTCAACTTATTGACTTTGACAGTTAAGTTCTTACCATGAAACAATTTGATGTTTTCCTATAACAATTTATGACAATGTTTGATCAATAGTTATAGAGTTTGATCCAATCGAGTAATGTTAGGATGCATGATTTCATCCTCACTACATCCATCAAACTCAAAAAGGATAAAATCATAAAGTTATTTTTAGGAGGCATAATGTTGTACTTCATTAAATCTATTAATAAAAGTGAAGAGCCATGCAATCCTTTGATCATGAATACAATGGAAGGGATATAAATTATAATAATTATTAGCATGCACAAAGTTTGAGCCAACCCCATATTCTCGAATACCATCTTTTCATGCACGAAGAGGCTATTTTTGGAGTTTTTATTTGGATATTTTTGGAGCTTTCATTAAAGCTATTTATATGTAATAGTATGCCCAAGTTCCGATGATTCAAAATATTTAGATAATTAAAATTAGAGAAGCCGATAATTAGTCTATTTGTTGTAAATATGAGAGTATGCTCTCATATAATTTTTGTATCTTTAGTCACTCTACGTTTTTTCTTTAGCATTAGTTTATATTTCCCTTTTTAGAGGAGTTTCTAAACACATGTAGAGCATGTTGTTGCATCCTATGGATTTAAAAATAACTACTAATTTATTGTAAAATCATTTGGATAGAAGTGGATCAATAAAGAGAAATAATTTGGATCTCCATATGGTTTTGTGAGTTGTGGATTATTTTCAATTGTCTATTCCTATCTTGATGCCTAGATAGAAATATCTTTTATTCATTAAGTGGAGTTTGCACTTCGATCTTAGGTAAAATTTTCAAGGTAAATAGTTTGAGTTGTGCTAATCTGAGTTTCATTATTTGATGTTTCTTATGCTTAGATTTTTAGATGTGTTTTTCAATATTACAATTTTAAGTAATTTATAGATATTAGAATGTGTGAATTATCATGTTTTTGTGGAATCTAGTTAGCTTGATAGTAGTTAAGATGATTAAATCTCCTATATATGATTTGTGAATGAACTACAATTATTTTTCGTAGATAATGCGGAGTGATTATTACTTTTATGTGATTTCCTTTGATTGATCACTTGTAGATTATAAAGAATTGAGGAAAAAATATTTCTTGTATGCTTTGGTTTTGTGTGTGGTTTATCTAAGGTGAAAAGTGTTTTTATGATTTGTTGAGTGAAAGAGAGTCTATGATGGGTGTTGTTATTCCCTTCATTTAATAAACTCTTGGTTGATGTCATATTCAAACTAGGGGTGTGTCTGAAGCTATATGCAACAAGAAGAATCTTAGTGATCTAGTAATTGATTGTAGGTATTTATTATTTTTATTTTCTGGGGGGTTTTAAAGTGTCTTTAAGATTTCTTGGCCCAAATCCTTATTAAAGCTAAACTATAAGAAACTTGTTGAAATAAAAACTCATTGCTGAAATAAATAAATCTTTCAAAATTGAACGTACTACTGGAAATAAACAATCTTTACAGAATGAAACAAATTGCTGGAAATAAATATATGTTGTAGAATTAAACACACTGCTTGGAAGTAAACACACGTTGCAAAATGAAACACACTGCTTGGAAATAAACTAGGGGGTTTCATTAGTTAGGAAATATCCTAACACGTGGGTTCATATTGAGGTAATTAAAATTAATAAAATTAAAGTCAATATACTAGTATACATGAAGGGGGAAAGGGTTTAATTTATTAATGTTTTGAATCGGTATTGGGGGTAGGTTAGATAGGTCGACCAAAGGAAAATTTAAAACTAAAACATTTGAAACCTAGTTTTTAAAAGTAAATACCTTAAAATTGCAAAAGGAGTGTGGTCATTAAATTATAATCTCTTTTTAATAAAGAAATCTAGATTCTTAACCAAGAAATAATAAGATGGTAGAAAACTAGGATTGAGTATGCTTTTCAACACAAGTGATATTATTTCACCATCTTAATTATTTGAAGAACTATTGATAAATGGTTAAAACTTAACATATATAAGGTGAATTGTAATAGTTCTTCAATGGCTTCAAACTATCTTTTAAGAGGAAATGCATATTAAAAAAATTGAGTGAGAAATATAATATATTTTTTGTCTAATATATTAGGGTAGAAATAAAAGGGGTAAATAAAATTGTAATTGAAAAATGGGTAAGTAAGGTACATGGAAAAATAGGGGGTATTTTCATTCTAATAATATAACGGAGGGGGTATTATAAATTAAATAATTAGAGGTAGAAACTAGAATTAAGGGTATTCTTTAATACTCTTCAAACACACGTGATATACCATCCTTTTACTAAGTGAACCCCGTGAAATAAACACACATTTAAAGAAAATTTTGTTAAAATTATTACAAAGAAATAAGAGTTTAATCTATAACACTGTAGGAACAATTACGTAATGTGATTTCAAATGAAGAATAAAAACACTTACAAAATTAATACTTAATAGATTTACACGAATTGATTTAAAAATATAAATACCAATGAAATAAATGATCTTGTTTGTTGGAGGAGTGGTCCCTTGCTCCACCTTGAATCGGGATTTGAAAAAGTTGTTAGGAAATAAGTGATAAAATATGCGGAATAATCCCTTACGAATCACAATAGTAGAAACTAATATGCGAAAATATTACGAGATCTCAAATAAAAGTGCATAATAAATAACACAACACACGAGAGAGATAAGATTTAACATGGATCACCCAATTTGGGCTACGTCCACAAAGAATCACTTCCTCATATTTTATTACAAGCCTCTACTCTCTCAATACAATACCCAGATCCATTTGGAGCTATGCTCAACAAAATCTCTGAGAATTCACACTCGAATTCAAAACACATTTGCAATACATTTGCTTGTTTTTCTATCATATGCATAAGACCATATACATAGACAATTGCTTAAGTAGTTTTACAAAACCATGGGTATCAAACAATGGGCAAAAACAAAACCGTCCCATAAACCTATGGGTAGTCAAGAGGTGGTTTTACAAAACAATGGGTACCGAAAAACCATGGGCCCAAAAACATCCCATAACGGTTACCCATTACCCATGGGTTAATAAACCACCCATGAAAATTTGCTCACCGCGAGTGGGACCGCTTGTAAAAATACCTCTCACTCACCGGCGAGCGGGACCACCGTAAAAATACCCGAGTGTAACACATAGAAGGTGTACCACACTCTAACATGAAAATAGGCTCCACAAACATAACAATCTCCCACTTGGAGACTGATTTCCACTGAGCAAGCTTCTCAACCCTTCACTATCATCCGCGAAGGCCAACCAAAGCTGAACATAGCTTTAGTTTATCCCTTGTGACCACCTTGGTCATCATGTCTGTAGGATTCTAACTGGTATGAATCTTCTCCAACTTCAACTTATCTTCCTCCAAAGCTGTCCTGATGAAGTGATATCTCAACTGTATATGCTTCATCCTGGAGTGGAAAGCAAAGTTCTTAGCTAGGTGTATAACACTCTGACTATCACTATGCAACTTACATTCCTCCTGCTTATGCCCCAACTCCTCAAGTAATTGTTGTAACCAAATAATCTCTTTGCTTGCCTCTGTGGTAGCAACATACTCAGCCTCCGTGGTTGATAAAGCCACTAGCTTCTGTAGTCGTGAAATCCAACTCACTTTTTGTTCCACCTACAGTATAAATATAACCTATCATGCTCCTCCTGCTGTCTACATCTCCAGCCATGTTTGAATCTACATAACCACGTAAAGTGGTGTCTGATCCATCTGTAGCACAAAATTTTCCCCATGGTTCCTCTCAAATACCGAAGGATCCACTTTCTTCTTGCCAATTCTCTTTACCTGGATCACTCATAAATCTACTCACAGCTCCCCCGCATGGGCAATATCGTGCCTAGTGCACACCATAGCATACGTCAAATCGCCCAACATGATGAGTAAGGTACCTTGGACATCTGGTTTCTTTCTACTCTGTCTTGGGACACTGCGCCTTTGATAACTTAAAATGGCACGCCAAAGGAGTCCCAATGGTTTAGCATCCCGTATGTTAAACCTGTCCAATACCTTCTTAATGTACTCTTCCTGAGATAAAGTCAACTTCCATTCCTTCCTATCCCGAGTTATCCTCATACCAAGGATTTGTTTGGCTACCCCCAAATCCTTCATATCAAAAGATTCACTTAGTTGTTTCTTGAGTACTTTTATTTCTGCATGTTTTTACCCGGAACCAACATATCATCAACATACAAACACAAGATAATATAACTTCCATCCTCAAATTTCTTTTTATACATGCAATGGTCGAATGACATCTAATATAACCTTGCTCCCTCATGAAGCTATCAAACTTCTTATACCATTGACGTGGAGCTTGTTTCAAGCCATACAAGCTCTTCTTCAGTTTACACACCATATCCTCTTTACCTTTGACCTCATAGCCCTTTGGTTGCTGCATATATAGTTCCTCCTCCAAATCACCATGGAGAAATGTAGTCTTTACATCTAACTGTTCTAAGTGCAAGTCTTCTGCTTCCACTATTCCAAGAATAGTTCTAATAGAAGTCATTTTTACTACAGGAAAAAATATCTCATCAAAATCTATACCTTGTTTCTGTGCAAACCCCTTGACCACCAACCGGCCTTATATCTTTTCTTTCCTCCTTTGTCTTTAACTCAAGTACACCCACTTGTTTTGCATGCTATTTTTCCTTCCTAGCTTCACCAAATCCCAATTCTAGTTCTCCATGAGAGACTTATGCTCCTCATCAATGGCTTTCTCCCACTTCTTCTGCATCTACCTGCATTGCTTCATCAAAGCTCTCTAGCTCTCCACTATCAGTGAGTAATAAATAATAAAGAGAAGGAGAAAAACATTCAGGTTATTTTCTTACCCTAGAAGACCTCCTCACTGTAGGAGTTTGGGGTTCCTGTTGAGTAGGTTCCTGAACTGATTCATGGGTCACTTTCCCATCCGGAAGATCCTCTACCACTACATATTCTTTCTTGGATTCTTCCTTGTTTTCCTACAACTATTGCTTATACATGACTTTCTTATTAAAGACCACATCCCTAGACCGAATGATTTTCTTGTCCTTAATACTTCAACATTTAAACCCAAAGTCATCACCACCATAACCAATGAAAGTACATTTTTCTAATTTAGCCTCTAGCTTGGTCCTATCATCCTTGTCTATATGAACAAACACTTCACATCCAAAGAATCTAAGAAATGAATAATCAACTTTCTTACCATACCATGCCTCCTCAGGTATGCCTCCATCCAAGGCACTTGAGGGTCCTCTGTTTATCAAGTACACATTGTGCTCACCGCTTCTACCCAAAAAGAAAGAGGCAGTCCTACATGTAACCTCATGCTCCTAGCATGTTCCATTATTGTTTTGTAGTCTTTTCCATTAGATCTTTTGTAGTCTTTTCCTTTGAAACATTAAATAATACCGAAGATGTAAGACACAACCGGATCATTCCAAGTGCCTTCTGATCTAACAAATCCCATTCCGCATCTGTCATACTCGAGTGTTTGTTCACCTTCACAGACAACATAGTATAAAGATCCTTTTGATAAAGGTAATCTTCCATCTGCATCTTCTAAAGACTGAAATTCTACCCGTTGAATTTATCAACCCTAGATCTTCCATCATCTGCCATAGCTCCCACTCAAGATAAAACTTTCCCTGTGATTCAACACTTCAGCAAACCAAACTAGGCTCTGATACCAATTGTTAGGAAATAAGAGATAAAATATGTGGAATAATCCCTTACAGAATCGCAACAGTAGAAACTAATATGCAAAAAATATTACAGATCTCAAATAAAAGTGCAAAATAAATAACACAACACAGAGAGACAAGATTTAATGTGGTTCACCCAATTTGGGCTACGTCCACCAAGAATCACTTGCTCAAATTTTATTACAAGCCTCCACTCTCTCAATACAATACCTAGATCTGTTTGGAGCTATGCTCAACAAACTCTATAGAATTCACACCCGAATTCAAAACACATCTACAATACATTTACTTGTATTTCTATCATATGCATAAGACCATATAAATAGACAATCGCTAAGCAGATTTTACAAAACCATGGGTATCAAACAATGGGCAAAAACATAATCGTCCCATAAACCTATGGGTAGGCGAAGAGGCAATTTTACAAAACAATGGGTATTGAAAAACCATGGGCGAAAAACAGCCCATAACGGTTACCCATTACCCATGGGTTAATAAACCACCCATGAAAATTTGCTCACCGGCGGCGGGACCACCGTAAAAATACCCTAGTGTAACACATAGAAGGTTTACCACACTCTAACATAAAAATAGGCTCCACAAACATAACAAAAGTATGAAACTCTCAAAATGAAATGGTTATCTTATTATTGAATTATTCTATCTTACAAAACTTCATTATCTATGTGTCTGTATATCTATATCATATCTCTATATATTTAATCTATCTTCATGTGTGTGTGTGTGTGTGTGTGTGTATATTTCATTATCCAAAGATGAATTTACAACCATAAGTGCTCAATAGCTTTCCATCCATCTATAGGTTCCAGTGAAACAAAAGAGCACTCAAATTAGATGTGAAATTTAGAAACCTGCTTTGGACATACAATTGTTTGGTCTTACATAAGTATTTCGGAGTATGAAGAGTCAACAATTCATTGATCTGTTCCTGATTGGAGGGCCAATTAAATTCTCTATCACTAGATTTTGTCAAAATAAATAGATTCCCATTGATTCCGAAACTTTGGAGAAGTTACGAACCAAAGGGAAACATTTCGAACTAACTACGAAGTTCTAGAGCTAAGCGTAGGAGTTTCAAACTATGTGTTGGAGTTCCGGAACTAAGTTTGAAGGTTTTGGAACTAAGTGATAGATTTCCTTAGCTGAGTGATGGATTTCTGAACTAATCTCGAAGGTTCCGGCTAAGCCGCATTGAAGCCAATGTTTCCAAAAGGTTCTAGTTGCTTCATACTTTGCTTATATGACCGAATGTGATCTATTTTATTCCAAAAAATGAATTTCCAAACATTTGTTAGGAATTATAGTTTTTTTAGATGTTAGAAATAAATCAAATAAAATATGGTCAATTACATCCTAACTTATACTAGATCAAACAAAATCCACAAAATGCGCATCAAACTTGACTAAAAGGAGATCATTAATTGTAGATTGATGAAGCATATTTTAGCCTTATCGAGTCTAGTTCCCTTTTCTTCCATAGCCTTCTCTTCTTCTTTTGGTTGTTTTAAAGTCCTAAATCACTTATTTAGGATTATATCATTACAATATCCATAGGCTAAGCTAAAATATAAATTAATATTATTTGAATCCAAGACGTTGAATCTATAATAAACAGTTTTCCCGAACACATCGGTCCCTCCGAAGGTTAAAGTTTGGCCTCATAAATTTCCCATCTAAAGCTATAAGTCTTGGAGTATTTTTTACCTTGAATCTAATTTCAAAAATAGATTATAAACTAAGTAGGATTAAATTCATTTCTTCTTTAGAATCCTTTGTGATAGATGTGCATAAAAACATGAATATAATGGAGCTTTCTTCTTTTTGTGATTTGTTATTGTATAATTGATATGAATTATGTGTGTAATTTTCTTGTATATTTTGATCCACAACTAACATATTACCCTAGAATTTCTCTCTAACTTTAGGTCTTGCAGCAATTTTTATTTTCTTCGAGATGAGATCTTTAAGAAAAATCTTCATTAAAAATGCCAACATATATATGCCTTTGATCCCTAACACAAAAATTATATCATATGCTTCACTAGCTAATATTTTGGATCCATTTATAGGACCTCATTTTATTGGATGGGAAGGATCTATGAATTTTAACCATTAATTTTTGAAAGCATCATTCCAAATCATGAGTTTGCATGAATAATTTAAAAATTTTAATGTTGAAACCCCGAGAATGGAAGGCTAAATTTTTATGTATAAGGCTTAGGTAATGGAAAATTTTGAGTTAGTGTTGTATCTCTGTGCATCGGTATAAAATTGATGAATTAATGTTCCTTAAGGATTAGATTCTATGCTTAATTAATGGATGGTATATGTCGTCCCGTGTTTTTGCATGGGAAAAATTCACTTGAAAACAAGACAACCATACCTAGTGTCAAATTTTTCCATGTCATACCTTTCTAGTCACCCCTAGATCAACCTACCCCTTAGTGTCAATTCCAATATTATCCTTCAGTGGTCCATTTGTGAATTTCATCAATCCCCTAGGTTATTTAGGAAAAATAAAAATCATTCAAGTGCATTTGGAGCAATATTTCTCAAGGCGGAGTTTTCAAGCAAGCTTAGAAAGGGCTTTCATCAGCCTTTCTAAGCCAAGTGCACCATCAATGGAGTAGTTCCAAAGAATTGTATTCATCATGGAGGAATATCTAAGATCCATAAGCATCAAGGAACATATTTTTGAAGATTATGGTAAGTTTCGGAGGTTTAGGAGACAATTCACTGAAAGTAGATTTTTGAGGGTGAAGGAATTTGCACCACAAAAGAGTAACTGAGCTTCGAGAAGTGATTCTAGGAGCTCAAAAATGAGTTGTGAGCCCAAAAATATATCATTGGAAATAATTTTCAACCCTATACATGGTGGGAAAAACATATCAATTTTAAACCCCAAACATTTTCCAGGAGCTCATTGTTTCCATGCACAAAGTGGGAGAACTCAAGAAAAAGAGCTTTTTTGAGGTTTAGAAAGAATAATAAAGCCATGGAACTGCTCCCATAATTATGAAAATGTCTTTTACATGCAAAATCATATAAATAAGCATCCAAAAATTCATCCAGGAACTCAAGATATGGTCTTTCTAAGTCACCCTCCAAGGTATGCTATTTGATACTTAGTCAAATTGGTAAGGGACACGTGGATGTTAGAGTAGGTATTTACCTTAGCTCATGTTTACCTAGGTAATTTACTTACCTTTATTGTATTTATCCTCACCCACTTATGTGTGTGGATATTTCTTTTATCTTATTTAGATATTAGGAGATATTATCTAGTTGTTAGGTATAGTTCTTTCCTCGATCTCTGGTATTGACTAGTTCTTTCCTTGATCTATGGTATTGACTAGATCCTTGATGTCTAGTTCTCTCATAAATCTATGGTCTTGACTAATTCTTTGATGAATAGTTATTTTCTTGATTTATGGCTTGATCTACAACTTTGATTTGGTAGGATTTGGTCGTATTTTGTTGTTGTGTCCATTCAAATCCTTAGCCCTTGGTCATATGGTATGGTCATATGAGGGCTTAAAGTTTGTGATTCCTACTAGTATGTGATTAACTTGAGCCCCATTTAATTTAATTTGTGTGGTGAAGGCAACAACAATTTATTTGTTTTAGTGTCAACTAAAAGAAATAACAGAGCAAAATATTAGAAAGCTTGTATCTTTCGTGATCGATAACTCGGTTTTGAGTGCCGTTTTTTGCAAAAGTGCTTGTTTTTAATGCTCTTTCCATTGGAGTTATTTATTTTGAGACTTACACTATAATTATAAAGTGCCAAATATGGAGGAGTGTTGTAATCAATTATGGATACAATTTCGGCTGAGTTCGACGTCCTAAATTTTTAGGAGTTGCAGTTTGTACCTATCATGGATTCTGAGAATGATATACTTTTCTTTGACGTATGTGGACTTCAAGAGAATATTGTAAAATTTTTGGAAGAAAATAGATCACTCAAGAAGTAAAATTCTCTTCTACAATCACTCATTCATGATAAGGATACAATAATACACTCCTGCAGAAACAAACTTGCTAGCCTACAACATCACCATCATATTGTGGACAACCATATCCATGCTCCTAGTCCACTTGCAGCTGTTGCTCTTGTACCCACTAACATTGATCTACCAGTCTTTGAGCCTGAACCTGCTTTTGATGCTTCTAAACTTGTGAGGCTTGTTATTGCATGCTCTTCCACATCGTGCCTATTACATTACCACATGTTGTGTATCCTATCTTACCTTTCATTTGTATGGATTTTTAAGAAGAATACCACTACATTCAGTTCTTGTATGCTTCGTTCTATGGGTCTCACTAGTAGAGTCATTGGTATACATTCACAGGGTATTGTTTCCTCTATTCCACATGTTAAGTGGAATTCTCATCATGACATTGGTTTTCGAGTAGATACTTCATTGGGATCACACATTGACAAAGCTCCTTTTTTGTTCACTCGACTCTTTCTGAGGATCATGAGAAACACATGAGTTCTGCACCTTCACTTAGGATTGAGAAACCTAAGATTTCAGTTGTCAGACATGATCAACCTGACACACATTTTGATGTTCTTTTGCATGCACCCATTGTGCATTTTACACCAAGTCATATGCAGGCATCTTCTTCATCCATCTCGTGTTAATTTGGGGTGGATATCTGATCACTCGTGGTGGCGACATAGGAATTCGTTGAGAGGACTCTATAGGCATGGCTCCTCCACCATTCAGCCTCTTGCTCCACTTTCTATACCTTCTGCATTGTGATGCTTCTTGTTTTGAGTATTTTTCTTTAGCAGGTGTAGTGTATCTCTCTTGTTTGTTGAGAGATTTTGTATCTATATTTTTGACACTTTTGGCATGTTGATAGTCTCTCTTTTAGGAGCTATTCTAGTGGAGCCCAGTGTTAGTTTTTCAGTGTTTGATTAGTTGTTTGACAACTCATAAAAAATTGTAGTGTCACTCCACCCATTCAGCGATGAGAGGGTGTGGTGCTGATCTTGCTTCTTCCGGTTTTGTGTCCTTATCTTGTTACCTTGGATTTTCTTAGATCGTGACACTTTGGATTTTATGTCCTTTCCTTGTTGCTTTGGTTATTGTTCTTGGATCGTGGCACACCTATTTGCAACACTTGATCGAATTATGTTTGGTTTTTTTACACTTTTGACATCACTCCGTTGATAGTCTCCTTGTATGGAGCTATTCTGGTGGAGCCCAGTGTCAGTTGTTTTTGAGTTTTGTGATCAAGCAGTGGATTCAGACCACAATGCACACCAAACTTCTTCAACATTGTACGAGTTTTTGATCCGAGCTTCTTGGGATGCCTTGGAGTGGGTCTTTACTCTCTTTACTTTATTATTACTGGTTTTGGGTACCTTGCGGTGTCCCTTTTTTCCCAGTTATTGTACATGAGTACCTCATTAGGCCTAGTTGCCAAGACTCATACTGTGGACATGTCACTTCTATTTTGGCCCCTAGCTTCACTTGAGGGGGGGTGTTAGAGTAGGTATTTACCTTAGCTCATGTTCACCTAGGTACTTTACTTACCTTTATTGTATTTATCCTCACCCACTTATGTGTGTGGATATTTATTTTATCTTATTTAGATATTAGGAGATATTATCTAGTTGGTAGGTATAATTCTTTCCTTGATCTATGGTATTGACTAGATCCTTGATGTCTAGTTCTCTCCTAAATCTATGGTCTTGACTAGTTCTTTGATGACTAGTTATTTCCTTGATTTATGGCTTGATCTACAACCTTAACTAGTTCTTAGATTGTTATTCCTTACCTATTTAAGCAAGACCCATTCTCAATGTATTGCATTGAGTTCCATAATAATACATGATATTATTACTCATTTGTTTGTAAAGGTTTTATGTAAAGTTATTACGGTGAATTGCTTTCATTTTATTGATCATGGTGTATGATTAACATCTGTGTTCTTGGCTTAGTATGATCTAGTTATCGTTCCTTTCAAAGGAAACACGAGGCCGAGGTGAATTTTTATGTCCTCATTGTCCCTCACCAAATGGGAACTAGGTGGAAAAAAGTGTGCCCTCCCCTTTTAAGCACTTTGGTCACTCATATGACCCTAATGACTCATGTTAAGTTCCTTTGACCATTTGGACTTGCTTCCCCACCTACCCCTGCATGCTCGCCACTTGTCATTGTGAGGCTAGGGTGCCCTTTTATGACTATATTTTCCCTTTCAAAAGATGACAATGGGTAAAAATTGCGCCCACCCCCTTTTAGGTCCCATGGTTCATCATATGACCGTTAGGAAGCCTTCAGGTACTTATTTCCAGCCCCCTCCTCCATTCCTCTCATTGAACGCATGCGTGAAAAGTATCGCCATAGGGATAGGGTGATTTTTTTGCACCAATTATCTCTTTCCAAGGGGAAAATGGGGAAAAATGCACCTAACCCCCTCCTCTTGGATTCTCGCACTATATATTCAACACTTGTCATTTTTTCTTCATTACCCTCACAAATCTCCATATGCTGTTAGATTTTTCCCATATTGTTCCTCCACCTTTTTTCATCCTCAAACAATATCATTCATGCTTCATGATTTTAAAGAAGAAAAAAATGAATAAATACATATTTGTGAAGAACAAAAATGAGATCTTTTGCTAGAAAAACTTTGAAACTTGTGAATAAATTTTCCTCATATCTAACAAACTGGTGGACTAATCGATGTGTCATTTTTTCAATCTTCAAGTTTTCTAGGTTCCTTAAGGATCCAAGAAGAAATTTTTACATGCATGTTCTAGATTTTTCGCAGTGAGGAAATCCCGGTTTCCCAAGTGAAAAAAATTTCAATATTAAAATATTTTTTTAAACACCAGGTAGACTTGAAATTTTAGAATCACAAAGAAGAGAAAAAACCCATATCAAAAAGTTAGTTTCATTGAAAACTGAGGTCTAGAGCCCTACTTTATAAAACTAGTAGGCCTCCTACACGGAAATTTCTATTTTTAGTAAGCCTATATAAAGCAATTTTGGTGGAATCATTATACATAGGGGTAATCCGAAATCTAATTTCATTAGTCTTAGTCAAAAAGGGAGGAAATTCAAATTTACTAAAAAATAGTAAATCCCCATTTTGGGTGCAGAAAGTGTTCCAAAATCCATGAAGTTCAATTCTTTAGGTGTTGAACCAGTTCATACTCTTTTGTTTGAGTATTTAGGTGTGAGGGATAACAATGCCACTCACATTGACTTCAAAATATGATGGATCAAATGTTTAGTGACCCGATAGAGAGCCAATGAAGGATGAAATTTCCATGAATAGGTTGATTCCAAATTAGGGTCATCTGTGTCCTTGGGATGACTAAATTATCATGACTCCATTTTCTAAGGAATTGTTCCAATTCATCATTTAGGTGTGTAATCAGAAGATCATAAGGATGGTGGTGCTTTATGTTATGGAAGGGAAATTCTTCACTATCTTTAATGGTGTAATCATCATTGTTTGTTGTTTACTCTCTCGACATGTACTTGAAAATGCACCATTTATAGATTGATCTTTGTTGGTGAAATATGGCGGGTCGATTCCATCTTCATTTGCTTCAGGTTGGACCTCAATGAACAACTCCCACAATCATTGAGGTGATCATTCAATAATGTTTCTAAACACTTGAGTTGTTCAGGTGTCCATAAATAATCCAAGGAGGTTTCTCACAATGCAAAGAGTTTAAGAATCTATAGGTCATCACATTGGATCATTTCATCGGATCATCTAATAAGGATTAGTCGGTCGACATAAGCAACTTCTTATCAACATTCCTTCTTATTCCTCTCTCTTATTTCTCTCTCTTCTCTTCCCCCCACTTTATCTCTCCTCAATATTCTAATTCTCTATTGGGGTTTCACTTTTTCATAATGCTTTCATTTTAATTACAAACTGAATTTATGATTATAATGTAATAAGTTACCCTTATTTTATAAAAGGGGACTTAACCTTTTCCTAAGAATGTAAAAGTCATAAGTTGTGCAAAGGCACATGAAAGGTCATGTGGGGGGTAAGGGAGGAGTTTCTTCTCTTTCGATAAATTGTAAAGGCATCCCATTTGTAAAGGGTTTTCAATTTTGTGAGTTTATGAGAGATTATTCCTTGTGAATAAGTAAATAGATGGAATTTCTTCTACTTATCATCTCTAAGTTCTTCCCACTCTTGTTATGTACAATTTTTGCTTAATCATAAATAAAGAAAGAAGGAGTTTTCTTCCTTTTTTGACTGGGAAGTTTATTGATACTTTGTGCTCATAAATCTTAACTAATCTTATTGTTGTTTGCATAATTTTTCTTCTTCTAATCTTGTATGTGTTGGAATTTTTGATTAATGATTGTAGGACTCTAATTTTCTACCTAAAACATTAATCCCTCTCCCTTTTTCTCACTCCCTTTCCCGATCTCCAAGAAAAGTCCTCTCTAGCAAGTGATTGCTAGCTTTTCCGTAGGGCCAGTGGAGTGCCCCTATTAGATCCCGGTGGTAAGACCCCACAGAAACCAAATTTCACTACGCATGTAAACACAGAGTTGAACCATTTAAGTAGAGGGAATTAGATTCTCGGGCGTTGGAAAGAAGACCACCAATTTATCCACCTGAAATTTTTTCTCACTTATACTTTTGGCTCATATCATGGGGCATACTTGGCAAAAATCTACACCCAAAATAATATCACAAAATCCAAAAAAAATCAAATATCCAAAAAATAAAAAAATAATTTTTTTGAAAAAACAAAAAAAAAAAGAATTGATTGAAATCCATTGCTAAAAGACACACCGTCGATTCCTCGCAAGTGACCTTTTGTATTTCATGGTGTACTTTCATATTCCCATTGAAAGACTTTCCAAAATCTAGCTAAAAGGAGATATACCAGGATGAATAGGCTAAGAGGGATTTTGATGCTAGTTTCAAGGATTTTCAAAATCAACAAGAAAAGATTAGAGATAACCCCTAATTTTTCTCTTAAACCTCATCTTGATCTAAATCTTCGAGTGGAAATCCTATTCAAACCCCTATTGATACTCCTTTTACAAATTATCACATATTTCAACCACCGTTGATCATTAAATTCCCTAGTGAAGAAGAATGAGAACCAAAAGAAGAATTGGGAGAAGAAGAAGAATTTGCAGAGGTTGAAAAATCAAAATGGTAGATGAAGAAGAAATACCCCAACCCATTTTTCCATGGGGAAGGAATACTAGCCCAATTTCTCTTACAAACCCTCTTCACAATATCATGAAATATTCCCACAATAAATTTCCAAAGTTCAAGGGTGATGACACACAACTCCCTAAAGAGCACATATTGGCCTTCATCACATCATGTGGAATTATTGGAGTTGAGCATGAATACATTGATGTAAGATTGTTCATGGAATCTCTCTAAGAAAAAGCAATAGAATGGTTCTACTTCTTTTCTGCCAGATCAATCACATGTTGGGATGATATCAAATCTAGGTTCGAAGAAAGATTCAAATTTTCTAAAGACTGCGAAGATCTCATTGTTCAATTGGTACAAATGAAGAAATAAGAAAAAGAGACTATGAGAGACTTTGTGGCATGTTTCAACCACTTACTCTAAATAATACCATAAGAGGATTCACCATTTGAAATAACGTGAAAATATTATTCATTAATTATCAATCACTAGAGGTAGGGTTCAACCAAGGAATATTACATAAGCACAAGGAATGGCCATCAAAGTTGAATATGATCTCATCCTATTCAGAAAGATCAAGAACCCTTGAAAGAGTGACACTCAACATCCTAGAGATGAGAGAACTAATCCATTACTATAGAAATTGGAAAATGAAATGAAATCATTAAAGAGGAAAATTTTCCAATGAGAATCCCATCAAATTCCAGGAAGAAATTAGATCATAGGAACACCTCAAGTATTTCCTTGGAGGCCCCAACCATTAATGTAAGTTGTAGAACTCAATAAGATGAAGAGAATATTAAACAAGAGAGTGGAGATGATTATTTTATATAGGTTGACAAGTAGAGAATAATGCATAGATCATATTTTATAAGTACTCTTGAGGTGATGAAGATGGTGGTGAAGATGCATGTAGTCTCTCATGTGCGGTGTTCACCCGCTCTCGGTATAAAAGGTAACTTCTTCCTCCACTAATGTTGTTGCGAATAAGAGCAAATATCCTCTTGTGCAAATCTACCAAACAAAATAATCAATCGAGGATCTCCTCTTCCACCTTGTATGGAGTCCGCATTTGAGAAACCTAGTCCTGAAGTAAGCAAGAGGGCTCCCATAATTCCAAGTAAGTCCTCTAATGCTCTTACTAAATCTAAATCTACTCCAAAAAAATTTAGTGCATTAAAATTTCCTAATGTACCTTTCAAAATACCCTTTATTCCCTAAACATCTACCCCTGCTTTCCAAGCCTATCCCGACTCCAAAATTAGTTTCTTCATCTCATGTATCTGCATCTTCTCCTTTTGACATCGTAGAACATATGAATAGGACCAAAGTACATATTTTAGAATTTGAATATCTGTGGACGCATCTTGATTAGTTTGAAATTTTTTTTCTAGCATATAAAGGGTAGTAGTCCTAATCCCAATAATGTGATCCCAAGTTCTAAATTCATACTACCAAACCCACCTCACCTCCATCCCGAACATGTTTTCTTTGAGTGCATCAAAAATACTAAGGTCGATCCTTTCTATGTCTCCCTTCTCATCGGGGAATATTTATTGAACAATTATATAATAGATTGAGGTACCTTTGACAAATAATGCTGTGAAGGTTGACAAGGATATTAAACTCACCATGACTCATCTCGTGGCTCTTATTACTCCATGGAGTCAAAATAAGTCCCACTTGTAGGGAAGGATATTAAACTCACCATGACTCATCTCAGTGGCTCTTGTTACTCCATGGAGTCAAAATAAGTCCCACTTGCATAGGTGGCCCTCATCAAATTTCAAGACAATAAAGTTTTAATGATGATCTTGATAGAAGAAATCCTAGATTTCTTTGGAATGTTATTTAGTAGAAAGCTTCACGCTAACTGAGCTTGGGAGGGAAAATAAAAATGAACTGGTATTCTCGAACCATTATGGTTAAAGGATATATGGAAAAGTTCCTTCCAGAGAAGAAGATGATGCACACAAGACAAAAAGGTAGGAAATCGAGAACCAACATTTTGTACCAAAATAGTAGGAGGATGAATCATTTTGTGACAACTGAAGAGGAAGACAGATCCCAATCTTGATAGGAACAAATATTCCTTCCCAAAGGAATATTGATCTAGAGGAAGAATTGAGGAACTTTGAGATGCAAGAGGGTAGCCCCAAATTTCTAGATGATGCGAGGCATGAAGAAGAGGAAATGGTTCTTGGTGAATCTAAATGGAGAAATAAACTTGTATACTTACATAAGAGGAGGAGATATTCTCATTCCCATTTGGGGATGAAGATCCTCTCGATTGTTTCATCCATGAAGAAACAAATCCAACTTGTGATAAGCCCTCGAAAGGTTTGAAATAACAATCTTTGCAAGATCTCCTAAGAGTTACTAAAGAAAAAGAAGACCTTGAGCTCAGTCTCAATGCTTGATGTGAGATATGGATCTACAAGAAAGTGTGAACCGGGGTCATTTTAAGAGACCTCTTAGAAATCGAAGATGGAAAATACGAGTGAATATCCTCGAAACTGGTTTTATGGGAAGGTAATTTTTTTGGTGGTCCGACAACAAAATTTTTGCTTGATTTTTAAGTGGTGTGACAGAAGGCTGCAGATGTACAACAGAGATTTGTTGTCATGCATCAACAAGGTTGTTGATGCGTGTCAATAAATCTCACCGATGAGTCATCAATAACCTTGTTGATGAGCGTCGATGAACCTCACCGACAGCGCGGTCAACAAACCTCGCCGAGGAGACTATAAGAGGATGTGCCATATGCGGTGTTAATAGTTATTTATGACATCGATATATTACATTCTTGTGATAGATGAAATCGATTAAGGGTTATACACACGCAATATGTAAGATGGCGTTGGGGATTTAAGATTTTTAATGGGAAGTGTGATATTTATGATAAGGATATCTAATTGATGATCTTGGTATTATCACACTTATCTCCTTTCGTGTTTTCTCGTGTTTGTGGTTCTATATCTCTAGGCCAAATGGACATTTCACTACCCCTTTCCTCTTTTTGTCTTTAGTAGTTGTGTTTCCTATCTCTCTGCGATGGTGATAGGGGTGTTGGTGGTTCCTTTGGTAGCATGGAGTGTGGTGGAATAACCTAATAAATTGAATACCCAAATAATATGTTGTGGAATAACCTAGTGGTCACTAAGCTCTTAATACTAGTATTCACTAAGATCGTATTATTATGTTTTGGCTAGGTAAAATTCAAATTTGGAGCATTAATAATGTCTATAGGGAAGAAAATCGTGCCACCAATCTTCTTGCTAATACGGCAATCGATGGTTCAAATGCTTTGCATTGATTTTGAATAATTAAAGATTGGGTACGGCTTGGTCGACATATCTCTCACAAAGGGAAGCATAACTTTAGCTCATAACATAAACAGTGGCCAACGCTAACCTATATTTTATATGGTCATTTTCTTTCCTCTCCTCATTCTTCCTTCTTTTTGTTCTTAGGTTGGCATAATATGGGTTTCTTGGGTTTTCCATTCATCACTCTGCACGATGAGCGGTGGGAAATGGATTTCTCTTCGGTCATTTCCTGCATGCACCTCCAAGAAGTTTTTCTATATGATTCAATATACAAGGATGAAGATATCGAGTGTGTTTTAGGTGATTCCTATATGTAGGAATCACACAGGACATGGGCCAATTTAGAAATAGCCTTGTATTCATCTCTAACTGTTTCTTGATTTATTCGATTATAGTGGACATCGAGGATATTGTGAAATACTTTATTTATCCGGTCCACATAGTTAGATTGAGTGAGGAATTGGTCAGGTGTCATATCCCTGACCCTTTTCTTTGGGTGGAAGAGGTGGACACATAGGAAATTGGCTTTAGGCGTGGGGTTAATTGGCTTGGCGAGAAATACCGGGAACTACTCCTTTATGTTGAGAATGTGCATGCCATTTTCCTGCAACACAAACCAAACCCCAATCGATTACCCCTCTAGATCTTTCTGAAGCTCATTTTCCAATTGATTCGGCCATTAATCATCTTAATGCGCTTTAGGATCATGTCAGGGTGGCCTTCCAACTCTTGCTTGTAAGGCTACGCAGTTGGTCTATAGAGTTGTTGGTGGTATAGGTCATGGTGAGATGGATATCAAGGGGGAATAATGGTGGTGACAGAGCTCGGTGACTCAAATAGATCCACTCATGGGATACCGTAAGGGCGTGGATCCTTTTTCGATGTCTCAATCTCTCTTTCGGCTCATTTTTGGTTATGGTCATGTGTTTTTGTGTTTGTTTTGGATCTTCCATTAGTTCTTTTGGCATGTATCTTTTCTCGGTGCACTCCATTTTGTGGGGTTTTGGGGTTTGGGTTTTGCTTAGATCTTATTTAGTTTATTATTGTTAGGATGGGGTCCTATAACCCTTTGGTTCAAAGCTCCGATCAAAAGTATTTAAAAATAAAAATAAAAATATATCTTACTTAATTTTACTGAAACCTAGATACTTCTAAGATCTAAATATTATGTTGTGTCATCAACTAGTGGACGCTAAGCTCAAAATATAATTTGGTTATATTGTGGCATAACATAGCGGTACATTAAGCTCTTAATACCTCAATTTAGTTTTAAAATCCTAACTACCACTAGGTTCCAACAATTATACGGTAACACAACCTAGCGGGCACTAAACTCGAAATATCTTAATTTAAAATAACATATCATGTTTGCGATACATAACCTAGAAAATTGAATACCCAAATAATATGTTGTAGAATAACCTAGCGGACACTAAGCTCTTAATACCAATATTGACTAAGATCCTATTATTATGTTGCATAACCTACCTACCACTATGCTTATAATATGTTACTTTCTTTTACTCAAACCTAGATACTTATAAGATCCAAATATTATGTTGTGTCATAAGCTAGCACGCTAAAGTTTAAAAGATAATTGGGTTATATTGTGGCATAACCTAGTGGTCGCCAAGCTCTTAATACCTCAATTTAGTTTTTAAATCCTAACTACCACTAGGTTCCAATGATTATACGACACCAAAAACCTAACGGATGCTTAAGCTTGAAATATCTTAATTTAAAATAACATATCACATTTGTAATACATAACCTAGTGAATTGAATACCCAAAAAATATTTTAGAATAACCTAGTGGCCACTAAGCTCTTAATACCAATAATCACTAAGATCGTATTATTTTGTTACATAACCTACCCGCCTCTATGCTTATAATATTTTACTTTATTTTACTAAAACCTAGAGACTTCTAAGATCCAAATATTATGTTATGTCATAAGCTAACAAACGCTAAGCTCAAAATATAATTGGGTTATATTGTGGCATAACCTAAAGGCCACTAAGCTCTTAATACCTCAATTTAGTTTTTAAATCCTAGCTACCACTAGGTTCCAACGATTATATGGTAGCATAACCTAATGGATCTAAGATCAAATATATTAATTTAAAATAAAATATCATGTTTGCGATACATAACCTAGCGAATTGAATACCAAAATAACATGTTGCAAAATAACCTAGTTATCGATAATCGCTTAATACATGTATTCACTAAGATCATATTATTTTGTTCCATAACCTACTCGTTCTATGCTTATAATATCTTACTTTCTTTTACTGAAACCTAGAGACTTCGAAGATCCAAATATTATGTTGTGTCATAAGCTAGCAAACGCTAAGCTCAAAATATAATTGGGTTATATTGTGTCATAACCTGGTGGTTGCTAATCTCTTAATACCTCAATTTTGTTTTTAAATCCTTACTACAACTAGGTTCCAACGATTATATGGTGGCATAACCTAGCGTGCGGTAAGCTTGAAATATCTTAATTTAAAATAACATATCATGTTTACGATACATAACCTAGCGAATTGAATACCCAAATAATATGTTGTGGAATAACCTAGCGAGTCATTAAGCTCTTAATACCAGTATTCACTAAGATTGTATTATTATGTTGCATAGCCTACCCACCCCTATGCTTATAATATCTTACTTTCTTTTACTGAAACCTATAGAATTCTAAGATCCAAATATTATGTTGTGTCATAAGCTAGCGGACGCTAAGCTCAAAATATAATTGGGTAATTGGATAGATTATAGCGCCCACTAAGCTTGAAATATTATACTGTGGAAGTACCTAGCGCCCACTTAGCTGAAACTATTTTAATTTAATTTGTTTAATCCAACCCACCATAAGGTCTTAATGTTATACAACGTGATATACTCGATGAAGCCTAGTGGCTGCTAAGCTATTCTTAGTCATAAATAAAGTAATCGCTTGACTTTGAAAAAGTGTGTTTTCCTAAAAAATCTAAGCATATTTAACACGAGAGAAATAACAAATCGATCACTTGACCCAAAAAAGTGTGTTGCCTATACAAAAATCCACCTATTCTTGAGTCCAGCAAAGGTAATCGAAGACTTCATCCAAATAATAATTATAGCCTAGTAGTCACTTTAGAGTAGTAGCAACATTTTCATTTAGATTGTATTAAAAAAGGAGTTTATATAAATGGTAAAAAAATAAATCTAGAATTTATATAATAGTATACGTATAGAATTGGACTCACTGTACCCTAGTGGCTACTAAGCTATACTTAAAGGCATAATATTTTTACATTTAGGACAAGGAAATAAACCTGGACTAGCGACCAAGAAGTTATCCTACAAGTTTGTAAATACAACGCAATCTACTCATTGCACCCTAGCGGTACTGCTAAGTTAGTCCTAAAGGTAAATATATCATGTTCATAAATGTTATACATCTAAATTTTTAATGTTTGCTAGAAATCATATTGAAAAGCTATACAAGATAGAAAATTAAATTTGGCATTTATATAATGGAAACATAAATATACATGTAAAATTGTATCTTTAATATGTTATAAAGGTAAACATATAGTTTTATCTAGTTCTTACAATATTTTGGCGGAATTATTTTATAGTTATGAAAAAATATGGAAACTTGGAATTAGTATGAGAATATATAAAACAATATTTTACATACGATGCCATCTACTCGTTGCATCCAAGTATTGCCAATCTAAAGGTAAATATATCGTGTTTATAATGAAGTTGTTTTATAAATCTAAATTGTTAATATTTGCGAATATAACGATTGTGAAGAACGAAAGTGCTAGCTAGGACCAAAAAGGTTGTGATTCCTATATAAAAACAACTGATCCGAAAGGGGCCAAGGAATACAAATGCTTTTTCCAAATTAGAATTATAGCCTAGCAAATGCTAGGGTAGACAACTTTTCCTATGGAAGAGTTTCTTCATAGAAAAAAATCATATTGAAAAGATACAAACGATAACAAATAAATCCGAATTTATATAATGGATATATAAATATACATGTAGAATCATGTATGTAATTTGAAATAGAATTGGGGTTTCGTAAATAGGTTGTCGAAACAACCAATTATATCGTGGAAGCCTCAAAGCTATGTTAATTTTTGGCATAGATTAGTGGGCTCAAAAGGAAGAATATATTAATTATAAAATGCATATTGATTAAAATTATATTTAATAATATTATTGCATATATAATGTGTCTAATTTTTAATGTACATACCATAAAAATGATGAAGACGCTACATTTGGTTAATTCTACATGGAAACACATATATAATTGGAAATAATTATCATACAATTGAATTCTTAATATAGTTTTATAGTTTTGAATTTTTTTTTAACCTCATAATTTTTCCTAAAATATCTAAGCGGAAACCATGTAAAAATGTAATATGCATTAATTAGCAAGGTTTATTTGCATCATCTTGATGAACAACATTAAACTATTTTTGGTTCTCCCAACCAAATAATATTAATAATGAGGTGATTGTTTTAGAAGCTATCATTATCCTAAAAAAACAATCGTAGGAATGAGAACGAGAAAATTCAAAAAAAAATAGCCAAAGAGAGACATAGAATGGCAGAAATGGGAAAACATTAAACAAAAATAAATACTAGAGTAGAAAAGCGATTAAAATTTCTTTTGATAACAAAAAAAGAGAGTTTTCATGAAGAATAAGGTAGTTTGACACAAAGATAAAAAACAACTAGAAAGCAAGGCTTGTGCTCGTGGAGCACGATTTAGTAGGACAAAGCATAGATTGTGTGGATCACAATTGGATTGCCGTGTAAAACACGGGAACCAATTGACTATAGAGCAACTCATAGATACCGTGATAAGAAAGGCATACCTTTACTATAAATACCTGGTTTAGTAATATCTGGGATTATTTCATACTTTATGTTGTCCGTGAAACCTCCATATGCTATCTCATTCAAACAATCATCACGATTCTTTTTGAAACCTATGTTGCGATTATCCTTTGTGTGCATCCTTTCTGTTCTTCTTTTATGTGGCTTTATCTATGAACAAGATTATATTCACATGCAAAAAAAACTAGGATTCAAACACTCATTACGTAATCTACGATCCATGTGTTTTTTTAATTTTGAAGACATGCTTTTCTGATTGACCGAAAAATATGAAACCCTACTCAATATTTCTCTGAGGTATTTAATAATTTGTTTAGCACATTCCATGAAAGAAATTTCAAAAATAGAAAAAGAGCGGGATACGAAAATTTGAAAATTTCACTTTCCCCTCTAAAAGAAAAAGGGCGGGCTATTGAAATTTCAAATATCCAAAAATGCGGGGAATTCAAATTTCCCTATTTTTATTTTTCCATGGTTTAAAAATTTAAAACTAATTTTTTTCATTGTCGATAGCCTATAATAATATAAACATAATAAAAATATATTATAGAACATATAATTGAACCAAGCATAGAAAAAAATATATTAAAAAATAGAAGAAATAAATCCTAAACATAGTTTTGAAGATTATTAGAATAATATACAGACATTTACGTTCCATTCTTTATCAAAATTGATTTCTACATTGTTATATATAGTGTGCAATAATTTAAATTAATTATCCAATGAAAATGTGCCACGTGGCAAGTTCGAACAAGATATTTCGGATACATAATAAGGCTAGTGATCCAAGACTTATAGTTAGTGTTATTGTATGGCTATTTTTAAAATAAGAAACATTTGAGCCTAGGGTTTGATATGCCATTTTTGTCAATAAGTAAAGAAGCTTAGCAGGTGCTAAGAATTTTCTTTGTCAAGAAACTATGTGAAATGTATCTTGAAACTCATGTATCTTATGACAATTACATACTAAGCCTAGCGATCCACACAAGGTTCATTTTAAGAGACCTCTTAAAAATCGGAGATGGAAAATACAGCGAATATCCTTAGAACCAGCCATGGGAAGGAGAATTTTTGGGGTCAAACAAAAAAATTTTTGTCTAATTTTTAAGTGGTGTGATAAAAGGCTCACAGACGCGTGATAAGATATTTGTTGTCACACATCAACAAGGTTGTTGTTGACGCGCGTGAAAAAATCTTCTCGTCGCATGTCTGCACCCTCCGCCTCTCGGTCGCGTGATAAAAATCTACGTGTCGTGCATCAAAAACTCTCTATCATGCGTCTACTTCCTCTGCACTCTGTCGTGCGTCAAAAACTCTCCTGTCATACTTCAACAAAATCTCCTTGTCACATGTCAACAAACTCTCTATCACACATCTATAGCCTCCGCCCTCCTGTCACACATTTACTGTACTTGATAATACATATGCCCCCATGTGGTATGAGTGAGCTAGTAGTGTTCTACCTAGTGAATAATCTAGGATTATATAGGGGATAGTTTCAAGGGTAGGCAAAGCCGACCCCTAAAAAAATTAAACTATAATTTTTAGGCGAACAAGTCACTAACCCGTGCCAAAAAATTTACCTTTTCAAAATTTTCAAAAATGGAATATTCACCATATTACAAATATTCACCACTAAAATTACCCCTAGTGTGAATCTCATCCGGGATGCTCAATGATTCGGATATTAGTCATGATGAAGTGAAGCAAGGTGAAGAACTTGATGTCCCTCATGAGCCAATGGGTGATGAATGTAATGATGAAGTTGAAGTTTTCTCCTTTCCATTTGAAGAGGAAGATTATCTATGGGATGAAAAATTTGAAGCAAAGGATTATGAGGCCCTCGAGTTTGAGGCTCCCCTCCACAAAGAAGTAGTAGAATGTCATGATCTTCAAGATAATGAAGCAATTCCTCTCGATGGTTGCCTTGAATTTTTGAACAAATATTTTTCAAATGAATGCAAAGATGAGCTTTTGGAAGTACCAAAAAGGAATTTTGTACAAGATATCTTGAAACAATAGAAGGCACATAAGACCCCAAGATAATTCTCAAACTCTTGGCACAATCCATGGCCATGCAAGATAGGTATGAGGTTGTTCCTAACTCTTCACTCAACTTCTAAATACCTCATAATGATATGGTTCAAAACGATGAATTCCGGCTCCTAGTGGAAAATATGTCGATGAACATGAATTTGCGGAAGAAGAAAGCTTAGAATATTCAAAAAATTGAACGAAAACTAGTCTTGGGGTAGTGACGAGATACTCAAAGAAAAATCAGCGGTATGGATGAATGCGAGAAGACAATTAGCATTCTAAAATGGATTTCAAAGAGAATTAAGAAAATGGACTTTCTGAGTGAAGCTTCGAATGTCAAAGTGATCATGGAGGATCAATCCTCCCAAGTATAGAGGTAATTTTGAAAGAACTGGTTTTCATAAGTAGTCAGGAGAGGAGGTTACTTCGTGGAACCGATCAATGTCTTCGTAGATAACCATCACTCGAGTTAGCCACTCGGGGTAACCTCTAAGAAGTAAAGAACACTTCGGTGAAAGTGGGTTGTCCCCACATTTTACCATAGGTGATTTAGGTTTATGTTTCCATTTATAGTTGTATGTTTTCTGTCCTTTCCATGTGTTGTGTGTTTTCTTTCGTCGTGTGTGTGTGTGTTACTCCTTGTTATCTATTGTAAATAACTTTGTAAAGCCCAATGGGTAAGGAACTCTGGTCATTTTTTTGAAAAATTGATATTCTAGGATTTATCATATCGTGTCCTCACTATGTTTGGTCCATAACACATCCCCAAGCTAGATCCAACTGTTGTCCTATTTTATTGCATGGGTAAAATTCACTGAAAATAGAACAAACATACCCTAGTGTCAAAAGTTTTCCATGTCATACCTTTCTAGGCACCCCCATATCAACCTACTCCGCAGTGTCAAGTTTAATCTTGTCCTTCAATGGTCCATTTGTGAATTTCATCAGTCCCTCTAGGCTATTTAGGAAAAATCAAAATCAATCAAGTGCTTTTGGAGTAGTATTCCTCAAGGCGGGTTTTCAAGGAAGCTTAGAAAGGGATTTTATCAGCCTTTCTAAGCCAAGTGCACCATCATTAGAGTAGTACCAAAGACTCATATTCATCATGGAGGCATATCCAAGATATGGAAACATTAAGGAAGAAATTTTGGAATATTACAGGCGCAGTTTTGGAGGTTTAGGAGCCAATTCACCGAAAGTGGGTTTTGAGGCCGAAGGAGCTTACACCGCGAAAGAGTACCTAAGCTTAGAGAAGTAATTTTGGGGCCTTCGAATGAGTTTTGATCCCAAAATATATCATTAGAAATTAGTTTCAACCCTCTACATGGTGGAAAAAATATATCAACTTCAAACCCCATGCATTTTTCGAAAACTCATTCTTTCCATGCATAGCAAGAGATACCAAGAAAAAGGAGGTTTTTAGAGGTGTTTCAAGAAGAATAAATCAAGCTGGACTAATCCTATTATTCTTAAAATGTATTTTCCATGAAAAATCATATAAATAAGCATCCAAAAATTCATTCGGGAGCTCAAGATATGGTCTTTCTAAGTCGCCCTCCAAGGTATGTTATTCGATACTTAGTCAAATTTGTTAAGGGACACGTGGCAACCTGAGGATGAGGCACATTTTTATGTCCTCATTTTCCCTCACCAAAGGAACAATAGGTGCAAAAAATTGTGCCCTCCCCTTTTAAGCACTTTGGTCACTCATATGACCCCGATGACTCATGTTAAGCTCCTTTGACCAGTTTGACTTCCTCCTCCACCTACCCCCCGCATGCTTGCTACTTATCACCGTGAGGCTATGGTTCCATTTTGTGCACTTATTTTTCAATTTAAATGACGAAAAAATAATGGGCCCCAACCCCTTTATGCCCCATGGTTCATCATACGACCAGTCAGAAACCTCCAGTGCTTATTTCCAGCCCCCTCATCCATTCCTCTCATTAAACACATGCGTGACAAGTGTCACCATAGGTCTAGGAGTGAATTTTTGTGCACCCATGTTCCCTTTCCAAGGGTAAAATGTTGGAAAAAATGTTCCTTACCCCCTCCTCTTGGCTTCTCATGCTATATATTTAACAATTGTCATTTTTTCTTCATTACCCCCACAAATATCCATATGTTGTTGGAACTCTACTAGATATTTCCTAGATTATTCCTCCACCATTTTTCATCCTAAAAAAATTTCATTCATGCTCCATAATTTGAAAGAATAAAAACACAAATAAAACCAGATTTGTGAAGAATGAAAACGAGATCTTTTTCCAGAAAAACTTCAAAGCCCGTGAAGAAGATTTCCTCATATCTAATAAAATGGCAAGCGAATCGACGTGCCATTTTTTTGCAATCTTAAAGTTTTCCAGGCACCTCGAGGATCCAAGAAGAAATTATTGCATGTAAATTCCTGATTTTTTTTAGTGAGGAAACCCCAATTTCCTCGCGAAAAAACTTTGAAAATTAAAATCTTTGTTTATAGACATTGGGTAGGCTTGAAATTTCGAGAGGCACACGGAAGAACAAAAACCCATATCAGAAAAGTTGGTTTTGTCGAAAACTGAGGTCCAAAACCCTACTTTCTAAAAAGAGTAAGCCTCCAACATGGGCACTTTCTATTATTAGTAAGCCTATATAGAAATAAATTTTGGTGGAAGTAATGTACACAGGGGTAATCTAGAAAGCTAATTTCACTTGGTCGGAGTTGAAAAGGGTGGAAATTCCAATTTACTAAAAATAGTAAATCCCCCTTTTGGGTGCAGAAAGTGTTCCAAAATCCATGAAGTTCAATTCTTCAGGTGTGAAACCAGTTCATGCTCTTTCCTCTGAGTATTCAGGTGTGAGGGATATCAATGTCACTCACAAGGACTTCAAAAATCTAAAGGATTGAATGTTTGGTGACCCGAGAGAGAGCCAGTGGAGGATGAAATTTTCATGAATAGGTTGATTCCAAATTTTGTTCATCCATGTCCTTGGGATGACTTAATTATCATGACTCCATTTTCTCGAGGAATTGTTCCATTTTATCATTCAGGTGTGTAATCAGAAGATCATAAGGATGGTGGTGCTTCATGTTATGGAACGATCATTCTTTCTTTAGTCGTTAATGGTGTACTTATCATTGTTTGTTGCTTACTCTCTCAATGTGTAATAGAAAATGCACCACTCCTAGATTGATATTTTTACGAAATAGGGAAGGGTCCATTTTGATCTTCATTTTCTTGAGTGGCCATTAATGAACAATTCCCGCGGTCATCAAGGTGATCATTCAATAACGTTTCTAAACACTTGAGTTCAAGGTGTCCATAAATCATCCGAAGGAGGTTTCTCATGGTGTAAAGCGTTTAAGAATACAGAGGTCATCACATTGGAGCATTTCATCGGATCATCTAGAAAGGATCGATCGGTCGGCGAAGCACGTTCTTCATCAACATTCCTTCTTATTCATCTCTCTTCTTTCTCTCTCTTCTCTTCCCCCACTTTATCTCTCCTCCATGTTCTAATTCTTCATTGGGGTTGCACTTTTTCATAATGCCTTTATTTTAATTAAAAATTTACTTTATGATTATAATGTAATAAGTTACCCTTATTTTATAAAAGGGGACTTAATCTTTTCCTAAGAATGTAAAAAGTCATAAGTTGTGCAAAGGCATATGAAAGGTCATGTGGGGGGTAGGTGAAGAGTTTCTTCTCTTTCTATAAATTGTAAAGGAATCCCCTTTCCAAAGGGTTGTCAATTTTGTGAGTTCATGAGAGAGTATTCCTTGTGAAGAAGCAAATAGATAACATTTCTTCTACTTCTCATCTCTATGTTCTTCCCACTCTTGTTATGTACAATTTTTCTCAAGCATCAATGAAGAAAGGAGTTTGTTTCCTTTTTTGACTGGGAGATTTATTGATACTTTGTGCTCATAAATCTTAACTGGTCTTGTTTCTGTTTGCATAATTATTCTTCTTCTAATCTTATGTGTGTTGGAATTTTCTGATTAATGGTTGTAGGAATATGATTTTCTACCTACAACATTAATCCCTCTCCCTTTTTCTCACTCCCTTTCCCGATCTCCAAGAAAATTCCTCTCTAGCAAGTGATTGCTATATTTGTGATGTAGGGTCAGTGGAGTTCCCATGTTGGATCCCCGGGTGTAAGGCCACTACAAAACCAAATTTCACCGCACATGTAAACACAATGCTACACCGTTTAAGTAGAGGTACTTAGATTCCCGAGCATTGGCAAGGTGATGACCAATTTGTCCACCCAACAATTTTTCTCACCAACAAGAGCCTAAGGAGGTCTCTATTAATTACTCCTAGTTGGTGGAGGGTATTAATGTCATGAATGAAATTAAAACCATAAGAGAAAGGTTTTGGCATAAGGCAAACCTATATTATAGTGAAAACATTCCCTTACATATAATATTTGGGAAATGCATACTTTAGACATTGAAGGGATGAAGGTATAGGCTTGTGATCTACCATGGTGGAAGAATGCAAGATCAATAAAATAAATCACATAAAATCAATTGTAGTCACTAAATCATGCACTTTGGGTAATTATTTAGTCTTAGTCTCATACTACTATTCATATGGTTTTTGAGTGAAGAAAGTACTAACCCATGTCTTTGGCCATTTTACTTTGATTTTTGTCGTCACTTTTGGTCTTTCACCCATACATTCCTAGTCTGTGATTTCATTTTACATTCATCCTATCTTTGACTGGGGCACCCAACTAGGACTGGGGTGCCCTGGTCCCCTCTAAGACACCTTGATCCTCTTTACACTTTAATCTTATCTTTTGGGCACTTCTTCGTCATTTGAGCTTTCCATATTTTTATTGGTTGACCTTTTCAGGGTTAATTATGAAATTAGAATAGGAGAACCATATAACTATAAATTTATGAGACCATAATGAGGGACCAAACACTAAGCACTTACTATCTCCACCCAAGGTTGCATCCATCCAAGGAATCTATAGCTCCATTTGCATTCATCTAGCTCCATCACAAAGGACAAAGGCTAGTTCTTTTGCATCACACTTCATAGGAGGGGAGTTCATTCTATTCCATGCACTATTTACTTACATTCTACATCTAGTTATTTCTCACTACTCACAAAGTGTGACTGGAACAAGAGCACCTAGGGCACAATTTCACACACACACACACACACCTAGAACTACATTGGGTCTGAGATGTAGTGCAATGCTCAATGATAAGTCCATCCATTTGGTAGCTGAGGATAGTCTGACCCCTTCATATGCATACTTTATTTTTAGGGTTTTGATGCTTTGTCTGGGGTTTTGTAGGTATCTTCTTCATCTTTGATTTACAGTGACATACAACAAGGTTTAGCGACATTCACGTGATACAAGGTGAACACAAGTAATTATTCAACAACACCTCTAATGAGGTTCCCTGGTCATTTTTACGGACCAAGGCACCCAAATCTAAGACTACGGCACTCCAAACACCCCGTCCCTCTCTAGATGCCCCAGTATGGTCATAAATTCTTGATCTGTACTTTCTAGAGCTCTTGTGTAGTTGTTTTCTCCTTCTATTCAACTGGTCTTCACACGTGACACAATCCCAACACATCTGCGAATCAGCTAAGGCCTTTCCAACCCTCTTTGCACATTAGGGTTTCACATTTTATTTACTTAGTTGCTTGGGTATATTTTTGCATTTTTACTACATTTATTTACTTGCTTTGCATAACATCGATTAAGCTAGAATAGATATACTATTTTCCATTTTATTTAATCATTTTGGTGAACCCGTACTCGATCTTCACGCTTAGGATCCTCATTTTCCTTTATCATGGATCCTAAAGTTTCTTTCTTTGATTTACTTAAGATGCATCCCAATTGCCAAGTTGTTATGTAAAAAACCTTAGACACCACATATCTTCCTAAATATACGCTACCACATGAAATAAGTCCTATCTTCGATCATTTATCTAACAACCCTAGTCCTTGTGATCCTCCATCTAATCAATCCATGTTGGACTCAATTCAAGATTTGCATTCTTTATTTCAAGAAAAATTTAAGGCTATGGAATCCATGATTACATCTCTCAAATCTGAAATCCAACATCTTAAGGATGCTTCTCAGGATCATGTTTTTTCTCCTTCTACATCTCATCTTCATTCTATGTCTACTACATGTGCTCATATCAATGAGCCTCAAGTCATACCATTACCAGAGCCTCTCACCTTTGATCACAATACTAAGAAACATGAACTTATTACTTAAAAATACTTAGTCATCAATTGATAACTTTATTGCCTACTCATCAATATCCTCCTTATCGACTAGAAAAATATCAAGGTCTTCCATATTGTAATTATCATCGAATCAATGGACATAATGAAAACAATTGTTATGATTTATAATGAAGAATCAAACATCTTGAGCATCATAGCTTTATCGCATTCACTACAAAACATTATATTGCATGCCCATGTATAAATGCTACATCTTAATGGGGTTTTAAATTTGTTCCTTCTATGTCAAGTGATCATCATGCCAAAATTTCTAATGTGCCTTCTTTGGAAAGTCAAGCACCACCTAGGAAATGACCTCTCAAAATAAATATAGCACCTCCTCCTCTCAAGGCATTTACAACATTACCAATTCAAAGCATGTAACCACCTCTCAAAATTCATTTTACTCAACCTCCTTTGCTACCAAGTCAACCTAAGCAACCTCCTCTAAAAATTATTTCAACACCTATTTCTATTGGGAATTGCTACACATTACATAATAATACACCACTTCAACAACCAATATTTTTTTCAAAATAACTACTTCTCCTACTAATGGTCAAGACACATTTCAAATTCCACCACCATCGCATGGTCCTACTGTTACTTTTTCCCAACATTCTTCCACCACTTCACGCAAACTTGGTTTTTGGTAGGTGACTCTTGTCACCTCATTACTCGATGACACACTCTTGTGCTTTGGTTCACACTTGGCTATCAAGGGCATACTATACACATGAACCTCACACACTACACAATAGGATTTACACACCTAGCACTACATCTACATCTTATCATCACTATGTATTTTACACCTGACATGGTCTTCTTTAATCATTGCATATACATACATCATCTCCTTGTACACGATGTACTCACTACCCTATGATGAAATCTAGTCTCACGGTCCATACTAGACTTTTGAGGGTATACATCATGAATGGACCTCATCACATTCACACATTCATCATTCAATACCTTATCATGTGACATTCTTAGGTTAGTGACAAACACTATAGGCTAAATGGTCACCTATCCCATGATCTTGTAGTGGTATATGTTTTAGGCTACATCACCACTCCCTATATTCATCTTGTAGTGATACACACTTTAGGATACATAATCATCATTTTTTCGATCATCTTATCGTGATATATGAATTGGCTATAGGGTCACACACACATCATCTCTAGGTCACATATCATCACCACATGTGCACATTCACCACAACGCACTACAAAAACAACATACAAGTTGACCATTTCTGATGATACACTCTCGTTTACTATTCATTATTGAGTGTTGAGGGGGAAAAACAAATGAACCTCACTACATACAACTCCATCCACTCGGGGGACACGCGGATCCTATCATCCATTTACATTCCATTTTCCATCCATCCATAACATGTTACAAATCTTGGTCATATTTAATTCTTCTTACATTTTCTTATACATGGTCGTCTTATTACACATGCTAGGTAGGTATCTTATGTGTCATTATATTTACCATAAAATCATGCATGTTCATGTCCATCTTCTAGTTGTGATCACAAGTACAAGTCTCTTACATGTAACATGGATGATTGGCTATTACTCGACCAATCCCAAAGCAGCTTTTGGGGCACATCCACATTTCCTACACTTTGTAGGTGCTTATTGTTTCATTTTTTTTCTTAGCACTAATTATATTCTTGGTTATACACACTTTGACATATGGGTTATCTTTCTAACATGCAAACAGGTGCTTCATGTGCAACATTAGTTTTACTTACTTGCTATCCATGGTTATCTCTGTTTGTTTGTACTTTCTTTTCTCTTGTTTGCTATTGTATGTGGGCCTTTCCCTTTGTTTGGAGTGCAAACTTGTTTTTTTATATGCCCAATACGGAATTGAGTGTCTTGCGACATCATGAGTGATGTCTCATGTTTTGTAACCCATTTTTTTACCGTCTACATTGTCTTTTTGGGTGTTTACATTACTATTTTGCTTACTAGATTACACATTGTCTCAGTATCTTATACTTGTCTTCTACATGCATGCTTGTTCGTACTAACACTTTTTTTCCTAGCCACTTGTTTGTGTGTGCCTTGGTTTCTACCAAGAAAATTTCCCTTCCCCCTACAAGTCACAAAGTTTACGCGGTCGAAGCCTCTTTTGGGGCCGCATCCTCCTATCCGAGACGTTGCATCGTATATGCCCCCAAAGAGGGGGGCATCATTTGAGGTCTACACACTACACAGTGAAGTACCAATATAGTTCACTTGTTTAATTTTCTATCCATGACACATTGAGTTATACAACGAGTGGGTTTAGACCAATCTATAGAACTTCGATACACAAGAGTGATTTTACAGGACATGTTGTCCTTAGCATTCTAGGGAGAGTAGTTACAGTCAGGAGGATGCAACAATCTTTCCTCCCTACACTACTTCGGCCAGTGGTGTTGGATCACCCAAAAAACCAAGAAGTACATGGATTTCTCATATTCTTAGGGAAGAAGTTATAGGTTGGAGAATAACATAACTTTCTCCCTACACTTCTTCAGCCACAGTGGCGTGAGATCACCCAAAAAAACTCACACTTCACCAACAGTTATAGGATATCCTTTTTAAACCTTTTTTTTTCTCATCATAGATCAGGTGTGCATGTTCCTTTTTCATTTTCCTACTTTCATTACATGATTTTTACTATATACATGTGTCTTTACACATGGTTTTACACATATACATATGTATTGACTACTTGATCGTCTTCTCTTTTGTAGGTTCATCATATGGGAAGAAATCAGTCAACAAAACAACAATGTCATCAATAAAAACACCACATACAACATACTAATGTGTAGGTACATCTCACACATTGGAATCTACACATGCATTTCCACCCTAGGTTCACTCTCATCACTTTTTACAAATTTTCATCTTTAGTCTCCACTCTCCAATATTTTCTCATTCCACGCTTTGTCTAGTCCCTCTTGGTGTTTTTGTACATCACTCTACATGGATATCAGTACACATCTCTATCTTCTTTATGTTACCAAGCATTCTCGCTCACCAACATAAAGCGGGGAAAATGTAGTCACTAAATCACATAGTATGGGTAATTATTTAGTCATTGTCTCATACTACTACTCATATGGTTTTGAGTAAAGAAAGTACTAATTAACCCATGTCTTTGGTCATTTTTACTTTTCTTTTGTAGTCACTTTCGATCTCTTGTAACCACACATGCCCAGCTTGTATTATCATTTTTCATTCATTCTATCTTTTCTTGGGGCACCCTAGGCACCTCGGTCCCCTCTGGGGTGCCCTAATCCTCTTTACACCTTACTCTTATCTTTTGGGCACTTTTTAGTCATTTGAACTTTTCATATTTTTAGTGGTCATATTTTTGAGGTTAATTACAAAATTAGAACAAGAAAACCATATAAATATAAAGTTATGAGACCATAATGAGGGACCAAACACTAAGCACTTACTATCACCACCTAAGGTTGCATCCATCCAAGGCATCTATAGCTCCATTTACATCCATCTAGCTCCATCACAAGGGAAAAAGGTTAGTTCATCTGCATCACACTTCATAGGAGGGAGTTCATTCTATTCCATACACCATTTACTTACATTCTACATCTATTTATTTCTCACTTCTCACAAAATGTGACTGTGCACAAGATCACCTAGGGCACGATTTACACACACACACACACACACACACACACACACACACACACACCTAGAACTACATTAGGTTTGAGATGTAGTGAGAGCTCACTGATAAGTCCATCCATTTGGAAGTTGAGGAAAATCCAAACCCTTTATATACATATTTATTTTTTAGGGTTTTGATGCTTTGTCTGGGGTTTTATAGGTATCTTCTTGATCTATGATTTTTAGCGACATACAACAAGGTTCAATGACATTCACGCAATACAAGGAAAAAAAAAAAGGAGATTATTCAAAGTGACACCACCGAGGATATTCCTCGATCATTTATACAGACCAAGGCACCCAGATCTCAAACCAGGGTGCCCCCATCCCTCTCTAGGTGCCCTAGTCTACAGTCAGGACAGATCCCGGATCTACATGATCTCTGGAGCTCATGTGCGGTTGTTTTATCCTTATTTTTAGTTTTTATTCACTATGACATAGTCCCAATCATGAATTAGTTTAGGCCTTTTTAACCCTCTTTGTACACTAGGGTTTCACATTTTATTTACTTAGTTGTTTGGGTCTATTTACTACATTTTACTCCATTTATTTATTATTTTGCATAGCATCAAATTAAGCTAGAATAAATCTACTATTTTCCATTTTAGATTAATCATCAACTAAATTTTGAAGCCTTTTAACTTTAATTTTATGATTTAATGTTTCTTTTTTCGATTTATGGTTTACAAAGTATAAAAATAGGATTTGAGTGGAGTTAAACATATATTAGTGGAGTCTTTGTGTGAAAGAATGATTTATAATAGATTTAATACTAGTGGAGTAAGTGTTGGGGTGATGACATATGCATTTATTATGGGATATGTCTTGGTGAATCCTACATAGAATTACTCACCAATGATGGTTTCAACCACGATTTATCTAGATGTGTGTATGAAGCTCTCATAGTATCATGGAATTAAATATGTAGGTAACCGCGTGGATAGGTGTGAAACTATGTGGATAGATAAGGGTATAACCATATTTGAGGAAAATCCAATAATTTTATATGATATTGTTCGGATGAACACATATATGGTATAGGAAGTATAACCCTAACTAGATTATAGTGAACTTTTATGCATTGAAAACTGCCTTTTTGATGTAATTTCACATTCCTAAGTTTTAATAAGAAAGTAAATTTATATTGAAGGAAATAAAATAGGATATGAGAGGGACTTTGTAGGTGTATGACACATCTTGAAAAAATTATATCAAATATCTCTTGTGATATCCATCCATTGCAACATTTACAATGGTTTATGGGAGGGTTTTGATACCTATCGACAAAAACTTGCGATGAATAATGTTAAGGACCCACATGATATACTTGATGAAAAATTGTGAGTGGATATTGTTAGTAGTTTTCATACTAAAATAAGTCTGTTTTTAGGGGCATATCTATACAATGGAAATCCAACTAAAAAACTAGCCACTTCCACCATTCATTTATTACAAGAACCATAAAAACATTACACTCGATTATAATGTGACTAACCACAATTGAAGAGAGTGTATTCGGTATAGTTCATGTTGCAAAACTTTTTTAAAACCGTATGAGAACGATCATGAGACACGAAATTCCATGTGGCATAGTGCATGAAACAAGTAAATATGACTTAGCGTAAATTATACGAGGAATATAAACATCATACCATAGATTATAAAGTAGTTGAATAAATGCGCTAAGTTAGGAATGGAGACTGGAGGCACGAGAATTCTTCATCATATTTCTCACAAAACTAGGGTTATGGATCTAATTTTTCTATCCAGAGAGTGGAAGGAGTGGTGGCCAAACCCAAGGCTCATTCTTTAATCATGGGTCCCTTGAACACTATTAGAGGAATTGTCCAAATTCAAACTTGTGTGCATTATAAAGAGGCTTATAAGCTAGAATATTGTCTATATTCCATGAAGAAAATCAAGGAGAGTGAGAATGTTAGGGACATAGGAGTTGTGAATTTCTTCCAACGAGGGAATAGTTAGAGGTGGAAGCTAGTGATTTCATTAGATGTTTACAAAGAGGCTAAGGTACATATTTCTCCATGAAGTGAGTTAAACATGTAAAAATATGCTACACCATCACCACAAGTTGATATTACAAATTATAAGAATGTTTTGGGAAAAGCACAAGAAATAAGAAGGAATTTATAAGGGGAACCGTAAGCCACACTGAGATATGGAGGAAAATATGATGGAGAATTAACACAAAACCCTTAAATATAGGGAAATTGTGGATTTAAATAATATTTTCATGATGATGAAGTAGGAAGGAATGTTAGCCTTGTTGACCCTAGAGACTATGCAAGAAGATGGTATTGTGAGTTTAGAGGAGCAAGATAAACTAGCTATATCAAATATTTGTTATTGGAATCACAAATATATGGATGGGATATGAAAAATTTATCTATTCATACTAAGGATGAGGTGAGCATCTTAACTAAAGATGCGTTGAGAAGGTTAGGAAATGTTTCTTTAGATCTCGTGATGAATTTTTCAATAATAGAAAATAAGACAAAGGAAAGGCGAATTGAAATTTTGCATGGATCATAGATAGATATTATGGGAGTAAAGTTTGATGTTATTTTTGAGGTAATTTAGATAACAAAAATGGATGAATTCCATGATATACTTGGTTGACCTTGGTGCTTTATGATAATCATGTGGAAATGAGATTTATTAAGAGAGAGATGAGTTTTAACAAGGATGGGAAAAGGGTTGGGATTTCCTTGTATGATTTGATGGGTACTCATTATATTGAGAGTGTTGAAATTGATAAATAAATTAGAAACTTTAATAAGGTGATATCATAAGACAAGAAATACTTAAACCATCATGAGATGGAAAGTTGAAATATAAAAGTGGGAAAATAATGTCTGACACTACCAACCTCACTTATAATAGGTGGGTTACGGAAGAGTATGAAGTTACTTAGAAGAAAATGTGTTGAGTTATGAAATGATGGAATAAGATAAAATATATGAATATAAGTGGTATAGTTCACAAGGTTATTAAAGGATAGGAAATCATGTTGAAATGGTTTCCAAAGGTAGCACCAAATATTAGGTGGGTGATGAGAAATAGTATAGACCATTTGGATAAGTTACCTAAGTATGATGGATATAGTTTCATTAAGTATTATGTGGTAGATTTAGAGATCTATAAACCTAAGGAATATGCTAAAGTTTTTTTCAAACCCACAATATGAAGGATACTACCAATCATTGGTGTTCAATGCATAATTTGTACTTATGTGGGTGCACATGGATTAAAAAAACTTCTATGTAATAGGTTCAATGAATTAATGTTAAGAAAATGCTTATGATTTATGTCGAAGATGCAAGTCTGCAAGATTACCTTTCGAATGTGAAAGGGTGTGGAATTTATGTGAGTGTTTCCTCTTATTGTGGATATGAATTTTATGACACATTGAAAACATGGGGAAATGATTAGTATTTACATGGAAAAACTACATTAGAAACAACACATTGGGATGTGGTGAAAGATGATTTTTTGAGGACATTCAACTTTGATATAAGGGAATAAGGCTTAGATAGACCTTTGACTACGATAAAGGATTTCGTTTTCCATAAATATCTTTTGTATGAAGACAAGTTTTGAAAGATTTGTAACGATAAACTTTACTCTATGTACCAAGTTTTTATGGGAGATTGGAGTATTGATTTTCTTTTAAGGGACTCATCCCAATAGTGCAAAGTGTTCATTGGATGGAGGAGTTAGAATAAGTCATAGATGAGGGCATAATTCAATTATAAGTTTATGAATGAGAGATTTGTTTTTGGATTTACACACGGTGATCCCGCAAAATATTACAACCAACCTCTCTACATGAAGGAGGTGAATATCAAGGTGGATGAAAACCCATAGATGGAAAGCCTTGGTGATTATTGGGGTGATTTTGAGTTCACTAGAATTGTAGATATTGTGAAAGAATAATAGGATTTATTTCCAAACATTCATGAGGATATGAAGGTGTTCTATCCTAGTCTAGGAAAGATGAACATAAATTTATGAGAAGGCAAAAAATATTAAAAATAGGCCCTCTAGGATAAACCCAAGCTTATGTGATAGGTTAAAGTGAAGGTTGACAATATGCTCAATGAAGGAGTGATATTTCTAATTGGGGATTATTATTGGGTTAGTTTGATGGTTATTAGAACTAAGAATGATGGAAGGATTTGATTTTTCATAGAATATAAAACTCTTAATTATGTTTGTGTCCAAGATCATCCCCAACCTTGTCATAGAATAGGTATTGGAATTTGTCATAGGATATGAGGTGTACACATTTTTGATGGGTTTTATATATATATCATCAAGTGGATTATAGAAGAAGAAAATTCTAAGATAAAATTAATAATGAAGTGGGGCTCTTTTGCATAAAATGTCATTTTTTCAAGCTAAAAAATGTAACAAAAATATTTTCATGAATTATGGTCAAAGCATTCAAATAATTTATCCATAATTGTTTGCAAGTATTATAGATTATTGTAAGGTATATGGGTTATTGTGAGATCACCATACAAATATGCACATGATGTTTGAAAGGCATGGATAATGTAAAATTTATTTAAATATAAAGAATTGACATTTTGCGGTACCATGTGTGGATTTTGTTAGGACATGTTATTTGTAATGAAGGCATGTTGGTAGATCCCATAAAATTAGTTGTGATTTAGTAGTTGGAAGAGCCATAGATGTATAAAGATGTCTGCACATTTTTGGGACATTACATATATTATATAAATTTAAGAAGGTATTATGTGTACATTTCTAGATATTTGTAAGATCTCTTGAAAAAGGAAGGACCTTTCAGATATACCTATTTGTAAAGGGGGGTTTTCATACACTAAAAGACAAATTTTATAGCACAATAATTTTGTAATCCTTGAGAGGATCCATTTTGTGTCTATGTAGACATGTATGGAATGGTAATGGGGAAATTTGTGCATAATGTGGTAAAGGGGAGATTGAATACTTAATATATTTTATGAGAAGGAATTTTTCCAACACAAATAATAATTACAACACTATGGAATGTGAGGCTCTTCGCATGATTTATATATTACAAAAATTTAGATAGTATCTCTTGGATACCCCACTTGTCTTTACACATATAATGAGGTTATAAAGTAATTGGTGAACATGTTGATGTTGCATTATCACATATATCGATGAATGGTGTTATAGAAATTTAATTTAAGGTTGTTAATCCTAGAATAGGTTTTTGCTAGACCCGATCATTTATCATGTATAAACATGGGAGAAGTTGCAAAATAGATTGAGGGATTTCCATATTCTCACATTTTTAGGTTTTTGAGAACCCGAGGAGATGACATGAATTTTGGTGTTCCTTACATTAGGAATGGTGTTTGAGTGTTGGCCCATGGTACATAAGAAGTTGTTGTTATCCAATGTTGACCCTTATTATCTTATTAGATGAAAGATATATAATTTTGGGAGATAAGAGGTTTTGGGAGATTTTGTGATGGAGCATGAACATAAGGATTTCATGTGGGAGTGTCATGAGGGAGTGGTTGGAGGTTGTTATGTTGGGAAGATACATCCCGGAAGATATTTTTGTCATGATTTTGGTATCCAACTTTGTTTAAGTATTAGCAAGAATGTTGATGCAACACTTTGACCTTTTCCAAATAGTTGGGAAACCAAACAACATGGATGAGATGCCCTTGGTGAAAGTAAAATTTGAGATCCATTTGAAATATGGGTGATTGATTTTGTAGGAATGTTTTACCCATCTAACCACTAAACAAGGGTGAGGTATCAGCACTACTACAATTTATTTGACCCATTGGGAAGAATTTATCTTGACTCATGATTGCACCATAATAATTTCCACAATATTTTTTATGGTATACTAAGTAACACTAGGTTTATTTTCCTGCGATCTTAACAACTAATCAAGGTACAAATTTTCTTGCAAATAATGTTAGGATTATCTTAGAAGATTTTTGATAGTTCATAAAAACAACTGCTACCATCCACAAGTTAATTGGACCATGTCGATTTTAACAAAATATCAAGAAATTTGTTGATAAATTTGTGATGTGGGCTATATAGAATGGTATGAATGTGTTTCTACGGTCTTATGGACCTATAAAATTACATATAAGAGGTTGAAAAATTATACCATTTTATTTAGTCTATAGTAAGGAAGAAATATTTTCAATTGAATATTTGGTACCAACTTTTTGGATTACCCTTACAAGTAATCTCGAGGATAGGTAGTCTATGAATGAAAGGTTGTATGAGATATTTTGGTAGTTGAAAATTGATTATTGGCTTAATAGAGTTAGGAGGTTGAGAAGGGAGACATGATAATCATATTAAGACTGAAATTCTATAAGAAGGGGGATAAATTTTTATTGTTCAATTCTTGGCTCATCAACACCCAAGGAAACTACACATATAGTGGATGGGGACTTCATCATCCATAAAATTTTGGCATCTAGTGCATGTAAGGTATGTAAGGTGAATGGAGACATGATTCATGTATATTTTAATGGGTGTAGGCTTAAGATCTACCATGATTAGTTTTAAAAACATGGAAAACAAATAAGGCTAGAAAAAATAAATGCTTTATTTTTACTCATAGTTATCACAAAATAAGTGAGATAATACTCCAAGTGCATATACTATATAGCATATGAAAGAAAAGAATAGTATAATCCATAAGGAATTAATATTACAATTTGGCTATTCTATTATTACACATGAAGACAATGTATTTTGTTTTTCAGGAGAAAAAGTAGAGAATTAGATATAATTACTAATGAATTGAATTTATTGAGGAATATATGTTCTTATGGAATTTGAAATTTTGAGTAGGGAATTAAAAAGAGTGAGAGTCGAGTTCATTTTTTGACAGAGAGATTTTATGAGTCATATTTTTTTTTTTTGGGGTAGATACAAATATTAAAGAAGGTAATGTTAAATGATGACTAGGAAGCTTTTCACATGTGTTGCTTGATAGAAAAATATTGCAAGTGGCTCTTGAAAGTATGTGTCCAAGTTTAATGCCACTCTGACTATTCAGGAAATCAAGGTAGTATAACGAATCATTCATGTTTTTAGTATTTCACAATCAAGATTTGAAGAAATTAGATTGCTTTAAAAAAGTGAAGTGAAACAAACCACAACCGAGAGAAGTGTGCGAGAGGAAAATTGGTGTTGTGAATACATGATTGAGAATTAACAAGAAGCTTACAAAGGATTGAGATTGAATGGATGAATTTGAAGAGAAAACTTCTTATATAGTCACTGGATGGAATGAGGTAGTAATAATTAGAGGAATACCTCGGTAGATGTTATGAGGTACCCCAAAAAACTATCATCCATGCTTCTAATTGAGAACTAGATGGTAGGTTGTGACCTGGAGGATATCGTAGAACATGATCAAACAATCACTAGTTAGGGAGTTATAATAGAGACATACTCTTATGTTTTAAATGACATAAAAGATGAATCTACCTAATTTTCTACACTACTGACCATCGCACATCTACCTAACTTGTATGTTTCAAATAACATACAAGTTTGTGAAGGAGAAGATTCAAGTGAGTATTACAAAGTATATGGCCTCAAATTCCCTTGAGGCCCATGAGTTCAGGGGAAATAGTTTTTTCTTAGTTTTGATATTACTAATAAAAAAGTGGTAAGAATGTGTATTTAACTTTTACGGTTGTACTTGTAGGAATATTGGATCATAGATATACAACATATGAATGTATTTGATAAATGGGGAAGAGGTATAAGGCCCACATGCACCTCTAGTATGATAACCTACATAAGGTGTTTGGTGATGAATAGTGTATCATTGATGATTTAATCACTACATGCAAAGGAGATGTCGTGTTTTGTGTCACTTCACATTGTATTCTTGTAAGAGACCAAACCATGAAGGATACATACATACATACATACATACATACATATATATATATATATGTGTGTGTGTGTGTGTGTGTGTGTGTGTGTGTGTGTGTGTGTGTGTGTGTGTGTGTGTGTGTGTGTGTGTGTGTGTGTGTGTGTGTGTGTGTGCGCGTGCGTATAATCATAGGCATATAGGAAAACCAAATGGGTTTGGGGCCTCTTCAAAGTAATTTTAGATAAGTGGTTGGGAGTCGGTCCAATCCAAAACAACCCCTTTTAAATATTTTTTCATCTTGAGGAAAGTTGGGTGAGGGATTTGACAAAGAAGACAACTCAACTATATTTCAAATTCACCACAACAGATCTAGTGCTAGAAACTAGAATTACATATCCAAATGAATATGCACAAAATAATTCCTCTCCATAGATTCAGCTCCACATAGGTCCATAGCCTCCAAATAGGTTAAGTCTTGATTCATCATGACTTAGAAAAGTTCGACCTCAAACCTATATACCTTTTTTAACCTATCACTAATATATTGATGTCCCCCGAATTTTCTAAGCACCTTGACTATGGTCTTTTATACTTTTGCTCAATATTTTTATCATCATGTCTCATCATTTGTAAATGTATACCAATGAGGTTGAAACATTTATATTCCTAGTTGATTTTTTTATGTTTAGAGTGATCAATAACATTCGGATCTCAAGATTTTATTTAATTCATATTGTATTGGTGCTTCCCCATTATTAATTTGAATTTATATCCATTGTATGCATTTAATTGTTATATTAGTGTTATTTTATACATACATATTGACATCTATAAAATGACATCTATGTAGGGAAGAACATGGAAGAGGCATCACATTTTCTCGTGTCTCTTTTTTGGTCTATTTGATAATTATGTTTACAAGGAACTATAAACAACTTCACATATTTAAGGGGTGGGATTATACAACTCAAAATACCTTTTAGGTGTTTTCTTTCTCGGGAAAGCATTAGGTCTTCCACCGATCTTTAAATCTATTATGGATCTATTATACTTATGGGGAATAAATTTTAAGAAACTTGTGGTAAATGTACTATTCCGACTTATACTTGATATTTTTAGATAGTACAAAAATGTGAAAACTACAAGTATGTTGGAGATTATCTATGAAATTTTATCTCTAACATATGTGTATAGTGTGTATATACTAGTGGTATAACATTTTGTTTTCAAAAAGATATTGGTGGCATTGTATTTTGTGTGAAGTTTTTTAAGATTTGATATCTAGTGTATTTTTATTTATTCGGATACATCAATGTTAGTTAGTAAACTTGAGGGATAGTATATGTAGTTAGTATTAAATCATAATCTATAGATCATTCTCATTTAGTTATAGTTAGATTTGTAATTTTTCTTAGAATTAGACATTAAGGTATTGTTCTTATCTGTTTTTATTGTTTTCAATTGTTGAATCATAAATACACTTCATTTTCCATTGAAACTAAGTTCTAAATGTTATTGTTAGTCTACAAACCCTAAACGTTGTTTCCTATTGAAAAATCCCAAAGATGGTATATATTAAGTATTAAAAAGTTATAATTCATTCTCATTTGACCACATATTTGACACAATTTATATTTTATGAAAAATTGACACAATTTGTACTCTTAGTTGCAAGTTAAACCTTCGGGCCATGTAATTATCATTATCCCCACTTTAGCTTTTAAAGTGTCTTACATGATTTGCTTCATTTAAGAACAAAGCTAGAGTCAACATATATAGTGCAACGTACTACATCCAAATATTAGGTCAAAAGAATGAAATAAGAAGAAACGTGTCCCCTTAAAATGTGAAGCATAATAGCTCTCAAATGGGATGTTTTTCAATATAAAATAAAAAAATAGAATGGTTTATCCTTTTGTCATTATCTAACATGCTTAGCAATCTTGGAAAGTGTGTCCAAAAATAAACACAAAATGATAGAGACTCAATATATAGCCTAACAAGTTTTGGGATCACAAAAATATTTCTTTGCAAATTGTGAGAACAAAACATGGCTTGGCATATTCCGTGGATGTGTACTTTTTATCTTTCTAAAGTGAGACAGCTCCATGCAAGGAGAATGTGATACCCCTTGAAGGAGTACCTTATGCCCGAATCATGTGCCACTTTTTAATCTTTTCGCTCCATTCCAAGGAAAAGCTTCCATTAATTCTCTTCTCAAGCAAAAGCTTCCACTCATTCTTCTCCACTACAACGTGGACCCAAATGAAACAAAATCGAAGAGGACAAAGAAAGACTAACCTTAGCATTTTATGGTTTTGAAGACATGTTGTTAACCGTATTGGCACATGAAATAAAAGAGAAGGGGATGGATAAATAACAACCAAAACAAAACAATTTGTGGTTAACATTATATAAAGGAATATTGTTCTTTTTGGTTTCTAGAATACCCTTTTGACCCGCTTAGCAAACCATAACTTGTCTCAAACATAAACAATTATTAGTTTAGTTTAGTTGAGTTGTAAATCGAGACGTATTTCTTGTTACGATAGAAGTGAGTACGATCACTATTTCAATTTTTTAGATGTTATTATATTTTTTATCGGGTTTATGAATTGAAATCTCTTTTTTTGTGAGGTACAAATAAGTGCTTAGTTCTAAGTAAATCATAATTTGACTACACAAATAATAACTAACTCAGTTCTCAACAAACCATCACTTATTGATAGATTGCAATTTACCTCAAATACAAATAGTCACTAAGACAATTTCCAATAGGCAATAGCTTACCTAAAACATAAACCCCTAATAATTCAATTTATAGAAAACAACAACATACCTCAAACATAACACAACCAAGGCACACATACTTGACACATCATAGTATAATATGTATTGATTTTTGTATTGGGTTCCTACACTATTGTTGTTTAATTGAAAAGAAAAGTCCATACATGAACACGCTTAGGTGGGATGTAGACTTAAATAGGAAAATAGCTTTTCTACACATCAATTGCATTTAAAGCTTTTGTGTTGCTTTAACTTCTATTATTGATAAGAAAGCTTCAAATTAAGCACATTTTAGACCTTTCACAGGTTTATATGATCGGACCATTGTTCACTTAGATATTTAAATGTAACTCCCCATCTTCAAGAGGTAGCATAGTTTTCTTACGTTTCATCCACACTTGTATAAATGGTAAATTGAAAATAAATATATATAATTCATATATAACAAAGATGTGAACTTTTCATTAAAACACTCAAGATCAACTTTTTAATGTTATCTATGAAAGTTACATCATATTGCATTTAAACAAATGAAAAGATCTAATTTAATTAAACATCACATTAATAAATTGAATATAGAGGGGTGTAAATAACATTTATGGGTATAATATTGTAGGAGGTTTATTAATATAATTTGAATTTGGATTTTGAATTTGATATTTGTTATCGAGATTTATATGATTACAAATCAAAATGTGTAATCAATTAGATATATTCATATGAACCATACACTTTTCTTAAGACACATGTATGGGCTGAATTTTCAATCCAAACAAGGTGTAAAAAATAAATTTTATTTATAGGTTTTGTTCTCCCGGTTTCACCCTTTGCTTCTCTATCCTCATATCTTATGTTATGACCCTTTTGTACATGTGATATCTTATTATTGTATGCCTTAGACTATACAGAAATATATAGTGGATTTAGGGGCATGTGTTCCATGGGATGTTACTAATTTGTTAGGCCCTTGTGCTTTAAACATGTCAAAAATCAATAAGTTAAATAACATAAATAACTTCAAAACGTGTGACAAAACTACATTATAAAAAAATGATATCTAGAAAATTGATAATGAATCATGTGTCCAAGTCAATTATGACACTTGCCTATTTATACAAGTTCCATTTGAATTTAAACTTTATAATATTGGCATGAGTGTCGGTGTTCAATCACAAGAAATGAGAAAGGCACAAAAGGGAGAGTACGTCTAATCGGTTAAAGAGGAAGTAACAAAATGTATAGACTATAAACATTTACATCCAAAAAGTTAGACCGGTGGATGGAAAGGGAGACTAAGGAATATTTTGGGGATGTAAAAGTGGGGTTTTAGACTTTAAAAGTTAATAGAAATACTAATATCACTCAATTAGAACCAAATTATCCATACATGTAGACAAGTATGTGAAACTTACACTAATTAACAAAAAATAAGTGACATGTGATCGTATACTACATTTTGTTCCACTTTGAGGTGCATGTGTAGGGAAAAAGATGGAATATAAAAATAATATTATTAATTTTGATATTTAGAACTAGGAAAGATAAGTATTGAAACCTTAAAACCCACTTTCTTGCACAAACATGGGAAAGTGGGAAAAAATGTCAAATACAAAAATTTAATAAAACATTATACCTCCTTTGTCCCTACATACAACAAAATTTCAATGATTATTTCATACCATCGAGAGGAAGTAGAAGATGGGATGAGTTTGGAACCTTTGCATAGTCTAACACTACACCCTCACATCTAAATGAATCTAAAACTCTCATTCAACGGGTGTTGAATATTGGGAAACAAATATGGAATTCCTAGTATCATATCATGAATCTTATAATCATTATGAATTGTATATGCTTTGAGATATTAATATGATCGGTACAAATATGTAAAATACATTTTCCCTACTTTGAGATAACATTACAATGAACGAAGCATATCGAAGGAGGAATAATTTCATGTAATACAATTCTATAAATACCATTATTAGTACGGTTTCCCCATTATAGTATTAGGATTTAGTAATTTTAACAAATGAATATTTGGAGCTTGTTTGTAAATAATGAATCACTAGCCAATGGAGATATAGTTATAAATAAAAAATCAAAGGATAATCTAATTAAGAAAAATTAATTAGATGTACATGATGATATAGGAATAGAAAAATAGTATACATTGTAAGTCAATAATCCTAAAGCATGTGCTAAAAATATGGATAAACACGACTCTTGAATTGAAACTAAGGTTAAGGTTAGAGAGGTAAAATCATTTTTGAAATCTTTGAGTGTGAAAAATATTTATAAGTGTACAAATGGGTTGTGTAGTGTCTTCAAAGTGCTTGTAAAATTTCGAGTGTTGAAAATGAAATCGGGGTAAGATCCTTGAAACTAGACAAAAACGCTTGAGCATTTTTGAGCTCTATGACATATTTACCCATCGATGATCTAATCTAAAACCATGTTCTAACATACGGTATGTTTATTTTCATAATCTAGAATTTGTTGTCAAAATTCATGGTTGTACTTCTCGACTATAATTAGCTTCTCCTTTGTGGAAACTCTAGCTCCTTTCCTTATGAGATAAGAAAGGGGTTAATATGATTGATCGGCGACATCAACCCCCAATAATATGGGAATTTATTACATAGAAATAGTTATTATCCAAAACTCACCCCTTAAGATAATTTTGATAACTGGATGATTTTTGCAGATCTAGAGGGGAAATAATGGTGAAAGGCCAAAAATCGGGCTTTGGGGGTCCCTTTGGCTCTTCTCTAACTTCCCTATCCAAAAAAAAAATCCAAGGAGTTAGTAAAAATTTGAAAAAATCCGAAAAAATGAAGTCAAGGGCTTATTTTAATGCATTGTGGGTCTGGAGGCTATGGATGGTACTAGTGCGGATCATACCAAGGTTCATCGTATCGATTTCAGGGGCGAAATGCAAAGGAATCGGTGTATTGCGAAAAAATTAGAAAATTTTGTCCCGGGTGGTCTACTGGATAGTCAAGATAATGGGACAGGTTGGGATGCAAAAGGAGAAATCGCCGTGCAACAAAGGAATCGAAAATGCGAAGTTTTTGTCCTAGGTGGTTTGTGGGACATTCGGGACATCGGGAATGTGGGACGCGAAAAGGTGAAATCACCACATAAAGAGCCAAACAAAGTGGGATGCGGGTGAAGCGGAAGTCAACGGCCTCGATGGCCTAGTCAACGGTGGAATAGTTGGGACAGGGAAGTCCAAATTGAGTGATGTGGAAAAAAGAGGCCTAGGCCATCCACATACGCATGGGACATGAGTTCTCGAAAACTTGAAATAGCCACAATAGAAGGGAAAAGTTGACCCCGACCTCCATACTTCAAACGGTCATAACTTCTAACCCAAAGCTCCATTTTTATGAAATTTGACTTTCTGGAACAGGGATGACATCCTCTATGCTAAAAAAATTGGATTTCTTAATTTTAATTAGGGTAGGTATGTGAAAATAAAGGAAAAATATCTATCTCGATAAATTAAATGCTCATTCTCGTTAAATGACAGAAATGCTTGGCAGACCCAAAACAACTGCCTACACTCAAAATGCCATATATTTTGCAATTCTCAATGAAAAACACAAAATTGGTACTTGTTGAAATCGTGGTTCCGATCTCGATGCAAAAACAAGAAATATGGAATATGATGAAGAATATATGGTGAGTTTGTATAAAATGTGTCTAGTTTAGAACAATTTTTTATTTGGTAGTTGGGATGCATTCAATGAAGCATGTGCAGACATTTGTCACATCGCTTGAAGTTATGGGACAGAGATGGGGGCATTTTTCAAGTAATATAACATCATTTCACTTCATTTACTATCTCTTACAAGTGGTTGAAAGACAAATTTCAGGATTTTCATTTCCCTCTCTCTCTCTCTCTCTTTCTCTCAGAATTCTATAAATTGGAGTGTTGGGCTCATTGTAGAGGGGAGATAGTTTTGGAGTAGCAAAAATCATCAAATTTATTTTGTGAAGCCAATGTGTTACAAGCCCTTGTAGTGAAATCCTTGCATGGTGATCCAGGCTCTTATTCTATAATAGATTGAATTGTGCATATCAATGAAAGCAATAGATATAAGTTTGTGGATATCTCTTCCCCTGTTGTGTTTGTTGCATTCTTCTTTCCCTTTCAATCTCATGCAAATATATTGTGTCTATTTATGCTCTTGTAAGGATTCATTATCATTGTGTGTGTATGAGATATTATTGTGAATGTATTTGCTAGACTATGGAGAACTGTTATCACCCCTTCTAGTATGCACTTTGCTTCTATTTTTCACACATTGGAAGACTTTCTCACACCCTCCTTTTCTGGTGTATCACCGCTTTAGTGTAGAATTTTTTTCATGCATTCTCTCTCTTTGGTCCCTTGGAAATTTAGATTAGGACAAGATATTTTTTCTTGCATTAAAGTAGATTGTGGTAGGTAGTTTAGGAGTAAGAACCAACTTTTCTCTAAAGGTCTATCTCAAGTAGAAAGTCCCACAACTTGGAGATAGTACCCATGTTATCCAATCACATTGTGATCTCAAGCACACACACTTTTGCAAACATGAGGGTGTTGTGATTCGACAATAACAATAGTATAAAGATGCCTCATACCTATGTATTTCTCCCTCTCAACATATGTGTGTGAATGTGCATAAACAATAGTTTTGGAAAGACCTCCAACACTTGGAAATGATCTTTGAATTTAGTTGTAGCACATGAAAGTGTTCTAGGAAGTAACATATTATGTATTATGACTTGTAGTTTTTGGTGTACTCTAAGGATGTGATATCTATATAATTATGGCCCAAATTCCTTTTTAAAGTACTTGATAATTAGATCCCCTTAACGTCCAAGGTGTCAAAATATTCCCTTGATGAGTATGGTGCATGTGTTTATATATTCAACTTTTGTAAATTATTTCTCACTCAATTTAACCTAATCTAATCATGCTAACTTATGATTTTGGATTTTTATTGTAAGTGCATAATACAAATAAATTGGCCTAGGTTAGAAACATCAGAAATTTTATCCCCTATTGGGTGATTCCACCCCGGTTTACCTTGGGAACTAGTTTAAGACATGAGATAATTGGATATGAGTTTGTAGATGCATTCGGTGTGAGGTGCATTAATTTTTGAACTACTAAACGAAATAGCATGTCCTAACCTAGTCAATTAATGTATAAATGGGAATATAGTGGAATAAATACTAAATGATTATTTCCAAGCTCTTTAGGTATAAATGTTGAGTACTACAATTATCCCTATTTTAATCTACCATTGATAATTATGAGATGTAAATGTAAACCTCCAAGTGTGTACGATGTATGTGTGGCTCGGATTATTTTTTTCTCTTTCTTTATTTATGCCACTTCACATCACATATTAAAGTGCGTATTAAAGTCCAATTAATATAATATAAAATCAATCAATAAACAAAATTAAAATTAAAATCATGAAATGGTTACACCTGATTGCCCTCGGTGCCATCATAAGGGGTATGAATATTGTATTTGAGAACGTTGGCATTTGAAGTTGCCATGAGCCAATATAACACTTAAACGCATCTTATGGAGCCTTTGTAGTACTTGAGCTTGTTAAGGATCCAATATATCACTTGAGCATGTTATGAAGCCAAATATAGCACTTGAGCCTACCATGGAGGTGCAAGTAGCACATGATCATGTTATGGGGATAATTTGTTCATGATTTTAGTGTATATGTCTTAATGTGGTATGTGTAAATTAGTATTATTCATTTGGGATGATTGTGTTATTTGGAATGATTGTGTTATTTGGAATAGTTGTGTGAATTTCATCATATAGTATTAATCAAATCCTTATAGGTATAATATACATGAACCTTTTTTAAAATCCCATAATATGCTCCCTTTTTAAGATGAGAGATGTTGTGAATAGCTCAAAAGAGAAATTGTTAGTCATATAAAGAGCATAGCCATAACATCAATGATGTAAACCATATATAATATATCAACTAACATGGTAAAATGAGAAATGTAGATTAGATATAAGAATTTCAGAACATGTAGTAAGTTTCATCATATCATGAGGAATATCATTAAAATCTCCAATAATTCAACAAATAATATAGTATCTATTCATAGAGTAGTATGAAAGCAACACAACTCAATGCATAATGAATTCATAATGACATATGACATAGAATCACACGATATTCCCATCATAAAAATGACATACCTAGAAAGATGTGATGATTTGACCAATGTTAGTAGGTTTTAGTTGTTAGATATGTGTATAAGTATAATATTTGTCCAGCCATTGTTCCTAGAAAGGAATGCAACAATCAAAGTGCCATGAGAAACTTGTAAATCAAGATATATCAATCAATTTTCTAGAAGAGAGTGTGTAACAAACAATGTGTTATGAGTAATATAAAAATATTAATATGTATCAACAATTATTTCTAGAAAAGAAATGAACCAAAATATTAATCATTGTTCTAGAGAAATAAATGTAACCAAAAGATATGTTAAGCAAGTGTGTACTATGTTGATAATATACGTGTTTTAAACAAAGTGTATCATAAGCAATGTGTTTTGAAAAAAAAGTATGTCTAATTAGTTCATGTCATAAGCAATGTGTGTCTAATAGAAATAACTCAAATAATATAAGAAATGTGTTCCAATCTAGATACTGAACAAGTAATATGTCTAGGAAATAGTATGAGTAATGGTTGTTTGATGTGTGTGAGTATAAAGAATAAATGTAAAGAGAAATCATCCATAGATTAAAAAAATGGTATGTGATAAAAATTAATTACATATCATACAAGTTCCTAGAGAAAACAAATCATAGAACATACAAGTGCGTATCTAACAAACAAGATCATACAACATGCAACCACATAATATCATTGAGTAAAAAATAAAATACAAGTGCTTATTGAGTTCAAAGAAGATAATATCACAAATTATTAAAATCATGTAAGTTTGTGGAGTATAAAAAGAAGACCAAATCACCCAACAAACAACAACATACATGTTCTATATAACTTAGAATAGAAAATATCATACACAAAATAACACATAAGTGCCTAAAGTAGTTAAAGAATGCAAGATCACATAATAAAAACCATATAATATCTTAGAGTGGTTAGATAAAAATATATCAAAAGTATATGAATAAAATAATATCATAGAGTATCCATAAAACACACAAGTACATAGAGTATTTAGATCATACAAGATCACAAAATAGTCAAAGCATACAATATATAAGTTCATGTAGAAGACAAAGAAGTAAAAATAACACACAATATAACATATTTAATTTCTCATAGAATTAAAATCACATAATGTAGAAGCATGGAGCATACAAAAGAAAATGTGTATATAGATAATAAATGAAAAATTATAATCAACAATGTCAGATATAAAATAATATCCAATAGGCTATAATATTCAACCAATATAGTATTATCTAGGAAAGCAAACACTGGTTGTAAATGATAAAATAAAAATAATAATGGAGCATGGTTAGATCCTACATTAGCATCATAACTTTGAAATAATGAAATCAAGCATAATGCAAATCAAGAACTCTATTCTTCTAATTGCCTAATTAAATTAAGTGGACCTATGTAGTCCAATGGAAATCAACAATATTGCTTGCTTTGATCCTTCATGGATGTTTGGGTGTGAGGCCTAGCTCTTCAAGATGGATGATGGAGGGGCTTGAGAATGGCAAAAGGCTTTTAGTGCAAGACTATGTGCTTTCCTTTGCTTTCTCAAGGGAATTAGGTGTAGGTATAAAGGTAGGAGGAGGGCTCTTTATATAGCCCAAAGGATAAAGGATTCAACACATCCTCATGAATGTGGGATAAAGGTAAAACATGATTAGGAATGGATAAGGTTGCTTTATTAAAGGTAACCTTACTTTAGAAGGGTTTAATTTATGTTTAGCAAGTCATGGGAGTTGGGGGTGCTTTAATTAATCAAATGTGATTAACTAATAGGTAGATGTGAGCTTATAGAAGCTAATTAGAGGAATATTAGTATGATTTAGGCTATTAGAAGGGGATTAAATCAATTAAACATTGATTTACTAGTTAAATGAAGGGGAAGACTAATTAATTAATAATAATTAATTAATCTAGATAGAAGAGGTGATTAATTAATGGAAGGTCATTAATTAGGTTGTTAGTTGGATAGGTGACTTAATCAATTAGCGTATTGTAATTAATTAATGACAACAAGAGGAAATATGAGCGCTTTTGACGATATGTCATCTATTTTCGAGAAAGGGGGATAATTAGCGCAATTTAAGTATTTAAATTGCTTAGGCGTAATTATAGGTGTCTACATTTTCCCCTCTTTGGGGTGGCGTAAGTGACGCCACTTCAAAGATAGTAGATGGAAGAAAATTTTGAAGGGATAGAAGAAAAATTAGTAGGAGGGAGAGATGCCCCCTCGAGTGTCGATGGGGTGATGGAAGAAGTCGATCGACGATCGAAAAAGATGAGATAGGCAGAAGAATGGGGAAGAGGCAGGATGCCCCGATGAGAGAGAAAAATTAGGGGTGAAAGGGAAGTGATGTAGAAGAAATAAGGAAGAGGGGAGAGAAGAGCTTAGCCTCTAGCCACTATTTTTATTTGAACAAATTTGATGTCATCATATTGCCATAGGAACTACATCATCGGTCCTTATGAAAAATATAAGCATACGACAAAGGTAGAATGACATGAAAAGCCATACTACGAACAATTGTCCATTGCTTGAAAGTACCAACTCCACGCAACATACAATAATGCAATGCAATACGAGAAGGAAACAAGCTCATGTAACAGGGAAAACAAGTACGAACGCACATATCCAACCCAACAATGGTCAAGACAGTTGTACAAATGTTTTGTTATCAGCTGAAGAGATCCACAAGTTCGTGATTGATGACAAGGGTTAAAAATGATGCCCCAAGCAAGGATACATGCAAGGGAAATGACAATGGACACGGGGTCCATGAAAAGCATTTGTGTGCAACAAAACAACACCAGGCAACAAAAGTGCCCCAGAGTACAGACGAAGCAAGCAGCTAGCTTTGTGAATGGTTGTGAATCCGGTGATCCACGAGTCATATTAATCGGGAAGATGTGAGACAAACCAACAGGATATGGAGAAAATACCATGCGCAAGACACAAGTTTCAGCCAAATAAGCAAGTTACCATTTTTGTAGGGTTTTTTTACTTTTTAGGATTTTTGAAAAATTTGCCTTGTTTTTGGATTTTTGATTATATATATATATATGTTTTTATTGTTTTTTTGCTTTCCAAACCATGGTGAATAAGTAGAAGAAAGAGAAGAAGAAAGAAGGGCCTAGGGGCGACAAAAAGTGCCCTAGGTGGAAGAAAGGAGAAACAAAGGACAAATAATGTCCTTGTTAATGGAAAAATTAAGAAAAAAATAATTATTTGAAAAATAATTATTTACAAGAGTGTGAAGAAGAATAAAAATCACCAGGGAGCAATAAAATTGCCCGAGGGAGAAGAAAGGGGTATCGGGCAAAAAAATGCCCCAATATGGTGAAAAATAAGAGAAAAATAATTATTTAATAAAAATAATTATTCCACAACGAACAGAGGAGAAAACGGTGATCGAAACGGGTCTCCCGGCCTTCCGAACGGTGAAAAATAGGTTAATATACCCCCTGGGGGTAAAAACATCATGAGTAATTCATTTTAACTGATCAGTTTGAAAAAAATTACTGTGAGGCTCTGATAGTCAGGAGAACTATGGTGATCGCACGAGACCGTTTGAGGTGCGCGGATGCAGTCCGGGGTACCAACGGCATGCGGACGATGGCCCTTTGTGAGTATCAAAACCTTTCTCTTAAATTTTGTCATTAATGCCCTAAAATTAGGTCTTTTAGGCATAGAAAATGCGTAGGTGCACCTGCGCACATGGCGCAGCAGGTGGGATAGGGCACGCGCGCCATTTTGGGGGCGCAGTGTGCCATTTGAGGCGCAGCAGCACCAGTCGATGCGTCGCATGCACGCACACGCGCAGACACAAATCACACACACACACACACACACGCACACATGAGCACATGTGCACACACACACACACACTGGGAAAGGGGCACACATGCAAAAAGCATGGCGCACAGGCATGGAGAGCGCACACACACACAGGGCACATGTGCTCAAGCGCAGGCACCAATTTGGTGGCGCACATGCCAAAAAGGGCGCACGTAGGCACTGCAAAAGAGGGCGCACATGCACACTGAAAAACACACACACAAGTGCAGTGCACGCAAAACATGGTGCACACATGCCCAAAAGGGCACACAGGTGCCCTAGACAGGTAGAAAAAAGATAGGAAAGTGTCCAAAAACATGACACTTAGAAGAATTTTTAGGATTTTTGGGTTAACCCTAAAAGATGAGATAGATTTTTAGAGGAAATGCTAGAAACTAATGAGTGGCGTGTTATTTTGTAGAGATGACTACTAGTTTTACAGACGTGGGAGCGTCACTCCCGGATTGCCGAGTTAGAGGGTAGTATGCACTGGCGCGACCACCGAGCTATGGCGATATTACTTGAGGCAGTGGGGTTAGGCCCCGTGGCTCGAGATGCCATCTATTGTGCTAGATCACGACCTCTTGACTTGCTAGCCGAGCGATGGCATAGCGAGAGCCAGTGTTTAGGTTGCCCACAGGGGAGATGATAGTGACCATAGAGGATGTTTGGTGGATTCTGTGCCCCATGATGGGTACATTGATCGAGTATAGTTTCGGATGATGCGGGGCTTGATTAGAGCGTGCCCAGTAGCTTTATTCGGGTCGATGACATCCCACATGACGGATGACCATAGCTTTACATGAGTGCATCTCCGACCCGACATTGCATCGGGGACCTCTCTATATCATGGCACTTATCAGTGGGTTCTACTCACTGATAAGACAGGGACTTCATTCCCAGAGGACTACTGCCATTGGTCCATGGCATTTACAGTGGTGAGAGATATTGCTGGGGGCAGTGTATACTAGCCCATTTATACTGGGACTTTGCACCTGATCACATACCACGGTCAGAAGACCATGGGGCCAACATCATTATTACAGATATGGTCATGGGATCATATTGCTATCGGGTGCCCTGTAGGCCCTTTCACATTTGAGATCCCGAGGAGCCATCATACATGGCTTGGATAGTAGCCAGCCGGAGATGTTCGTGGCCATCTTGGTAGCCTATTCAGATATAGGTGGGAGTTCGATGAGCTAATAATGATAGATGCATCATTTGGCATCCATACAAGCACTTCCAGTGGGCAGAGGATGCCACAGAGCTCAACATGTGCTTGGTGGAGCACTTTCTTATTGGCAGCCACAACTATATCATGGAGTTGTATCATGTTGATAGGTGCGGTGGCGCTCGGCAGTAGTATGGGGTCCCCCAACCCGGATATCCTGCATGCTCGCAGGGACTCAGAGAGGTAGACCATGGGGCCTCGGATTGTAGCAAGCCCGAGCTAGGGCTAGTTTCACATAGGTGGTCCCCCAGGTATGGGACTTATTACGATAGGTGAGAGACCCGGGGACTACAAATTGATTATGCAGCATGGTATGCTACAGTGTTACCCCGACATCTTACTATTCCAGAGGTAGCTTGGGTAGCAGGTATTCACCCACCCGTAGAGGTATGGCATGGGGCAGCACCGGGCTAGAGCAGTAGCATTGGGGCTAGACCTAGAGGATCCTTTTGATGGGATCCCACATGATGGACAGGGTGCCCCACAGCACAGTGGGGACCGAGGCCACAGGCCCATAGATAGGTAGCCATGCGCACCACCCAGAGGTAGGGTTTTTGAGCAGGGTAGTCTTCTAGAGCACCTCAGGGACCAGCCCCTGAGGCACACATAGCCCCCCAGCTAGTGTGGCATGCATGACAACACAACACAGGTAGTACAACAATACAAACAACTCATAGCCGAGAGAGACGCGGCTAGAGCGAGAGAGACGAGGCTCGAGGCTGTGCGTGATAGCTATAGCAGAGTGTGATGAGGCCCGAGCCCACATTGTGTCTTTACTATCAGGGCGGGATCAGGCTCGGGCCCAGGCTGGCCCAGGAGATGATAGAGGTGCATGGCGGAGCCAGATCTGAGAGACAACAACATAGGGGGCTCAGATATTGAGCCTCCTACATCAGTCCCAGTCACAGGTGCGCATGGTCATGGTGGCACAGAGAGATCACATGTATGCCCGTTCACAGGCATTATTAGCACAGAGGGACCAGGCCCACACGAGCTGCAGGTGATGACCACAGAGAGGGATCGAGAGGCCGCTTGCTTACTAGATAGGCCGAGAGGTAGACTGGGCCGAGTTACATGTGAGAGAGATACTACCCTTCAGGTAGTGCTCACCTCTGGGATGATGCGGATCTGATTCATGATGCCACCAGGCTTGGTGGTGAGGCCCTTTTTACAGGACAACATATTACAGAGTGGTGCCACCAGAGCAGTGAGTGGCACTACCACAACTATCAGGGTCGAGTGCATCAGGCTCTCGATCACGGAGATCCGGCCATTCCACCAGATCGTTAGACAACCTCTACCAGAGCAGCCAGCGAGACCAGCGCCATCCCAGCCTCCAGAGTTCCGGCGTCCGAGAGATGATCAGGAGCCCGGTGAGGGCGAGAGTTGTGGTTGATAGCCACATTTTTTTGTATAGATTCTTTTGTATGTATGCCTCTTATGAAGGCTGATTTTTGATGTACAATGATGTTATACATGTATTTTTGATGATGCCTCATGATGAAGGCTTGATTCTTTCAGATACATGCCCCTTTTTATGGCATTGTGTATCGATGATGTATTGTATTGAGTACTTATCTGGACATTGTATGTATGTACACATACATTTTGATGTATCACCTTTGTATGCCTCAGCTGAAGGCATTTTTGATATAGAGCACAGATTTGTATCCATTTTTGATATAGATGTATATTTGACACACATGTATATATATATGAGGATTACCTTTTTTTGGCTCAGACTCACATGGTTATGAGATGATGTATGTCTTTGTTTTTGATACATGCATATAGATGGTTTTTTCTTTGTCTTTAAACTCATGGGGAACTAATTGACGATGAGACATGAATCGTATTTAATATCTTGAGCGGGCATGCTTGCCTGCATTGGATTCGATGCATGTTATTTTCTTGATTTAACACTTATGGATGTTGTTATGATGTTATCAGATTCCACATTTTGCATGTACATTATCCTGATGTTTGATGTATATACATGTGCTTGTTTAGAATGTTAGATGATAGATCCGTAGATGATATCAAATGTATTTCTCATGTGATGTTTTTTTGATGTATATGGATGGGATGATATGATGATATTGGTGTGGGGGGGATAGATTTTTGATTATGCGCAACCCCTCTTGCCCCCATTGATGATACGATATGTGATGATTAGCTTAGCATACATGCATGATGTAAAACTTAGCATTTTTGTTTATATATGATGTATAGATGATGTTAGATGTGATGATAATGATGGTAATGTGATGTGAATGATAACAAAATAGAGCACATGCAATAAACACAACCAAATGCTAACAAAGAACACCAGAATTAATGCAATACACCATGATTCACCATGTTTTATTAACAAGTAACAAACACAACCAAATGCTTAAGAAAGAACATAATGAATTAACACATGACATCATGATCTCCCAAAATTAAAAGCATGTAAAAATACACCACAATATGCACAAGCAAGAATAAATCTAATCTAAGAAGAAAAGATAAATCCTAAAAAATGCTAAGCAATAAAAACAAAGTACAACAAAACACACAACAAAAGCAAAAACAACAAAAAGCAAATGCAAAAACTTTTTGTAAGAATGTTTTTATATCAAATTTCAAATTGTTTAAGCAAAAAAAACAAGACAATGCAAAATGTTTTTTTTGTAAGATATGTTTTTATTGTATGGAAAAACAATTTTCTATTGTTTAGGTTTTTTTTCTAAAAACAATTTTCTATTGTTTTTGTTTTTTGAAACAATTTTTATTGTTTTTGTGTTTTCAAACAATTTTCTATTGTTTTTGTGTTTTTTCAAACAATTTTCTATTGTTTTTGTGTTTTTTGAAACAATTTTCTATTGTTTTTGTGTTTTCTAATGGTTTTCCAAAGCTATGTGTAGGTAACCAAGAAAGCATGGATGCCCCCAGCGTTAGATGGGGAATATACAAGGGTAGAAGCCACACATTTATGAACAGAAGGTGAAATCATTGAGTTGCCCCAGCGTAGCAGTAAGATGGGAAATAACGAAAGACCACACCCCTCACAGATGAATAGAAGAAGGCAAAGCCGGATCAAGGCTAGACAGGATGGTGTGCACAAGGAATCTCGAAGGTAGAACCAGGTCTAGGCCAAAGACAACTACCCTCCTAATACAAATGCTTGTGAACAATGAATCCTCCCGAGGTGCCGAAACCGGTTTTCACCCAAGGACTTGTCCAAAGTGCCACAATTGCGTGGTTTTCACTAGTGGATGACTTGTTTTCTCTTTTTTTTTTCTTTTTTTTTTTTTTTTTTTGTTTTTTGATTTTTTTTTTTTTGCCATGTTGTTCAAGCATAGAACCTCTTAAGATGCATGGCATTCATGGGCTCTCGGAGCTCATCACCATTGGGGTGAGCCAGTTTGTATGCCCCTGTGTCATACTTGGCAACTATGACATAGGGTCCTAACCAATGTGGTTCAACTTCCCTTTCTTTTCTCGCTCTGCTCTAGTGTTGAACTGGTTCTCCTTCATGACTAAATCACCAACCTCAAACTGACGAGGGATGATTCTCTTGTTGTAGTTTCTGGAGACTCTATGTTGATATACTTTTAGGTGATTAAGAGCGTGAATGCGCCTCTCATCCAGGAGCTCTAACTCAGCCAGTCTTGCCACTCGATAATCTTCATCCTTATCCAGATAGTCCCAAAGAGAAATTCTTAGGGATGGAAGTTCGATCTCTAAAGGGATGATAGATTCTATCCCGAACACTAGGGAATATGGTGTCACACTTGTAGGAGTGTGAATGGATGTTCGGTAAGCCCAAAGGGCTGGATGGATTTGTAGGTGCCAGTTTCGACTAGTTTTTGCTAACCATCTTCTCCATTATCCTTACTAAAGTCTTGTTTGTTGCCTCAGCTTGTCCATTACCTAGAGGGTAATATGGCGTGGACCATTTTAATCTGATTTGGAATCGTTGGCAAAGACCTTTCACAATTTTGTTCTTAAATGACTTCCCATTATCTATAACAATGGTCATGGAATACCATATCGGCAAAATAATGTGATTCATGATGAATTTAGAAATCTGTGCTCCTGTGACATAGGTTAAAGGGACAACCTCCACCCATTTTGTAAAATATTTTGTGGTTGTGATGATATGTGTATGACCATCAGATGAGGTAGGAGTAAGTTTTCCTATTAGATCAAGTCCCCACTTGGAGAATGGCCATGGGGTAGTGATAGGTTGCAATGGTTGTGACGGAGCATGGATGAAATTTCCATACTTTTGGCAAAGCACACATTTTCTAACATAATTGCAACAATCAGTTTCCATGGTAGGCCAATAGTAACCTACTCTCAACAGTTTCTTAGCCAAGACCATTCCATTTGTATGTGCTCCACATACCCCTTCGTGCACTTCTTTGATTTCTGGATTGACTCCGTCACATCCAGACAACGTAATAGATTCCCATCGTAGCCACGATGATAAAGTGTACCTCCTAAAAGGGTGTAATGGGCTATCTAGTGAAATCAAGCTTTGCTTTTCAGAATGGGAGATATCGGGAGGGAATGTGTTGTCCTTAAGATAGGTGAAAATGGGTTCATACCATGGGAATGGGGACCAACAACCTCACAAGCCAGGCAAGATTCTGGCATGTCATACGCGGGCTGGCATAGATTTTCTATGAAGAATGGCATATCATTGTTCCCTGGTGGAATATGAAGCATAGATCCCACCATTGCCATGGCATCCACTGATCTGTTCTGCGCTCTTGGGATTTTCTCAAAGGTAATGCACACAAAATACTCCTTTAGAGTTTCCACTAACTTTTTGTAAGGTATGAGCTTGTCATCCTTAACCTTATATTCATCATTAACCTATTTGATGATTAACTTGAATCACCTACAACCTTAACATGATGAACATTCCACTTGATGGCTAGTTTCATCCCTGTAATGAGTGCCTCATATTCTGTAATGTTGTTCATGCAAGGGAAGGCCAGGCGGAAAGCTTGTGGTATAGGATCACCCGAAGGAGTAATAAGGACCACTCCTGCACCTGAACCATGAAACGTAAATGATCCATCAAAATGTATCTGCCACACGACGTAGATTCTTCAATGTAGAGCAAGGAGGCATCTGGCAGATCCAGACTCAAAGGTTTTGTGCTTTGCAAAGGTGCTTCCGCTAGCTGGTCTACAAGTACTTGTCCTTTAACTAATTTTTGATGGAAAAATTCTATGTCAAACTCACTGAGTAGAATGATCCAATTAGCCATTCTTCCCGTGAGGGTGGGTTTGGACAACAAATACTTGAGTGGGTCGACCTTGGATATGAGCTTGGTCTTAGTATTTAGCAGGTAATGGTGAAGTTTTGAAAGGTAAAAACAATGGCCAAGCAAGCCTTTTCAATCTAGAGGATAATTAAGCTCATAGGCGATGAGGGTGTGACTCAGATAGTACACCACTTTCTCCTTATGGCTAAGGTCATATTGGGTGAGCAGCACACCAATAGCATATTGTGTAGTGGAAATATAGAGCAAAAGTGGTTCTCCCAGAGTGGGAGGCATGAGGACAAGTGGATTAGCTAGGTATTGTTTAAGCAAAGCAAAGGCTTGTTGTTGCTCGGGTCCCCAGAGAAAGTGACATCCTTTTTAAGAAAATGGGTGAATGAGTGACATTTATCTGCAAGTTGGGAGATGAAGTGGTGAATGGCTTGAATTTTCCTTAGTAAGCTACGCAGTTGCTTGATATTCTCAGTGGAGGCATTTTAGTGATAGCAGACACTTTAGCAGGGTCTACCTCAATACCTCATCTTGACACAATGAAGCCCAATAGTTTCCCGGATATCACACCAAACACACTTCTTTGGGATTTAGCATCTTTGACTTTGTATTCACGCGAGGCATTCAAAGATACACCATGAAAATGACTAGATGATCCTCTCTTGTTTTGGACTTTCCCAGGATGTCATCTACGTAGTCTTCCATGATGTCATGAATCATATCATGAAAAATCACTTGTCATGGCCCACTAATAAGTTGCTCCTGCATTCTTAAGGCCAAATGGCATCACCCTGATAGCGAGAAGGTGCCCCAAGGAGTTGTAAAAGTTGTTTTGTGTTGGTCCTCCTCGTGATCTTAATTTGATTATAACCCGAAAAGCCATCCATGAGTGATAGCATTTTGTATCCTGCTGTTGAGTCAACAATCATGTCAATGTTGGGCAATGGAAAATCATCTTTAGGGAAAGCTTTATTGATGTCCCTAAAATCCATGTAGATTCAGATACCGATAGGTTTCTTCTACAGAACAATGTTCGATATCCATTCAAAATAATCAATTGGTCTAATGAATCCTGCTGCAAGCAATCTTTCCAACTCTTCCTTAACCAACAAGGCCACTCTTGGGTGCATCTTTGAGCTTTTGTTTGATAGGCTTAGCATCTGCATGCACAACCAACCAGGTTGTGCACGACCAAAGTTGGATCTAAGCCGGGCATGTCTTTGTAAGACCATGCGAACACATCAATAAACTCTCGCAACAACATAGTGAACGTCTTTTTCTCTCTAGCCGAGAGTGATGCTCCCAATTTTACTATCTTGGGATCTTCTTCGGTACCAATATTGACATCAATGGTTTCTTCGACTAATAATTTTGATAAATCCTCCATACGCGTAGGATCAGGAGGTAGGTTGAGATCTTCATCCAAGGATGTCTCCACGAGATTTTCATCCTTGGCATGGTCACTTTGTTTGTCCTTTGATTTTCTTATTTGTTTGTCAACCAGTGCCTCAAAGAGGTTTTCACTGTGTGACTTGGACTTCGATTTTTGCCGAGGCTTTTCTTTAGAACTTTTTCCCTCACTTTTCTTTAAATTTTGTTGACCACAAGTTCAGCCTCCTCAAAGTAGGCGCAGGTGTCTAAGTCGATAAAGAAACCTTTCTTGTGATCTCCAATGGGGATTGTATCCCTTATGCCCATGAACTCTGCAATAGCCTCATCATTCTCGAATAAATCTAGTGGCACGTGACGTTGTTGGTCCCATTCAACAAGGGAAGGGTATACAAGGTCAAGGGTTGGTTCTGTGGGGGTTAAGGTTAGGACAACGTTATTCATGAAAAGGTTTGTGGAGGCCAGATCCTCATATTGGCTACAATGGGAATCCATATCACTTGTCTAGATAATCGGAGCTATCCTCACGCTCAAAACAAGTCACATCTTGATCATTGGGGTGTGCTCCATAAGGATGAATCCCAATGCCATATCTTTCTATTTTGAAATGTGGAAGAGGGATTGGTTCTCTTTGTCCTTGTTCATTCCTCCCACATCCTAGGCCTTTGTAGCCCATGGAGTACATCATTCTACTAGATTTTTCATATTCCGGGGTTTGATAACAGGATGGCTGAGTGTCCTCAGGGACCCAAGTAGTAGGTGGATCAAGCAAATTTCTCCTCATCTAACAAGCCTCCAGGTAGGAATGACCCAATAGTGTGTTCCTCTCTAGGTCTCTGAAGCGGTAGTTGGGTCGACCTCTAGTTTTGGGTGACAAAGAGAGGTCTGACACCAAGAGCGCTTGTTGTACATTATACTCCCCATAGCCATATTCCAGGATTTTCATCTCCCATGAATCAAATGGAGATGTTGAAGTAGATGCCCCATGAGCACAAGAACTAAGAGAATCTGAATCTACTCGGGATTCCATGGCCTCAGACTGAAGAGGGACAACTATATCTGCGGAGGGACATGCGTATGTACCCTTTCGTGTAAAGCTATTGAGAGCTCTACAATGAGCAAAGGGCTCAAATCTCTGGTATTGTAATAGCATATATGTCCCTCATGCTTCAACTTGATGCATTGATGAAACGTTGATGGCACGGCCTGCATGGCATGAATCCATGGTCAGCCTAGAAGCATGTTATATGGAAGTTCCAAGTCTAGGACGTGAAACTTTGTCTGATGACAAGTGGGGCCCACCTCCATGGGTAGCGTGATGGTGCCTGCTGACTCTTTTCACATTTCGTATGCGGTGATAGTGATAATATGGGACTCAAGATCTTCCTCCGTATGTCCCAATTGTTTGACCAACTTAAGCGTGTAGATGTTCAACCCAGAACCGTTATCCACAAGCACCCGTTTGATTTTCCTGCGGGTGACAACTACCTCAATGTATAAGGGAAGATTATGTGTAGGATTCTCGGTAGGGATTTCCCTATGGTTGAAAGTGAGATGCTCACTTGGTGCAATGTTTTCCACCGCAGCTTGAAGGTGTGCAGGATCGACTTCTAAAGGCACTCCCGACCCCTGAAGAGTTTGGTACAAAATGTCCTTATGCACATTGGATATCTTGAGAAGATCTAAGATCAAAATCTTAGCAGATGTCTTCTCAAGTTGTTCTAAAAGGTTATATTTACCGGTTTGTGGGGTCAACGGAGAGGGTTCCAAAATCACGAGGTGGGCACGCCTTGTTACCATAGTGCGTAGTCCTTTCCCTTGATCCGGATAGTATTGACACGGTCAACAGGAGAGCGAATACATCCGATAAGTGAATCATAATGATTGTTATCTCTTTTGGTATACAAGTAATTCATGGATTTATAGGTTTGGGATGACTCTCCCGATCCGGCTTTGTCTTTTCTGACTTATCATGCTTGGGAATGGTTCTTTATAAATCCCCATTTTCTCATTAGGTGTTTGTGTTTTTCCAGGTTATCCACCTCTATCTCCCCATTGTCAATGAGGTCCTGAATATAGTGGCGAAGCCACAGACATTTGTCTGTCTTATGACCTTTAACGTGATGCATTTCAATATTCATGCTCCTTATACCATGAAGGTTTAGGAGCGTTGTCATCAAATGGTTGTGTTGTAGGATAGGTCATCATGTGGGCCGCATCCAACTATTTTAGTATGACTGACAAATGGTTCATTGAGAGAGGTGAATGTTCTTCACTTTGGTGGTGGTTGAATTGGGCCCTTGGTCAGTTTAAAAGGTTGACCAGTTTGGACCATTTGAACATGTTTGGAATCAGTGATTCCATCTCCCACCACATTTTTGTTTTTGTTAAAGATCTTTGGCTTTTCCATGGGTTTGACACTTTGGTTGTCTTTAGATTGGGTTTTGAGGGTGCCTTTGGCAATGAGAGCCTTTTCTATCTGAATCCCTTTCTCGATAACCTCCTCAAAAGTATGGACACAATGCATTTGGAGGTGGAAAGCTATATCCGGGTTGAGATTGGGAATGAAAATACTGACCAGTTGCTTTTCAGGGAAAGCGCAAGGGAAGCGACTAGCTATCCCTCTCCACCATTGGAGGAAGTTGGTGAAGGTCTCATTTGGGCATTGCTTGGCTCCACACAAGTCTGCCATGGTGACATCACTCTCTATGTTATATGAGAAGTGACACATGAATCTTTCTGCCAATTCTGGCCAGGTGAAAATTGATCCTCGTGGTAAGCATGTAAACCATTCCAATGCTTGACCTCCGAGACTCTTGGGAAAAAGTCTGATAAGGTAGTTGTCACTATAAGACACCTCTTGACATGCCATGTAGAAGTCTTTAACATGATCCCTTGGGTCTCCTTTTCCTTTGTATTTTTCAAACTTTGGCATATCAAATTTCTTTGGAAAGGGTTGAAGGGTCATTGTCTTGTCAAAAGGATAGGGGCATAGTTCTTCATATTGATATTTCCTAATGCTCCCTATATTGCTCTCTTGTAAGCTCGCAAGCATCACTTTCATAGATTGCACTTCTTGTGAGCAATTGTTCTTTAGTGGGAGAAGCGGGGATGTAACACGATGATACCCTATGTCTTCTTCTCCTTGGTTTTCCCGATGGAGTTCATTGATCTTAACCTTCGGCCTCAACTTTTGAACGTTTTTGTTTGTGTCTTTCTATACATGGGAAGTAAGCAAAGCTAGTTGTCGGCTTAGGTTACTGATTTGTTGGATTGTGGCTTGGTTTGTAGCCTCTTCTTCTAAAGGTTCCTCCTCTTCGTACTTGTGGAGGTTCTTCACCCATCTCATGTTCTATCTTGTTTCTTCATGGCACTTTGATAAAGGGTATTCTATGCCCTACCACTTTATCATTTTTACGTAAGAAGTGGAAGCATGTCCGCCCGTTAAAATATCTTCCATATTGATAAGGGGACGTTCTTCCTCAGTAGCATTGTTTTTCATAGGTAGTATTGGTTCATTCTCGGTGGGAAATTTGGCCCCTAATTCCATGACCCATGCCAACACTCTATCTTTGTTTCTAAGAAGAAACTCATCTAGTAGAGTGGGGTCAAAATCAAAGTCTGCATGTGGTGATTCTAACTCATTTCCACTATGATCGACCATCTCTTCTATTTCCTTTTCTATAGAAAAATAGTGGTCCTAGGTCATGTCCAATGAAGGGGTTTGACCCTTGTCATTAGAGGTTTCCCAAGCTTGCGCTTGTTGTTCCTCATATGTCTGTTTCTTTAACCCTAGACATGTTTTAGGAGCCATGTTTTTGTGATAGTTTCACTAGGGTAAGTTGTAAATGTGCTTAAAACTTAGTGATCACCCCTAAGTGAAATGCCAATGTACTTGTTAAGAGTATGAATAAATCAACAATGTGAGAATACCAATGTGATAGAGTGATAAATCACCCATGATACAAGCGTTTGGTATTGAAACTTTTTAAATGAAGTACCTCCTAGACTACGTTTCAAAGAGTAGTTTGTGTCGCAAGATGATTAACAAGATGTCTTCACTTATGCCAAGTTCAAGGAAATGAACAAAACGTAAGTAAATACAAGAAGTCAATGCGATCTCCCAATCAAGATATACGATGAGTGAGCTCAAACTCGATTAAGACCTATATCTCAAAAAGTGCCAATTACAATTCATGAATGACACAACAATATCACCAAGATATGTTAACCCACTTTGAGAAAGTGAAGTATTGATATCAAGGTGTTATTGATATAACACGCACAAATGGTAACACCTAACACTCTTTGAAATCGAGGTAATAATAGAACCGAACTAAAAATCTCAAAGTATAGCTAGGAATAGTTAAAAATGTGTGCAACGTAACCATACAATATAGGTATTTATGTCGAGTTTACAAGAAACAAGACGTAAATATCAAAATTGTAGTGATACGATACAAACAAGCTAACTCTTCTAAGGAAGTCCATGGTGATGAACCACGCCTAACTACAATGATGATCTTGACATGGGTATCAAGATCACAATGGCTACCAATGATGTGAATATGCCTCCACACACTTTAGACATTTAACTAACCCACCGCAAACATGGATGGGCGTAAACGGACATAAAAGTGACAGAAACAATTGATTGGTAACACAAAGGTAATCACACTTCTTTTGATCAACAAAGTGTCAAAAGAATGTGAAGGAAGTAAATCAAAAAAAATAATGAAAAATGTTGGCTTCACTTCGGCAGAGTTTCACCTCGCCCTAAGGCAAGTAAAAACTAGGCAAAAGTAATGCGCGTCACACGTTTCTCAATGAAAATATGGTTCACAACTCAACACTATTTTTAGAATGGTCAAAGTGGGCTCCTGGCCAAAGTATATCTTCCTAGGTGGTTCTCTCATCCTAGGTGCTACAAAAGATTATCCACGAGCGGGATGATTTACCCAAAAAGTCACAATGACTAGTTTGGGAGTATCTCGACTTTTCCCCCTTCAAGCACAGTGGGAAATAAATGCATCCAATTGTGTACTTAAAAGGGTCACGTAGGGACAACTTGTAACTCTATCTCACAAAGGATTTACTAGTCAGATAGGTAGTGCGGAGCACTTCTGTTTCGTCCACAAGGTTCCCTCTTGCGTGGACTACTTTGGGGTTCCTGGAACCACCCCCATTGTTGTAGCTTAAGGCGTTATGCCAAAGGGGTTATGTTCTAGTTGAGTGGAGAGGGACGTACCCTTTTCCAAAACCTGCAATACAATGTTTTGAATATGTTGTTCTTTTTATCTTTTTTAATTAGATGTGGTTTGCTCGAACACACGTTTGGCAACCTGTATAACAACTATATTAGTAGTTTTCTACTTTTGTTTCGATTCCTTCATTCTTTGACAAGCGTTTTGGTCCTGTATGATGATGTTTAGTAGTTTTCCATCAAAAGAGAAGGCATCATTTCTGATTCTCCAGATCGTCCAAGGACGCAAGAGAAGAGCATACGTGATTGTCTTCCAAAATCAAAAAGATATCAAATGGAAAAACACTTTCAATTCAACTATGCCAATTTAACCAATTCCAAATCAAATACCCTTAACAATCTCAAAGCATCAAAAGGCCTTAAGAATCATTTCTGATTCCCAAGATCACCCCAAGGGACGCGAGGGAAGAGCATACGCGATCTTAATCCTATAAGTAAACAATGCAAAATATTACCTAATCAAATACAAACATGTAAAAACAAACTGCAAAAGACAAATATATGATTAGATAAACTGCAGAATGTTAGCACATCAACACTTTAATTTCAAAAAAAATGCAAAAAAGGATGCTGCGCCCCTTTTTCGATTGCTGCGCGGGTTAGGGTGTATGCCACCAAAGGTTGTTTTCAGTCACACAATGTGCTGCGCCACCCGAGAGATGTGTGCGCCACAAAAATAGTGCAATGCCTACACCCCCTAAAATTGTACCTGCGCCACTCTATGGAATTTTTAGATCTATTAAACACTGCGCCACCCGAGAGGTGTGTGCGCCACAAAAATAACATATGCGCTACTAAGAAAAAAAAATAGAAAGAAAAATAGATAATAACCATATTACTAAAAAATATACTATGCGCCACTAAAACCACATGTGCACCTAGTTAGGGCATGTGTGCCGATCTGACAGGTTTTAGAATGTAGTGAAGGTATAGTACGAAATGACGTGTGCACCCGGGTTAGTGCACCTGCGTGCTAGTTAGTGTATGTGCGCCAGGGTTAGTGCGCATGCGCCAGGGTCAGATGACAGAATGACAAATTTGGACAAGATGCTTGCACCACTAGAGAGATGTGCACCCCAAAAACCATGTGCTGCTGCCCACAAAAAATCATGCCTACACTCCTAAAATCATGCTGCGCGCTAGACTTGCAACAACAAAAAAAATACGGCAACAAACACAAGAAAACTCACAATATCTCAAATTTTTGACAAGTTAGCTTAAAATGGCAATAACCCATTAAAATTATGGCTATGAACATGAAGTTACACATATCAAATGAGAAAAATTCCAAGAAAATGGACATTAATTACTACATGTGCATATCAAAAATTAACCAAAACAATGAAACTTAAGCTAAAATGCCATGGGACTAAGTGTCCCACCGGGCGTGCCAAATGTGTACACTTATTCTTTTCCTAGGTTAGATTGAAAGCAAGAAACTACCACCTAAAATAGTTCCCTAACCTAGCTAGAAACAAGAAGAAAGTACCATCAAGATGAAGAAATGAACAAGGCCTACATTAGCATCATAACTTTGAAATAATGAAATCAAGCATAATGCAAATCAAGAACTCTATTCTTCTAATTGCCTAATTAAATTAAGTGGACCTATGTAGTCCAATGGCAATCAACAATATTGTTTGCTTTGATCCTTCATGGATGCTTGGGTGTGAGGCCTAGCTCTTCAAGATGGATGATGGAGGGGCTTGAGAATGGCAAAAGGCTTTTAGTGCAAGACTATGTGCTTTCCTTTGCTTTCTCAAGGGAATTAGGTGTAGGTATAAAGGTAGGAGGAGGGCTCTTTATATAGCCCAAAGGATAAAGGATTCAACACATCCTCATGAATGTGGGATAAAGGTAAAACATGATTAGGAATGGATAAGGTTGCTTTATTAAAGGTAACCTTACTTTAGAAGGGTTTAATTTATGCTTAGCAAGTCATGGGAGTTGGGGGTGCCTTAATTAATCAAATGTGATTAACTAATAGGTGATGTGAGCTTATAGAAGCCAATTAGAGGAATATTAGTATGATTTAGGCCATTAGAAGGGATTAAATCAATTAAACATTGATTTACTAGTTAAATGAAGGGAAGGCTAATTAATTAATAATAATTAATTAATCTAGATAGAAGAGGTGATTAAGTTGTTAGCTAGATAGGTGACTTAATCAATTAGCGTATTGTAATTAATTAATGACAACAAGAGGAAATATGTCATTTGGGATTGCTTGTGTATATTTCAAAACCCAATGAGATACACTTTGATATAGGGTTAAATTATGAAACCAAAGTGACCATTTTAAAAAAACTATTTGATTCTTGAAAATAATGTATTTCTCAGTAGACAAAAATCACGCAACTAGATATATTTCTATTTCCTAAAAGCATACTAGAATTTAGATGATTCCTAAGCGATAAAATTAGCGGTAGAAAACTATCTTTGGCATCTTTTCTTTGTTTCTTGTATTCTATTTGGTATTACACACCCTACAACCCCATTGGAACTTTACTTATTTATCTTTTATGGCCATAGACACCAACGCCTAGCCAAGATAGTCGTGCCCATGTGCTCATGTCCCCTTTGGGCACCCCTTAACCTTTCTTACTTTATTCAATTATTTTGGGTGTCTTTTATCTTTTGGGAATATTTTTCACTTATGGGTCACCTTGAATTATTAATTATGAAATTTAAACAAGGGAACCATATAAATGCATATTTATGTGTTCAAAATCAAAGGCCAAGTACTAAGCCTATACTATCATCACCTAAGCTTGCATCCAAAGGCACTAAAGAGTACTAAAGGAATCCATCTAGCATCCATTCAAGGGAAAAATACTACATACTTCTATATACATAACACAGAAGGGAAGTTCATTTTATTACATTCACACATGCTATACATTTCTACATTCTAGATCTAGTCCACTATTAAGTGCAACTTGTACTAGCACATCCTAGGGCATAATTTTTACACACACTCGGAAGAATTACATGGAGTATGAGATGTAGTGTAGCACTTGGTCATAAGTTCACTCTCGAGGTGACCACGGGGTCGAGTATGACTCCCCATTCTACATTTTCCTTTTCGGGTTTGCTACGTTTTGTGGGTTTGTGCGGGTGAATTTCTCTTTTGTAGGTTACAACAGAGGGTCTAAATATGAAATGAAACTCACCACATTCCATTTTTCACATTCTATGCTTCATGATCTATCTTTCCAACACACATTCTCAAACCATTTCCCGTGGTTCATTTTTATTGTTGAGGGGTATTTTATAAATGAACCTAATCTCATACACATCTCTGCTGGGGTGAATGTTGCTCCTACCATATTCACACATCGTATAACATTCCATCACACTCACATCATTTTCATAACTTGGTTGCACTTACTCTTGCTTTATTATACTAATTGCATGATGCACATTGCTTACTGTGTTAGCCTAATACTTAGTACGCCATTATATTTATCATATACACATGTGCATTCAATTGGTCTCTAGTTATGAATGTAAATCTCTTACAGGTTCTTAAATGTTATGATGATTAACATTGTACCCTTTTTCAGTCCCACCGAGGCTTCTGGAGGCATCTACCTTTACTACTCTCACACATTGCAGGGTGTTATTTTTTCATCATTTACATCTATTTTTAGCACATTACTTTCCATTAATACATACACGTCTTGACATAATTTTTATCTTTATAACATGCT